>JAWWUD010000085.1:0-587399 GCA_033964015.1 Scolanthus callimorphus | reverse complement strand
GATTGTTTGTACAGATATGTTGGCATGGATTGTTGGTGCACTCGTCGACATCAATGCACAGCTTTTTGTCTGTAAGAGAAACGTTAACGTTCAAGTGGCTAAGTGGCTATGGCATGAAATCGACATGATTTTACAACTGGGGACAGAACCCAAAAATGGCAAGATTTCTATCCTAAGGTCAGGCAAAGTCAGATAGGCTTGATTATTTGCATAGAGAATCCTTATACAATAAGAAACAAAATATCAAATATGACTTTTTTCTAATTCATCCGTTTTTAAGATATCAGCTGCTAAACTTTGGTTACTGTATCGTTTTATGGCAAAATTTGTATAATTCTAACAAAAAATGTCAAAAAGTGCTGCAGCAACCAAAGTGTAACCCCTCATATCTTAAAGACGGATCAATTAGAAAAAAGTCATATTTGATATTTTGTTTCTTATTGTATAAGGATTCTCTATGCAAAGAATCAAGCCTATCTGACTTTACCTGACCTTAGGGTAGAAATCTTGCCATTTTGGGGTTCTGTCACAACTGGGGCTCAAACACGATGTTACCACCGAGACATGACAAAAACTAAGTGTTCTTGGAACTTTTTTAAAAAAGCGCGCGGTTATTTAAAAAGGCAAATTCTTCAGTGCGGCCAGTTCCTGTTTTGTTGTAACAAGCCGCTTGATTAATCGATTTCGATTCTTAGTGTCAATAAAGCTACACAAATTTCGGTAACCGCCTAATGGCATGGCCCATTGCTTTTGGCGCATGAGTTAATATGCAATCGTTTGTACCAAGTTATATCACACTGAGAATTCTTGGAAGAGGACTTAACGCAAGAGTAGAAAAGTACAGTCACTTTGTACTTTCGTGTTCCTATAAAATTTCCATTGCTGGTTTAAAGTTGTGATATATTTGTTCTTCAGGATTTGGCATATATTATTTTTTCCTCAAATAAACGCCGCGCCGTAGATGCGGCGTCTATTCGGGGCGGCGCCTATTATAATTTATTAAAATTTTAGGCAGATTGGTATCTGTTAGGGCCGAAACTGTGTCCAAATTGCTTTTTCTCATGATGGTGCTTCTAAAAACCGTGTAAGAAAGAGAGATTATTCGATGAGAAGACGATGAATTAGAAACAAACACGGAAATGTCTTCATGGGTATTTTTCCCCTGTTACCTGTGTCCTTCGCGCCTACTTGGCACATAAGACCTCATCTTTTAGGGTAATAATTTTTTTGAGCCACGCTATGGCCCGCCATGTTTGGTATCTTTTAGAGGTGAAACTGAAAATTTCCGACGATCATCCCCGACCAAAAATATGGGAGCCCCCATCCCCCCCCCCCCCCCCCCCCCCCCGGGAGTAAATACGGTAACAAAAAAGTCATTATTGAGTCATAAGCTATATCTCGGTGGTAACATCATTTTTGACACCCACTACAGAGGGAATTTACCGAAGGATTTCCTTATAATCGGATGGTAGGCATATGACAATCCTATTTTTAGGGATTGAAATTGACGGCTTGGTACTTTTTAGCGGTTGCCACAGGAAAATGTGGTGCATACAACAAATCTGGTATTTTGAGGGGGTAACTATCAATGCCGAGATGGGAGCGAATTTTACCAGAAACTGTGTAGAAACACAGGGAAGTTCTACAGAAACCAATCCATGGGAAGAGCACCAGTGATCTACGAAAACAACTCAGGATCATACTATTATTTAGTGTTATAAAGAAAAAGGAACTTAAACTTGCATTATAAAGGCATTCTTACATAGGATTTTCTAGCTTTCGCTATCAAATTTCCAAGTTTGAAAACAGTTCAGCCTGGTAAGAAATCAAAAATGTCATTTCGCAATCCAATTCCATCCGCTCGATAACACACGAAAACACTCCAAATTTTTGCTCATCTAGCAGTTGAAAGGTCATTATTTAACAAACCTAGATGATTATTTTGCTCATTTCGTTTAAATGTGACTACATTTAAGCAGCCTAAATTTGCCTCAAAATCGTGGCCCCTTTAATGGGAGTGTTCGGATTTCCCATGGCTATCCATGTGAATTCCGAACACTTCCCATGCGTGTGCCTCAGAAAATTCAGCTTTTCCCATGGTTGAGTTACAGAAATTCCCTGTTAAACCAAGCTACAACGTAGAAACCGACTCGAGTGAACACCCTCATATTTAATATATGTCAATATAAACAGCAGTGTACTTGAAAATCGGTATTTCTTAGTGCAAGTTTTGACTAAGGAGTATTTTTAGGGCGGTTGAATTTTCTTGCTTGGTATTTCTTCTTTTTTTTTCAGGAATTTGCGAAGGCCATCCCTACCATTCGTACCCCGTAGAATCCCCAAGGGCCCCCCTCAGCCCCCTAGAATTTCCAGTGAGGAATACAGTGATTGCATGGGAAATAAGAGGGAGTATTGCCCCCACCGCCACCTCTGCCCTGATGGGGGGGGGGGGGGGGAGGGAGGCATAGCTGGTTAAGTAACACAATGTGACTGTGAGCAGCCATGTGACCAGCCATCAAAGTTGAGATATAGTCTAAACCCCTCTGGAATTCCTCTAAAGAACAGTGATTCTATGGAAGGCATGAAATTGCAAATTGACCCCCTACCAGGGCTGGAAATTGCGCCTGTATGACTCAATTTTGCGACTCAATTCTCCCTTTTTGCTACTTCAAAAAATAGATGTAGTCGAAAATTAGGGACCAAATCCTTTAGCAATATTTGCTGAAAGAATCCCAAGTTTAGTGTTGACAATTGTCGTGTAGCGCCATCACTATGTTTCAAACGATTACAATTTTGCGACTAAAAGTTAAGAACTAGTCGCTAATTTCGACTTAACGTTTTTTTTAATTTCCAGCCCTGCCCCCTATCCACTATTTAGAATTTCCTTTTCCCATGGGAGGGTGTGGATTTTTTGTGGAATCGCATGTATTAGCTTACTAATGGAATGAAGGGTATATCCTGGAGAACAACTACATATAGAAGAATCCTGTCCAGAGGAACATATAGCCCCAGGGCCAGTGCATCCTCCATTCGGTTTGCTGCCACAGTCTTCTGTTTGTGTATTAGGGTGGCCATTACATGTTCCCCCCCATTGTTGATCTCTTACAACTACAGTTATTCTTGTCCGAGTTGAGCCAACCACACACCAGTTACAAAGGCTCCAATCTGACCACCCTATGGAAGATAGAATATGACAGAAATATTTAATTTATTTTAGAAAATAACACCTATGTTGTATTGTGAATGTGCGCATTCTGATTGGTTAAAAAGCGTGTTTGTAAGAGACCTGAGAAACACGATTGTGACGCAACGCTGTCGCGCGTGTGTATGTTATTTTCTAAAAGCAATAAAAATACTTTCTGCGTGCTCTCTGGTTTCTTATAAACACTCGGGGAATGTTGGTCGAGCCGAAAAGTTTTGATCAGTTCTCCCAACATCCCCCTCGTGTTTGTAAGAAAGCAGAGAGCACGCGGAAAGTACTTTTATTGCTTAAATATAGACACGAGTGTTTTACTGGGAAATACGCCACTCGTAGATCTCATACGAAGCTACATCCGGTTCCTCAGTGACATATTTTCCATATCCTGACTAGTGAGGATATCGGTCAAAACAAAAGTGCTTGGAAATCAAATTGGAAAATTTTTTTCTGGTTTGTCTATATAATAAAAAGAAAATTACACGGTGGCTTGAAGATATGAGTTTTATTTTCTCGTGTGAAAAACAATATTTTACTCATTCGCTGCGATCATTTGTCAAATATTGTTCTTGCCACTCGAAAATAAAAATCATATCTTCGCGCCACCGTGTAATATCCTCTATGTGTAGAGCTTATCAAATTATGATTGCGTTTTGGTGTTATTATTTGGGCGAGGGGTGGATTTTAAATCTGCCCATTGAGATTAATACACTAAGAAATTCTAGACTATATTTTAATAAGACATTTTAATGATATCTAAACAACAACCCCAGCATTGACTATAGAAAGCTATAGAAAGCTGACTACGATGGTTTCTCAGACGCAGGGAGCTTTCTTTTATCGTGGGTAAAACAGGAAAAACAGGATGACTTGGGAATGGAGTGCTTTCAGACCTGTATTAAGTTTCAGTATAAGCTATTTCTAGGACATCTAGGATTTGAATATGACAAGAAATGTAGTTACGTTTGATGTTAAAAAGTTCCGTATAGCGTTAAGCTCTGGAGAAGAAGCCGCAAAAATAGGTATTTATGATTTTGGATTCACTTTTTCTTTACAGAAATATTTTACAAAATTTGGTGCGAACTTCTGAAATTCGTGCTGAAGTTCCAAACTTCCCATTTTACAAGTTCGCATCAACAAAATTCAAAGTTAGAAGTGAATTTCATTAAGGGGTGGACCATTAGAAATTGGGGGAGGGGGGGTGGCAATAATTTTGCCGTATGAATTTTTTTTTCGGGGATCAGGTTTGTGCAGGAATTTGTTTTCGGACTCGAAGGCCATGTAGGATTTTTTTTTCGCAGACACACACACACAAAAGTGGAAAGGATAAACCCACGAGAGGTATCTTGCGCATCGAGCACTACCTGTCCCCGTGGCGTTCCGTTCCCACAGGCCGTCCAAATCCGCATCAACAAATCCACAAAATTTTCTTATACTATATCAAGAGTGGATTAAACGTTCGTCTACCAAGGGTAGACGAACGTTCCGTTTTTTGTGTATAATAAACAATGCCTGTAGGTTTTATTATTGATGCCGCACAAATTACGAAATTATTATTATTCATTTGTGTGAAGCGGTCCACATGACGAATTTCTATACGTGTAACGTCCAACTCACGCTTACCTAAGTGTGATTCTTTCGAACATAGTGACTGCCTGCCAGGCCCGTATCACTACAGGCATTTTTTTGGTAGAATTTATTTTTCCTCGGCAAGTTACACTTGTTCTTGTAAGCGACGCGAGGACAGTGTCTTCGGTGCGTGTGAGTTCTCACCGACTATATGTTTGATGGTATTTTTAATGCGCGCGAAGCGCGCCGAAATTTTTATTAAGTGAAGTAGAAAAACGCAAAAGAGAAGTTGCTGGAATAACTACTTAAGACATCTTTTAATGAAACCCAAGCCATGTCTTTGTAAGATTTTTATTTCCTAGCTTGAATCTCTGCAAGATTTTTTTTTGGAAGGATTGGCCTGGCGCGATTTTTTTTTGGGAATTGCCCCCCCCCCCCCCCCCCCCCCCAATTCTAATGGTCCACCCCTAACCTTATTTCCATGACTTAAAACAACATGATCGACGAGCTTACGTTGCTGTCAGCAAAATAATGATCCTCGGTTCTCTTAGAATTGGAGCTATGCGGCCAACTTTGAACTTTGTAAAGTGGCAAGTTTGGAACTTTAGAGCTGCCGGTAAAGGAAGCCAGAAAATGTAAAAGGCACTAATGACAAATATTATCCCTAAGTCATATCCCTAAGTCTGATTCTGGGCAATCTATTGTACTTGCAGTTTGTTTAGAGAAGGAATAAATTGTATTTTCGGGCAATATTAGACCATGTCCACACTAACGCGTTTTCTCGCCTGTATTCAGTGTCTGTCTCCCGGGTGGGGTACTCCCTATATTTTGATGGTAGGTATGATTGTCTTATTTTTGGGGGCTTGAAAATGGTGATCCAGTATTTTAGGGTTCTTTGAACGAAAACGGTATGCTGAAAAAAAAATCAGGTATTTTTTAGGGTTATTTGAGCTAAAATGGTAGTCAGGGGTGAATTTGTTTTCTAACAAAGTATTTTTAGGGTGGAAATTTGGGAGTCCAGATGATCATCCCTACCATTTTAAACTTGAAGCACCCCCTTCCCCAATGTCTGGCTGCAAAAGGTGAAAATAAACTCTCCCTCTAGATATTATACTCTACCAAAAACCAGCCACTTTTTTTCTAGATGCTTGTACACTCTATTCTTCCATGTGTGATGCCATAAAAAGTCCATATCTCTCCCATGGAAGGAAATGGGAAATCCCAGAGGGGTAGGTTGCCCTGTTTCACCTAGTGCAGTCAACCTGGCTTCCCTCTTAATTAAAACCAGACAATTTGCGACGGAAAGCCAGGCGACTGCACTAGGAAAAACAGAGCAATAATCTGATTGGTTCAAAAGATTTGACTGGCAGAACAGCAAAGCCAAAAACAAATCCATGTTTTGAAAACCCGGGTTGCGATGCAACGATTTTAGCTGTAATGGCTTTGTTTAAGTGCATTTTTTCTCATTTGAAATCAAAACTGATGGTTAACTAGACTTTTCAATACACTGATATTACCGGCGGTCCGTTGTTCCTATATCCCTTTCGCATGTAGATTCTTACGAGAATTCATCTACGCATTTACCATAGAGTCAGAAATATCCCAATAGCTCCAAAGGTTTTCATTTTATCACCCCCTAACCCCCCATATTTATTTGTAAACTGTAGTAAATTTGCAACCTTTGGGGCTAATCTACTAACTCTCTTTTTTTATTTAATAATTCTGGGGGGAGGGGATGGGGTAATTAATTGATTGACGGTTTACACATTATAGGTTCAAGGCAAAAATGTTTTGTTACAGTTATGAACCAAGCCCCCCTCTATGAAATATGAAATACTTACTACTACTCATGATAATATAATTGCCAACGAGCCAAGAGGCGAGGCTGCGAGGCGGCAGCATTATTGCCAACGAGCAGCCGAGCCAGGAGGCGAGGCTGCGAGGCGGCAGCATTATAGAGCCGTGCGAGGAGAAAAATTCTCGAGTTCAGAGTGGTGTAACCACTAGCCAATCAGAGTGCCAGGACTTCGAAAGAGCATCAGAAGAGAAATCTACTATTTGACCCCTCGTCAACTTCTGAGCCAACGCCGCGATGCTGTGTTTGTATATATTTCTCGCGCTGTTGTTATTACACAGTCATTGCTATCACAATGATTTAGCTTGTTCATATGCTCATGGAAATGCAACCTTTACGTGTATGAAATTTAGAGTTAGAGGTAGATATTTGTCTCTTAACCTACAGTCGGCCAAATTAAATTAGTGCGTCAGTGAGTCAGAGGTACTTATATTTTCAGAAAGGCAAAACAGGATTCACTGTTCTATTGCTCGTTGGCACTTTTAGCAAGAGCTACAACTAGTAGAGCCGTGCGAGGAGAAAATTCTCGAGTTCAGAGTGGTGTAACCACTAGCCAATAAAAGTGTACCAGGATTTTGAAAGGGCATTATTATTCAAGTGGTAACCAAATACTTGAGCACTATCAGTATCAGAAGAGAAATCTACTATTTGACCCCTGGTCCACTTCTAGCTGAAGTGGGCCCGTGTAGCAAACGACAAGTTCGTATATATTTCTCGCGCTGTTATTATTATACAATCATTGCTATCACAGTGATTTAGCTTGTTCATATGCTCATGGAAATGCAACCTTTACATGCATGAAATTTAGAGGTAGATATTTGTCCCTAAAGTGGCAAATATAGTCCGCGTGATGCTAACGCTTTGCGGATCAATGAGACATGATTCACTTATAAATTGCTCATTGTGTGGTTCCAGAAAATATCACCCCCCCCCCCCCCCCCCCCCCCACCCCCCACGGAAGGGTTTGGAAATTCCAGAGGGGTGGGAGGGTCAAAGGCCTAGGAAATTCCAGAGGGGTAGTCGGAAACGCGCTCAGTTTTGCGTGAATGTTTGTTTTTCCGTGAAGAAACGTTGTTTACGCTTTCTACAATAAATTAATCACATTTAATATAGTAAAATTAACTTCTGTGTTTTGACATTTAAAAATCTCTCTTTTCTCTGAAGCGAAACTGCTATTAAAGAAGCATTTTCGTTGTCTATCCTCCGCGCAAAGTTCGTTGAAGGGACGTATACACCTTCCGAGAAAACTAGTTATTTGCACCTAAGGAAACTGCGATTTGGCTTTCTTGTCTTAAAGCCCAAGTATTCACAATTTATTTCCCTGTCAATAGTCTAGAATGAAAGATTCTGCTCAACGAATTAATTTTTCGCTGGCTATAACATGAACTAAGGGGTGGACCATTAGAAATTGGGGGAGGGGGGGTGGCAATAATTTTGCGTATGAATTTTTTTTCGGGGATCAGGTTGTGCAGGAATTTTTTTTCGGACTCGAAGGCCATGTAGGATTTTTTTTTTTCGCAGACACACACACACAAAAAGTGGAAAGGATAAACCCACGAGAGGTATCTTGCGCATCGAGCACTACACCTGTCCCCGTGGCGTTCCGTTCCCACAGGCCGTCCAAATCCGCATCAACAAATCAACAAAATTTTCTTATACTATATCAAGAGTGGATTAACCACTCTTGACTATATACTATATTTGGTTCAGAAATGGATTAAGAAAATCTTGTTGCTGTATGTATAGATACAACAATTTTTTTATGATATATTTTTATTGCTTGCCGTTAAAAAAGAATGAAGCTGTTAAACGTTTTCGCCATCCCCGGCCCCTATTGGACATGGTAGAGGTATTTTTCTTTTGTTGCGCGCGAAGCGCACTCGAATTTTTATAAACGCATTTCATCAAGCCTCAGAGAAAGGGTAGACGAACGTTCCGTTTTTTGTGTATAATAAACAATGCCTGTAGGTTTTATTATTGATGCCGCACAAATTACGAAATTATTATTATTCATTTGTGTGAAGCGGTCCACATGACGAATTTCTATACGTGTAACGTCCAACTCACGCTTACCTAAGTGTGATTCTTTCGAACATAGTGACTGCCTGCCAGGCCCGTATCACTACAGGGCATTTTTTTGGTAGAGTTTCTTTTTCCTCGGCAAGTTACACTTGTTCTTGTAAGCGACGCGAGGACAGTGTCTTCGGTGCGTGTGAGTTCTCATCGACTATATGTTTGATGGTATTTTTAATGCGCGCGAAGCGCGCCGAAATTTTTATTAAGTGAAGTTGAAAAACGCAAAAGAGAAGTTGCTGGAATAATTACTTAAGACATCTTTTTAATGAAAACCCAAGCCATGTCTTTGTAGGATTTTTATTTCCTAGCGTGAATCTCTGCAAGATTTTTTTTTGGAAGGATTGGCCTTGCGCGAATTTTTTTTTGGGAATTGCCACCCCCTCCCCCAACTTCTAATGGTCCACCCCTAACGCGTCCCAAGACAGCTGGGCACCACAACGTTCAGAAACCAATCAAGCGTGACAGTTTCCACGATCATGTCTCCCAAGGGAATAATAACAACTGAATGGTTTCCCTGAAATTTGCGCACCAGTTAATCCTTGCTTTATTCTATAATTTTGCAATCTATTTTTATTGTTATTTTTTTGTAAAACGAGACCAGTTCAGGTTACATTTTCACTAATATATTTATCGACTTTCTGTCTAAAAAGTTTGTGCATTGGTGTTTGGTACACATGAAATTCTAAAAATGCGTAAACGTTGGCGTCTTGCCCAGTTCATCTTTTTTGCCAAGAACGCAATATTTACGCAAATAGCAACACTCTTACACTTCTAATTTTGAAACGTTGAAAGCTAAGATTTTGCACTGTTCGCAATTAGTAAGTGCCTAAAGCATGACTAGAAAATATTGTTACAACTATTCGGAACGCGCTTTCGCAATAGAGTACTCAAGTGTGACGTCATAAATTTGAGAAATCTTGAATAATGAAAGACAAAGTGGAAAGAGAATCGGATGCAAAAAATGAGGCAAATCGGTTGAAACGCGACCAAGATATGGCCACCTGAATACACAATTTTCTTTAACAAATCACTGTATTTTGGACTGCGTTCAAAACTTTATGAACGCAACCAAAATACAGTGATTTCTTAAAGAAAATTATGTATTCAGGGGGCCATATCTCGGTCGCGTTTCAACCGATTTGCCTCAATTTTGGTGTGTAGCATTCATTTATTATGCTCTTTCCAAATCCAAGGACAAATATTGCTAAATCGAAAATTTGTTTTTTGTGACGTCATCACTTGACTACTCTATTATACTCCGTATACGCCATAGTCGAATTCGACGTTTTTCCCGACATCGAAATTCCAGAGGGGGGTGGGGGTAAATTTATATATGCGGAAATTCCAGAGGGGTGGGGGGTGGGGGGGGGGGGTCACAAACAGGTACCCAAATCGGAAATTCCAGGGGGGTGGGGGGTCATTTCTGAACCGCCTTCCGGGGGGGGGGGGGGGGGGGGGGGGGATATTTTCTGGAACCACACATTGGCACTTTTAGGGAAGAGGTCAAAACACTTGTACTCGAATGGTGCCCAATTTGTTCAGGCGAGGTGGTGGGTACTGGCATCTACCCCCTTAGGTACCCAATACCCCTTTTTCAGACGTAATTTTCTCAGGGCGTGATCTAGGGGTACCTTTTTTATTGTACTAAATGAAGGACGAACCACTTGACGGACTCAACTCGTTGGTTTACGCTGGACCAATTAACGGTCTAGCCGACAGTAAGATTAATAAAATTTAAAATAAGAAAAGTCGGCGTTACAACCTAGGTTTTAGTTGTATTTTAGTACAATATTTCGGCTGGCCAAACCAGCCTTCTTCAGGTACTGTGAATACATAATGGCATGATAGGTTTATATATAAGGTGAAACGTGATACAATAAAATTAATGATGATGATGAAGTGTGTGATATTACACTAGATAAGAGATATAACAATATAAAAATTAAAGGAAAATACAAAGAAACAATAAATACAATATAATCTAAAATGAAGTCTCATCTCGTCGATTCAATCCGTCAGGCTCAAGGGTACCAGCTGGTATGGATGTTTTGACCTCTCCCCTTAGCGAGAGCTTTAACTAGTAAAAATAATAATATTTATATAGCGCCTATGTTCTAGGGGCTTTACAAGTAGCTGACTTAAAAAACAATAATAAAAATTTGATAAAAATAAAAACCACTACAACAATAAAAATAGTAAAAACATGTTATCATAATAAATAATTACAATATATTTCAACTAAAATTATCAGTGAACATACTGAAAACAAATGGGACAAATACTAAATATATAGAGAAAATAGCAACCAAAAGCCTAGCTCCCCCTCTAGGCCCCCCTTTGGCAAAATTCTGGCTATGCCGCTATAACAGACACTATTTTTTTATTAAGTAGCTATTTTCAAGCTGAAAGGATTTTAAGGAGTTTAAAAACTCTTCATGAAAAGAAGAGGGTTAAATTTAACAAAATGTCAACTGAAAATGCATTTAGAACTAATTAATTATTCAGGCAAGGATATTCAAACTCAAATCGCTCTCGCCATCCAATTCTTAACAAAAACTGACAGGTTAAGAAATTTTATAACCTTGAAATACTTGAAATAATTATTTATGTAATTATTGGCGCAACTATTATATTATAATGTAATCTACCTATAATTCAGTCATTTATAATTATTGTAAATGCTCCTAAGGTTTGAATAATCAATATTATTATTATTATTATTATTATTATTATTATTATTATTATTATTATTATTAGTATAATTACTCAAGTGATTATAAGACTTTCTGTGTGATGATTGGTCGAGAGGTTTGTTTTCTGCTGCTATAACCACCTACTGCTGATTATAACATTGAAAGGATTGGGAGTTTGCACGCGAGTTTTGTTATGATCGTGAAAAAATCCCAAAAAAACAAGATTTCTTGTGTCGAAAAACCTTATAACCTCTTCTTGCTTTGCTATTTGCATATCAGTTAGTAAATGTAAATGTACAGATTTTATAGTCATGATAAATATGAATTAAAAACAAAATATAAAATCCGAAAAGGCCGACTTCCCATACTTGCAACTAAAAAGCTGAATTGCGCTGGGTCTCAACATCACCACTGGTAGCCAAGCGACTACGAGCACAGACAGTGTGGGTGGTCACTGCCAGAGCGTTTATTACGCCCTCAGTAGTTCTTTGAGGTCCCCCTGTAACTGGGTAGGAGTTTGAAGGCATCACACCACCTAGTCAGAGTTTATTGTCTCATCCGAAAGACAAACTGAAATTAAATGATCATGATATTTGCCAACGCCTCGAGTTAGTGTTATCCGCCTCGCTTCGGCAGATAACACAAACCTCAGCATTGCCAAATCTCACTATCATGCTCAACCTCATCCAGTAAGTGTTAATTATTATTCAGCACATCGATGCACTGCCCAAATATGGTCATTGGAATGCCAATAGCTGTCTTCTGTATATGACATATATCCTGTGATATCCATCGCATGAGGGAAATATGATGTGTTGAGCTTGTATTTAATACGCAAAAGTAAATCATTTCTGGGATTTTTTGTGCTATCGATGTGCTGAATAATAAAACCATTATCCTGCTCAATTTTTGCAGAATATCATCTGATTTAGCCAACTCGGGACTGTGTCCCTCGTCGCCTAAGTATCAGACGATATTCTGTGCAATCTCGCAGGATAATGGTTAAATGTCACTGATTTTCATTGTAGTACAAGTTAAAAATTTTGTATAAGATTCAACATAAAATGTCTCTCTGTCTGTATGTCTTACTCTGTGGTTAGATGGGATTGCACACAGTTGTCCATAATGAACACCAGTTCAAAAAAATTTGAGGATGAAGTTAAGCTAATTCTTGAAACTCTGTTTGCAATCATCAACCAACAGCAGGGTAAGTTTCCTTTTTTTTCTTTTTATTATTAAGCATTTCTGATAATTTTTGGACCGAAATATCACCCTATACATTCTCTTTAAATAATCAATACATTACTTAGAATACTGAAAGACTCAGAAGTTTTTCATAATTAAACCGTAGAAAATGGTTCACCTCTGCTATTGTTTAGATGGTATATGGATCCCGGCGGGGAGCACGGGAGCAGGTTATCACAAAAATAAAAAACAAGATGGGCTAAGGCATGTTTAAAAGTTTAAAAAAAATACTATCATATATCAGTTATATCAAGAACTGAAACGACATGGCTTGAAATAATTTGAAAATGGTTTTGCAGGATAACGTTGAAGTGATCGGTCTGCAAACGAGCGTAAAGCTACTTACGGTATTACCGTATTACGCTTAAAGCGTTTCACTCCAATTCCTATATTGTTATGCAACGTCATGATATTGGACTGTAAGGTCACATTTATTGGGTACTTTAATGTTAACATTTTAGGCACATTTGTTTACGATATCAGCTGAATTATTGCGTTTTTATACCAATGTTGACTTGCCCCTGAACTGAATAGTGAATGATAATACCTTAACTTAACTTACTTAAGTAAGTACGTAACTTAAACTGTTTAGGATATTAGTAGCTAAGGATAACGTGATACATTTAAATCGAAATGAGTTAATGCTGCCTTAAGTAATGACTAAATACGATAGGGAGAGATTTATCTAAACATTCCAACACTCTCTTCGCGATTTTACTCACTCAAAACACAATTCACAGGGGACGGTACAGACGAACGCCTTCTTCGTCTTCTTCGCCGGCCAAAAATCCAGTGAGCCGTAGAGTCCTCTACACGAATAGCCAAACAGATTAAAAAACTCAGAGCAAAAATTAATGTCTTTGTTTTCATCTTTTCGCTTCGATGTCCTCCAAAATGTCCTGTTTCAGCATAAGTTCCAGTTTGTTTGCATTGTAGTAATTTCCTGAATGATTATTATTAGAGAGGGTTATACTTTATGAACAGATACGTTTAGGACTCAAGTGACCATAGGCAACCCACGTAGTTACAGATATACTTGAAATTTCAAAATATTTCGGGCCTCCTGTGGTGGAAAATTCTTACATGAAGTGCCTTCCGGATGTAGAGTTCCCGCCTACACGACCATGCGATATCGTCATAGCAACCAGTGACATTTAAGAGGAAAGGAAACTCCACTTTCTCTTTTGGCGGGAATTCCCCCTGTAAAACGGAAGGTCCTACAAAACCGAGGCGTTATACACGACTTTCACAATGGCCGCCGCTCATTTACATGTGGCATTCAAATTTTATTACTAGTAAAGCTATTTGAAATTTTAATTATTAAAAGTTATAGCGCCTGATGACTTTCAAAGCATTTGTGGAGTTGTTGAGTTGAAAATAGAGGATATTACATGGCCGCGCGGAGATACGAATTTCATCTTCTCGTGTTAAAATTTATCTCACTCGTTCGCGGAATCTCCAAGGACTCCAAGCGGTCATGTAATGTTCTGTTTATTATATAAACATCAATGAAATACCAAATTCAAAATTTTTTGAGTTAAGCTTAAAAATTGAGCATTCAGCAAAGGCAAGTGTGATATTTTCACATGTGAAAATAACATGATATTTTCACGTGTGAAGATATCAAGTTTTCGCGCGGGAGATCACCTGGTATTTCATTGGTGTTTATATAATAAACAGCAAATCTTGGACGAGATATAAGCATCCGAAGTTCTCAAAATACACCAAAACGAGGCCAGAAAGGCAGTCCAAACATTTGTACTCAACATTTGTCCCTGGTCGTACCACCCCACGTTTTGTTTTTAATGCCTATTTTCTCGATGCTCAACTAAGGGATGTTGTATGTTATTGCATGGATGTGTTGCTCTCGTTATAAAGAAGACGATGTTGAGCCAATCTTTTGTATTTATTTATTTATATTTTACGAGATATTCGCAGTTAAAAATTGCCTATTTTTCCTAAAAGAAGGTTGGTTGCGGCATAACCACCCGCCAACGGGTCCCATTCGAGTACAGACGTTTTGACCACTTCTTAGACATTAATGAAACCGCTGAGTATGAGTAATTATTTAGATCGAGGGGTTGTTATCGATCGAGGCCTAAAGCTTTAGTTGGATAACTGCCCCGAGATTTGAATTAATTCTCCACATCATACGAAGTCCCAAGTCGCCCAAGTGCTTGCCCCAAAAGTTAAAGAAGTTTACAATGATTTATTGCGTCGGTTGTTGAACACGTCCGTCCGTTAGGTAACTACAGAAGGGGTATCCTTAGTTTTGAAAGCCATTGTAAACGACTGCGAGTGAACTTACTTAATACACAATCCTGCGGAGAGGGTGGTGGAGGTGTTCGGCGTCTTCGTCTTATTAACCAAGCCGACGATTCTTTATATAAATTGCCAAAACTAAAAAACCCACAACAAGCACAAATCCTTTCGAAGTCATTTCTTTCGCAGCATCTAAATATCGTGATTCAGCGTATCCCTGTTGGTCGGTTTTCTCGGTTGAATGAAGTTGAATGGATGTTTTGATGCTTTTACAAGCATCCTCAATTATGACGTCATTATGACGCCAATTCAAAAGACGTATTGTAGAACCGCTCTGGTGCAAAATGTGCGGGTTTCTTTTTGGGGGAGGGGGTATCTCTCTCATAATCTACCAGTGGTTTAAATGCTGCCTTTGGTTCAATGTTGGCTAATTTACCGTCTTGCCATCAAGTACTTTAGAGACCTAAAAGATACCAATATTTATGATCGTGTTCCCAGTAAAAGATCACCCAGGCTATAGGACACCAAAAACGACCTAATACGCAATCATCCCCGACCAAAAAATATGGGACTCCCGCATTTTTAGGCATTTTGTCTCGATAGAAGACAAAATGCCTACTCGCAGTAAAGATGTGCAAAGTTCCTGTTTTTGTAGAGTTTTCTTGGTTGATTATGTTCCAAATACTGTGGGTCAGCGATTAAAGCGGATTTGTAGTGAAACCAATCGCAAAGTATTTACACCAATTCTGAATAAAACCTATAGGTGTAATTACAAAGTAATCGCTAATTACTCATGACAGTCAACTGAAATCCGCTCTTTCATATCAGTTAGATCTAGACATTTAACGTCCTGTCCTGCTCTCGTAGATGTTCTCTCGGCTAAACCAATGAGCGATAACGCTGATCCTGATTATTTTAGCCGCCGTTTTTCAAATGCCAAATGCAAGTTTCCTATCCTTTATAGCTCATTAAAGCTGTTGTTTTGCGTTTGACTGAATAGGAAGTAAACAGTTGTAATAAACCGGAGAGCGCAAATATAGCCCTTATCAATGGCGTCCGTACCCGATGAAATGAGTCTCTGACACCAATATCTCGAGGGCACTCAATGATTTTAGACAGGACCAAAAATGGTAGAGAGCTTGATTTCACTAATATAATAGTTTCCGCTTTTTAGAGTTCTCGTATTTTTTCTAGACTATTCTATTTTTATGTTGCTTGAATAGAAACATTTTTGTTTTATTTGCTGATCAATGTATCACCTCTCCCAACATTTACACGCCTTTATTTCAAAATCAGTCTTTTAAATTTGCACAAAATTTCGATATTTGTTTTTGATCACTAGAAGGGTGTGATTGAAAGCCAGTAACCTTATATTTTTAAAGACACGGAATCTATCATGCTTGTAAGAAGAACAAACCATGTTTTACCACACACTATTCATGATCTCACGATCTGATTGGCCAATCTTGTCTCATTTTGCAGTCGTAGCGGTCCCGCTTGAAAGCCCTCGAAGCCCAGAGACCGCTGCTAAGAGGAGACTGGCTGGCCAATATATGCCGATAATTTACAAGGCCAATAATTTACAAGGCTCCAATAAAAACGTGTGTACGTATGTATATATGCCGTGGTAAATAAGAACCTACACCATACTATGCTAGGTGACAAAAAAACAAGTTTACTTTTTTATAACTACTTTGGAGTCTTTCACATCAAGTATCGTTTCCATGACAACAAGTCACTTGCATTTTTACAAATCAGGATACTTTTTTATAACTAGTTTGAAGTCTTTCACATCAAGTATCATTTCTATGACAACAAGGCATTCGCATTTTTACAAATCAGGATACTTTTTTATATTAGATTGGAGTCTTTCACATCAAGTATTGTTTCTATGACAACAAGTCACATTTTTACAAATCAAGAAGGAATATGATAGTCCAAAGGTGACAGAACATGTAACACTTTATTAAGTAGTTATAAAAATGTATATTCCTTCTTGATTCATGTGTAAAAATGCGAGTGAATTGTTGTCATGGAAATGATACTTGATGTGAAAGACTCCAAAGTTGTTATAAAAAAGTATATTCTTTCTTGATTTGTAAAAATGCGAGTGACTTGTTGTCATGGAAACGATACTTGATGTGAAAGACTCCAAAGTAGTTATAAAAAAGGAAACTTGTTTTATTGTCACCTTCGGACTAGCATACCATACCCTGCTTGCAAGAGTTTAGATGTTTTTTTTTAGCTCGAGAAACTCGAAATCCGTGCCCGTAGGGCGCCATCTTGGATTTTGTGGACGCGCGGCACTGAGAGAGAGAGCAAAAAAAGACTCAGGGGAGGGTGGAGGGGGAAAAGAACTCTTGCTGGAGCTGCGCGTCCACAAAATCGAAGATAATTTCGAGTTTCTCGGGGTTTCTCGCTAAAAAACAACATCTATTAAACCATACCACTACCACATACCCACACCACTGCTTACTCACTGCATCGGCACGCGGTGTCGAGAGAGCAGCCATTGCTTTTCCA
The DNA here is from genome assembly GCA_033964015.1 of Scolanthus callimorphus. NCBI lineage: Eukaryota > Metazoa > Cnidaria > Anthozoa > Actiniaria > Edwardsiidae > Scolanthus > Scolanthus callimorphus. The sequence goes on along the minus strand of JAWWUD010000085.1, from coordinate 569,980 downwards.
GAGCGAAATAAAAAGGTTTTCAATAAGACAACAAACTTGTATCATGTCAACTTGTATCATGTATCATTTTACTGAAAATGTTGAATGAGAAGATACAAAAAAAAGGCAATGTCAGGCGCGGATCCAGGGGGAGTTCATTGGGTGCAAATGAACCTTCCAACGAACCGCCTTTCTTTTGTCATTTCAGAGTGGTTCTTTTCTTTTATGTAACTCAATGTATACCAGTACATTTTAATAATTTTAAAAATCATGGTGTAGCAACCACGCTTTCGCCTCGTGAGAGGGCCACGGACAACAGAGAAGGATTGGTATAGAATGTTTCCTCATATGTTGCACTTCATCAGCAAAAATGAGCCCCCCTCTTAAATTCCTGGATCCGCCTGCATGTACAGATTGAAATAAATTACCTCGAGCCACTGTTTCTTTATTTAAGTTCCTCGTCGCATGATAAAGAGTTTTCCTACTAGAATTCAAGAGCAAACGTAGGCTGGGTCAACTAATTCAACATTCAGGCCCGTAGCCAGGGATTTTTTGTGTGTGTGTGTGTGTGTGTGTGTGTGGGGGGGGGGGGGGGGGGGGGGTGGGGGGGGTGCTAATCCAGAAAAAGCGGACCAACGTGGTTTGAATTAATTAACCGCTAGTCAAAATTCACTAGTAAAAGCAAATATCCGAAACTGGCTGTATGCCAAAGTAACTGCAGTCTTCTATTGGTCCATTTAGTCACTAAAACAGTGTTTTCAAACATTTGTGGAAATTTATTTAAGTTTCTTGAAGAACAAGCTTTCAGGACCGGCGACGATACGTGGCGCAGTAATGTTTGCCGTTAATGTTGCCCAATGCGTGTTTATTTATCGTTTTGTAAACCAGCCATTCGCTTTGAGTAATTACATACCTGTCAACCCCTGAAGTTGTGAAATTACGAGAATTTGTACGAACCAACTCGTTTCTCCGAGTCTTTCCCGAACCCTTTCCGAATCCCTTCCGAAAACGTCAGAACTCTCTCCGAATAGTTGCCGATGGCGTCGCGACTTCGGTTGACTTTTTTGTGCCTGATTATGCATCAAAGAATAAGTTGACAAATTCGGGAGTTGATGCTTTACCCTGGAGACTGGGTGATTTGTTGGAGACTCCCGGGAAAGACCTGGAGAGTTGGCAGGTATGGAATTAGGTAAGTGTGTATTTGGAAAGAGCGCGTTGTCTTCCCACAATATATAATCCTTCCCACAATCCCTGATGTTAGCGACTTTGAACGAGTCTGTGCCCATCAAGAACATGGCGCCAGACAATCATAGGCCGATTCTGATTGGCCGATGTTCTAGCTCGCCATTTTGAAATTCGCTCAACGGACAAAGACGATCACCACACATGGAAAACAAGGATGTCCGAGAATTTGGAATATCCGGTTTTGCCTTATTTGTCACCAGAGCCTCCGACAGTATTCATAAAAAAAACTTTCAAATGTTTACAAAGGGCCTGGTGACGAGATAAGAAAAAACACAGGCAACCCACGCGGACTCCTAAATTAGAGGTCTTGACTGCTAAAAGTATACTCTCGCCTTAAAGGTCCATCACCAACCGAGAGCCTTTGCGGACTCTTAGTGAATCAGAGCAGCCGAAAAACAATGGATCGATTTGAAAACAAAAGAAAACGGGGCGCAAAGGCTCCCGGTTGGTGATGGGCCTTTACATCGGACATTCAATGTTAATCTAAAATATAAATAGTTTTTGTTCACTCAAGTCCATTGCTCTACGATCTAAAGAGTAGCATCCGCCGGGCTACCTGTGGACCAATCATATCAGCTAGTTCTTGGACCTCATCGCTATCATCAGCGTCTCCATCATCATCATCATCATCTTCTTCTTCGTCATCATCTTCGCCTTGGGCAGAACCCTTGATTATACGATAGATCTGATAGCAACAACAGGAAGATCTTACATGGCAGTGGCAACAAATTCGGACGCTGAAATTCCCAGATGTCATGCAGCAGTCTAGAACATCATACACTATTCTTGGGTTGCAACCATTTGGGAATTAAACTACAAAAGCGCGGCGGCCATGCTGGTGCCCTGAACAATGGGAGCTAATGAACTTTCTTTTGTTGTATACCACCAGTTTGACCCCCGGTGACGTCACTTGCAACCTAAGAAATTCTCGTACCCGGAACTCCCCACATATCAAGAAAGTGCTGTCGTTTTATGCCAAATCCGCGCGGGTTGCCTGTGGTGTTCAAAAGGTGACTTAGGCCCCTCGGTGTGGGGCAAAAACAAAATGGCGACCAAGAGAAGGATGTTTCTCGAGTATCTGCAAGTTTTGGTCAATTTTCCTGCTTTTTTCGCTAAGATATAAGGAAAAGTACTTACAGACCTTCCAAATAAGGGGGATTTCCTAATAAGGAAGTTTTGCAACGTCGGCAAAACGACAGCTTTTGGCGAAATTTTCTTGATATGAGCTCGTCTGCTCGCAGGGGAGGCTCTGGGGACATCCATTTGAGTGCCTTCCCTGATTGACTGATTTTAAACGTTGGGGCATGCTCAGAAAGGTGTTTCTCCCAACGGCTCTGTATCAAATCTCGCGCATGCGTCGGTGGCTGTCACCAGAGCCTCCCCCGCGAGGTGCCGAGCCGAGGAGGTCTGGGTTCGAGAATGACACTATTCTAAACACTCATAATGATATGCAAAGCTGAATTACACTCAAATAACCTTCCATTCAGGATTAAACAAACACAATCACGCATGTTACTTCATTGCTAGCAATAAATACTGCTTTGACGCGAAATCAGATCACTCTAGCTCGGTTTCTTGTTCAGCGGACAAGGAAGGCTCTGGAAGGCTGGACGGCTCACGCTCCTAACCCCCACATTATTTCCTTTGTCGATGACACGCCATCTTGAAAATTGTTGTGAAGCGTGCTAGCTCGCTCCCAGAGTATTCTGGGTAATTATAAAGATGGCGGACGTTTGACCCTGTTTACGAGGATGTGAAGTGTCTAATGTAGAGCGCATGCGCAGTTGTGAGGTCACCCCTGTACCTGATAAGGCATTGCTTTCCGTCTGTACAGGATCAACATTGTGTTGATGTCGGTAGGTGGAAGACCTGGAAAAGGAAACATTTATTTTGAAAACAGAGTCATCAGTCTAATTTCAAAACAGAGAAAAAATTTCGTTTCTAACACTAATAAGGAGTTCTAGAACGTGCAAAATAATGAAACTATTTGAATTGATTTATTCTACAATTGTAGCTGCATAAAATGCAGTTTGAAGGACCCTAGCGTAGGCATCGTTTTCATTTTGGTGCGTTTTCGGCCGTCCGCAACACACAAACTTAATTTAAACTTAAATTATTATTATTATTTTTTGTTGTTGTTGAGATGTCAAAGACATAAACAGCACGCAATGCATTATAAAACGGTGGGCTTTTAAGAATGTGGAAAGCACTTTTTTTGCAAGTAATGTAATTAAGTCTTACTATCCGAACTGTCGTGTAGTCTTGAGTATTTACTGGCGTCCAACTTGGGCCTGCAGTGCTCTATTGGTACCCAGCGGTACGTCTCTGGGCACACAAGGAACGAGGGATAGTAATTACCCTGAAATAAATGAGACAAAAATGAACTATCAAAATAGCTGAACATGAGCGACAGGAAGGCTGTCATTAACCCGTTATTGTGATAAACTTCCCATGCAAACCTTGGGGATTCAGTTCCGGTGCATGGCAGTTTCGTGGCCAGACGCTTAGGGTGCGCAATGTTTTGTGGGATAGTTTTAACAGGGCGCGAAGAGAGTGACGCGGTGGCAGTACGGAACCTGGCCTGCTGTAGATACCGAATGAAATCGCGTAGTCGCGGTACGGTCATGGTCGCGGCGCGGTACAACTCTTTCGCGGTAGTTTTCACAGTCATACGAAATCTGCTCTATTCATGATGAGAAGACCCTTACAAAATGTAATAGTAAGTTCTTTTTATAGTGGGGAGGATCTAGTTTGCGCTTCTTACAACATGGGTATACTAAGGATCCTTTCTTTTGGGATTTCCAGGGTAGTGGTCTTCTGAGAGCTGTCGGCCAATATATATTTAAGAAATGCCCTCTGTTTTTCCGTGCTGCGCCACGTGAGTCCGCAACATTTTGACCACTTTATTACGTCATTCCGTGGTAGAGGACAAACCGCGCAAAATGAGAGGGCACTTGTTAAACAGACGATAGTGTACCTTGTATTTCATTTTTGGACATGAGTGAATATAGAAGCCCATGTAGTAATACTTGAGATCCGGGGACTCCGAATTGAGTTGTCGAGTAAGCTGAACCTCCCTGAAAAAATGGACAAAGGTTGAAATAAGTCTGAATTGACTAGCATGGACAAATAGCATCATTTGCGCTCGTGATGCTACTCGGGTTACAAATAAACTATATGCCCTCCAAAGGTCACGTTATTGTCCTATTAAGCAGGAATGGGCGGGCAGACGCATAGGTACAGTCTTGATTTATTTCGCGTGTGCTTTAGTCTAATGTGAACAACATAAAGGAAATATATGGGTTCGATATATTTTCGCTTGCACTGAAGTAAGAACCAGCGCTTGAGCAGGAAAAGACAGGCGCATAGGATAGGTGCTGCCTCGATGTTCTTGTACTTGCGTTCTAGTGTGAACCACATAAAGGTACTTGATTGATATCCTTGCGTTTGCGCTTGCGTCTGTGCTTGCGTTCAAGTGTGAGCTTCCGCAGAGCAGACGCATGGGTGGACGCTACATTTGGCGGACTGGAAGGGGGATTAGAAAAGACGACAAGATAACTTACCGTAGGGCAGAGTACACTCCGAGTGAGAGGAATGAATACTCAGGATCGTAGAAGAGATAGACGGACGATACACAGTGCGGTAAAATGTCGAGAACTCCAACAGCTATTAACTTGCCTGAAAAATGGGCGAGTAAAAAAGTAGGATTGGAAGGGTTGGTCAGCATGCTCAAGCCGACACCACATAAGTAGGCTTTTCAATAGTGCGATTAACGGAGGCGGAGACATAAAAGCTTATGTTTGTGTGAAAATCATCGTGACAGTAGCGACGTAAGCGTAAGCGGAGACGCAAGAAAAAAGAAACCTTCCGTTCTGCTTCCTTCACACTTACGTCTCCTTCTCCGTCTCCGTTCTTTGATGTCACGAACGCAAGCGTCCCATGCGTCTCCTTCTCCGCTTACTTCACTAGTGAAAAGCCGGCTTTAGCACTCACAGAAAGAGACTCTCGCAAAGAGGCGTCCGTGTGCTCGAGCCAAATATTCCATACTGACGTATTTTGACCCAGATGTGGCCGACATTCGATTGAACTTCAATCGACATTTGCTTAACGTGCTAGACTGCTTGCAGCCCCTTCTTCGGCGAACGTCCGTAAATCGAGGGAACTTTTTTCCTTGCGGCGCGCTTCGATTTGTTTACAGTGTCAAGTTACTCAGGAGAGGGAGGGACGCGCCACGGGGTGGCTAACTCGACACTGTAAACAAATTGAAGCGCGTAGCGGGTAAAAACATTCTCTCGATTTACGGACGTTTGCCGAAGAAGGGGTTGCAAGCAGTCTATTAACGTGCCGTATTGAATAATGTTGCTAACGGGGGTGGCAAACCAATTCAACATTGTTGACGTTGTCGAAGTACGATGTTTTTTGGCAGTGGACTACGTTCAACAATTCGACTAGTTTGGCATCCCGTTCAACATCATTCAGCACGGGTCGTTAAACAAATGTTGGATTGAGTCGAATTAAAGGTTGAACTTCAATCCATGATCCCATGATGGGTTTGGCCCATCCTTATCAGCAAAAAATATTGATGGAATGAATAAAATTTTCTCTTAGTGTACTACGTTGATAAATAGATAGATAACACCTTTTTAATGACAAGGCTCAGGGTAGTCCTTTCATGTGCGTTAAGAACGCAACCTGTTATCAACAGGAGCAACAGCACGGGTAACTTCTGGATTTGAACATTGTAACTCCGAATACAATGCAATGTTGCTTGGATGACTCCAAACAATGGCTTCAAACAACGTTTACTGAATAGCGCTGCGCACAGATGACGTCATTGAGTAAGCTTCACCTTCATCAATGTGGGATCACTCGCGCATGACAAACGATCCTGGAATCATGTAGATGTTCAGGCAAGCCTGTGGCCGCGTAGCACTAAGTTCAACAGAGTGGAGATAAGGAATTAACCTTGTGTGAAAGCTAACGTGATAATGAAATGGTCCCATGTGTGCTTATGAGCGTTAGCCCTAATAAGCGGAGAAAGAGAAAAAATCTCTGACCCCGAGAGGGATTCGAACCCATGACCTCCGGAATTGTACAGGTCCTTTCCCTTCGCATGTGCATCGGATGTACAATTCCGGAGGTCGTGGGTTCGAATCCCTCTCGGGGTCAGATTTTTTCTTTTTCTCCGCTTATTAGGGCTAATGCTCATAAGCACACATGGGACCATTTCATTAGCACGTTAGCTTTCACACAAGGTTAATTCCTTATCTCCACTCTGTCGATCCTGGAATCACTTGTGCATGTCATACTTAGATTCAGGAGTATCCATAAATGTATTTTTGGTGGTTAGAATGAGACTAGTCTCCCTCGCAGTCCGTTCTTTGTGTCGGTCGCTTCGTGGGGAGGGAAGCGTTGCGTGACCGACACAAAGAACGGGCTGCGAGGGAGACTAGAATTAGACTAGTGTGCGAGTACTGTTGCCATACCACACAAGCGAAGATGGATGTGAAGTAAAAGGTATAGCTTCTCATAGCCTCCTCCGCAGGCAACGCTCGAAAGAAAAAGAAAACGAAGAAAAAAAACATAGCGGCCGAAGGCCGCTCGGGATTCCTGTGGAGACTCTACGAGCGCGCAGCGCGAGACGGGGGTCCTGTGGCGAAGCGACGAGGTTTTTTTTTCTTCGTTTTCTTTTTCTTTCGAGCGTTGCCTGCGGAGGAGGCTAAGCTTCTCATAATTACCGTCAAGCCAGTATTGTTGGTGAAATGATCCATAACCTGTAGACGGTGCACCAGGGCCCCGGGAGTGCTAAGAACAGAAACGAAAAAGAAAGGATAAGCTGTTTTTACCAAAGCTCTATTTTCTACAGACTACATGGCTAAACGTAGCCTGAACTCGAGCCGTCCTTTCGCTCTCAATCGTACCTCCCTTTGCGAGAGGACTGCAGGGTTTCCACGTTTTGAAGCTGTCAAAATTCCAGGACTTTCAAGGACCTTTTCAAGGACTTTTGAAAAAATGAAGGACCTTGCATATCGAAAAAAAGCATATACTGCATCGGCGCACATCTTGACATTTTGGTTTTATTGACGATATTCAACAAACAAATTTAATTCTGCAACCTTTATTTTGTTTATTCACTTGTATTGTTACAAAATTTATCAGAACTTATTTGTAGAAAATTTTTCCAGGACTTTTAAGGACATATATTTTGGGCATATTAAGGGCATATATTTTGAAAATTCCAGGACTTTCAAGGCCGATAAAAGGATATTTCAAAATTCCAGGACTTTCAAAGCCTGGAAAATGATATTTCAAAATTCCAGGACTTTCAAGGCCTGGAAAAGGATATTTCAAAATTCCAGGACTTTCAAGGCCTGGAAAAGGATATTTCAAAATTCCAGGACTTTCAAGGCCTAGAAAAGGACATTCAAAATTCCTGGACTTTCCAGGTTTCAAGGACCTGTGGGAACCCTTAAGGACGTCTGAATTCACCTCGAGATTTTCGCAACCGTTATGTAATCACTATCGTTTTTTACAAGGTTTTCAAGTGCAATAATTCCGTGAGACACCTGTAGCAACATCCACTGAGCAACACATGCTTACCACGAGGGGAGAATCAACCAAGAATCTTTTATACTGCAAACGAGAAAAGGAGACAAATGAATAAATAATTTATCAATTGTGTCTATATATAGTCATTTACAGTATTCTTTTGCAAATGGGTACTTTCGGGTGGTTTACATAACGCGATGCGGCGTCGCGCATTTCCCTTTCGCAAACGGTCGTTGCCTTTTAGAACGGTCGTTGCCATTTCTGTGAACGGTCGATGCCTTTTCAGAAAGGTCATTGCCATTTCTGATCCCTTGGGACAGTTAGTAATTATCATATATATAGCTTCGTTCTATAGATGCTAATGAAAGATAGTACAAATCCAATTAAAAAGCACCTCCAACCCAGCGAATTCACTCGTAGCGCACTGGTTAGGGTTTGGGTTAGTAATTGGGTTGCCGGTTAGGGTTAGGGTTCTAAACAAGGTTATAGAATTTATACAAGATTTTTTCCTTTTACCTTGACTGAGACATATCAAAAATAAAACGTGAAAATTTTCTAAGTGTCGTCCAAATGGCAACGACCGTTTACGAAAGGGAAATGCGCGCGCTGTGGCGACTGAATTTTGCTTTCTGCGACCAAAATGTTTGAATTAGTTGCCAATGGCACCTCGCGAAAAAAGTTAATGTCGGACCCTAAAAATAATTGAATTTTGGGCTGCATGTTACCCCTACAATGTTAAACGCTTGCTGAACTCTAGGCGTCTCAATCTGTAATATGATGTTGTGTGCGAATCGGATTCAAAGCTTGAGTTTTTCGGTTGGGTCTATCGGGGTACCTTTTCAGCTCCAAACTTATTATAAAGAAGGGTGAGGGCTCAAAGAGGCTGGACCGAGCATCCCGTACAAAACATTTTCAAGTACCCCAGTTTCAGGAATCAAGCTGAGGTTCTGATGTGGAATAACGATATGGTCTAAATAACATAGTACTTGGTTCAAATCCTGTTTCATATATAAATATAAGGCACACGTGGTATCTTGACTGACGCACCTGTGACTCAGTGCATTCCTCGGGCTTATCTTTGTGTATAGCCATTTGGTATTTAGCAAAGAGTTGGCCAGACAGCGTGTGAGTGCTGCGAAACTCATCGTGCTCCAAATCAACAGCAATTAATTTGACCTGGAGGGGAACAAAATGGTGAGGATGAAAAGTTTAAGTCTCTCGTTTGGCAAATTACGCGGCCTGTTATCAAGAGGATGGAATTGGATTGAGATTTGAGCTATTTTAGTGTCAGAGAAGTGGCCAGCAAGCGTGCAAGAGCCCCTTTAATGCCGAGAAAAAGAAGGAATATAGACCCAAAATTCTATGCAAATTAAGACCGCGTTTTCCGACCTCTTCCATGCTTATGATTTTCTCTGTTTAAGTAAGACGAATTATTAATGAGTTTGAGAAGTACCTTCATAAAAAAAGGTACGAGGCCCCTATATTTCGAAGCCCCTATATTTCTCTATGAAATAGGATTTGTCTCAAGTCGTAATCATTGCTGGTGTTTTACCCTTTTTTCTGTGCATTTTTCAGGGGGATCTTTGTGGACTGCCTTTTGGTATTTGAAAAACACTTGTGCCATGGTTGAGAATGTGGAGGAAAATTCAGGGAGATTCGGATCCACTCGAACAAGCTTGACCTGCACAGAACAACATTATGCCAAATCTTAAAACTTGTTTGAAGATAGATCTCTCTGCTAAGCAGTCTGAACTTTGGGGAATCTGTATAAATCAGCGAGTCTGAATGGTGTTCACATTTTAATTGTAACAAAAATGGATCATTTCAGAGACTGCTAGCAGCTAGTTTGAAACTTGCCGATGTAATAGAGCGGATTACACATGACTCTCGTGAGTAATTGGTTTCAGATTGGTTTACCAAAATCTATTGAGAACATTGCTCTATCGTCATTTCAAACCGTAAGTGCCTGGGACGAATCCCTTAATATTACCATTATCGAAAGAAGATCCACATAAAGAGAAAGAGCACATTAAACTGTACACAACCTGCTGTTTGACATTGATTGTGTAAATTCCGATCGAGATACAGCCATTCCAAGATGCCAAAACTTTTATAAGTTTTTTGGTTTGCTGGACGCCGCATCTGGATATCACACACATCTTGCAAATTCTGGACTTTTCCAATGGCTGTTTCTTGATCACTATATGCCTGATTAATACCAAACTTTGGGATATTGTAGAATTCAGCATGTCCTTTCTCCTTATGAGGGTCTTGAACCCATCATGGTATGTTGCTAAATCTGTACAGTACCTCAAGTTTGTGTATAAGAGGGGTATTTGGCAGCCTCTCTACCAACCAATCCTCGATTGATTTGGCTGCATTGCTCTTGGATGCTTGAGGACCTGCCCCAGTCTAAAATATTAAATTGAAGGAAGGCCATTCGTTAATGGTGTGATTCCAGAAAAAAGAACAGGAGCAGATTTAGGGAGGGGGCCGAGACCCCCCTCTCCCTCAAGAAATTTTGCCATACATTAATGGAAACTGGATTCCATTTTCTGATAACTATTATGTATTATTAATCAATATTGCATGATAAAGGCCTATTGGTAATAATAATGCTAATGATGAATTTGATGATGATCATGATCATCAAGAATTTGTAACAGCAATGATGTAAGATCTAAGGGTCCAAGGACGAAGAGAAGATAACAACATGTATCATTATGGTAGCTTTTATCTTGACACACACATTTACTTTCAAAACAGGTAGAGTTTCAATTTCTTTCATGTGATGACTAAGGAGTAGACATGTGACTGAACGCTGAAAGTCATCAAGCCGATGACACATGACAACTCTTTAGTCGTCAGGTGATAGACAATTGCAACACACAGGCTTGACATTACAACAGCTCGATTGAAACTCTACCTGTTTTGATAGCATTCTTGATCTTCTTTCCCTCTGAGAAAGAGTGACGATTTATTTATTAATAATAAAATGCTATTAACAAAATAATAAAAACTTTAATTACTAAAAATTCAGACCTCCATTCCCTTTGCTGCCATTTTCTTTTGCCATCTTTCTCTTCTGATGACCTTGGCCTTGCGACATGGTGGTTTACTTGGATCTGGTCCTACGCATGTTGCTATGGAGATAAGAGCTACGTCTATTAAAGGAAGATATGCCAATCAGGTTACCAAACTTGTTATTGGCATACCTTTTGTCTGTCCTTTGTCAACGTCAGCTGAAGGAAGTGGTTTGTTTGGTGTACTGGAGGATGGTGACCCACTGGCTTGAGGTTTAGCCTTTATTAAGTGTGCTGTATCAATAGAATCACCTACATGTAATAACAAACAAATATGTTTGAAAATTCTGTTGGAGGTACAAACATCAAGAACGTCTTGTCATTCTTAACTAAGCTGGAAAGGGGCATCATACATTTGTACATTATGACCCCCCTTTCTCAAATCCTGGCTACGCCCCTGCAAGCTGTGCATCAACCACTTACATGTAATAGTTGTGACAGCTGATTGGCACCTGTCATGTAAAGCATCATTGAAATCTGATGGTGGAGCGGCACCCTCATGAAATGTGGTGTCTGATGACCCTTGAACTTCTGATTTAGCCTCCTTCTCATCTTAAAGTGAGTAGAAAATAGAAGATGCTAATCTAGCATTTTGTGGGATAATTGAGCCTTGTCTCCTACAATAGGTATCATATAAGTACATTTCAATGAAGTAAAGATATTTCACAATACAAGACATTATTATTTGCTGGATCCAAAACATATAATAATAATATTAAGCAAAAGTAAGCTCTCATCTCCCTTTTGCTGTGTCTGCAAATTGTATTAAACAGAACAGGACAGGACAGGACAGTGACAGGACAGGTACAGACTGGACTTTTAATTTGTATCTATGGGCAGTATATAATATAATCAGGTGGTAGCTATGTATGTGCACAACCAGTTTCGAGACTCTAACAACAGATCCTTTGTCAGTTGCGTATACCTTTGAGTCAGTGCTCTCGCAGGATGCAAGATGCAAAGACTAAGCACTCCTTGAATCTCATTGGCTGGTTAAACTGGCCGCTGATTGGACAGAATGTTAACTTATGCAAACTTATGAACATTTCGATCCATGTCGGCTCAAGGTGGCTAGTTTGCTTAAGTTTTAGGAGCAGAGGACATTAATGTACTAGAATCAAAGCAACAAGTAAATTGCCAGAAAATGGCTAGCAGGTATTTTACATTAAAATGTGCAGGGAATAGAAAAAATTGCACATAATTTCAGAAAAAAATCCTGCATCAAACCACGGGCCCTGTATAAAAACCTTTTAATTGTAATTTTTTTTACATGTTTAAGTTAAACACAATATTTAGAATTTAACCACAGGGTTCCCAAACACATTAATTGTGCACATTAATTTCTTATGGGAAAACCACAGGGTTTCCAAACTAGTGAGATTTGTAGCATTTTAATCATAATTTGGCACTTACATAATTAACGTACCTGATTTGGCAGTTGTCAAATATCTTGACATTCTCCTGAGCACTTTCTTCTGGGACTTGGTAGGTTTGAAATTGAGAGCTTCACACCTGTTTTTCATACCAAAAACATCACTTCTTTCTAAAATGTTTCTGGAATCCATAGTGTGTCACTTAAGTAGAGTGCAGAAACGAGAGCCAATGTTACATGACCTACGTACCAGTCAGAATATACAGTTACAGTCGAAGCTCTCTGTGCGACCGCTCTCGTAAGTGACCAGCTCCCATAACGACCATTTTCCCAAAACCCCGTTTGAAATGTCACATAAACTCTGTTATTTCAAGCTCTTGTAAGCAGCCGCCTTATCGATGCGACCAGCTCCGTTAGCGACCACAATTTCAAATCACCAACAGATGTTTTCTATTTTTTTTAGCTCTCGTAAGCGACCATAGTACTGTACTTTTTGTCTTTAAAACACCAGTCATCACCTCCTAAATATCTAAACTGATACAAGCTGCACCGGTGAACTGCTCTTTTCTATGTACATGTTTGCGGTTATCTATTCTTAATTAAAGTCGGGAAATAAATTAAACTATTTTAAGCATTAGTATCACATGTTTTTTTTTTTCTAGATTTATTGTACTAAGCTCTCGTAAGCCACCAACACCTATTGTTCAAGTAGGAAGCCGCTTTGTGGTCGCTTACAAGAGCCGTTCTTGTAAGCGAACAGCTCTGTTAACGACCGCAATTTTCAGTTCCCGAGGTGGTCGCTTACAAGAGCTTCGACTGTACCTGATTGGATAGCATGGACAGCACATTTTACTCATGGCTGGCTTGTAACAATACTTGCCACTTCTGGTAAAAAAGAAAAAAAAACATTGACAACAACTGTTCAACAACAATCTTTATTTGTACTTCTATTTACATTTGATATTGAAAAAGGATTTAGGTTAAGGTAAGGGCAGGCAGGTAGTTTATAGGTGCAAAATATGACATAAAATAATTTGTACAGGCAACCTAGAGTAGCACTAGACTAATTGAGCTAGGGTGCGCTTAAGTTTGGAAAATTGCTAAGCTGCTGTATGAATTGAGTAATTACGTTTTTAATTCTTCATACAAACGCCTGTAAAATCTGTGTGCATCAATGCGTAAAAAGGCTGTCAAAATACAAGGGTAGATGTGGAAAAATAAAAACTACAATTGCTCGCTTTATAGAGAGCGTAGGAAGCTTAAATTTGATAGAGCGATTGTTTGGCCAAGTATTATTTTACGCTAAGTACTTTGTTGATTGCAATATTTTTGCAACGATTTCACTTCGCATTTACAGAGTTTATGTGGGATTTTGCACATCTTGCCTAGCGAACAAAATGGTGGCGGAAACCGTGATAAGGCCTATTTGTGTGTTGCAGAGGGAAAAAGCACAGGAAAGTCTTTACAAAAAGCACTTGACAATAACATAAAACTCTTATGCACCAGTCAATTGACAGCCCCGCACCCCACATTTGCACATTAGCGGGGTACTAGTGGGGCTTTCGTACAGAATTCACACAACATTACTGCCCCGTTGGTCAAGCACATTCACTCTTACCCCGGAGACGGTGCATTCACCTCTCAGATTGTCCCCGCAAACCGAAGCGCTCACTGCCTTTTACTTGCCAAAAAGGTGAATGCCCCGCTAATGTGCAAATGGGGGGTGCGGGGTTGTCAATTGACTGGTGCATTACCTTCGCCAGCCTCTGTCAATAAGATCCTGATAGTCCTCACAGGTCATTTGATGTGCCCACATTCCTGAAATGAATGAAATGGAATGACGTTTTAATAAAAACTTGAATTAGGGACTGTTCGTTAATTACGTCGTAGGGGGGGCTGGTCGTTTTATAGGGGGGTAAATTTTGCAGAACGTTGAAAAATTTGGGGGTAAATTTTTAGAACACGCGAAACTTTTGGGGGGTGCATTTCAGTGTCATGCAAATTTTCAACAGACTAGGACTGAGATTGAGTGCAATTGCGTGAAACGCAGAGCACTGTATAAATCCGGAGTGTCCTAAGCCAACTAAAGCTTTCCTACTAAAGGTTTCTGTCGAACTTCTCCTCTCTTTTCTTACCAGTTAGCAGCTTGTTCTACCGGTACATCCTCTTCAACAATCGTACTTAGTTTAGATGCCATTTTGATGCTTACATTGTAGCTTAGTCAATTAGCGGGCAGGGGGAGGGGGGTAAAATTTCAAATAGCCGTTTTTCGAAGGGGGTAGAAATTGAAACTAAACTTACTTTTTTTGTACGGGGGTAAGTTTTCACAAATCCTACTACAAGAAAAAAACACCAGCCCCCCATGCGACGTAATTAACGAACAGTCCCTTATGAGTGATAGCTGGAGCTCTGGATTTAACCAGGCCAGTTCCCTACTTTTGGCAAAGAGCTAGACCTCATGAAACACTCAGCAGAGTGTAACCATACACAAACAGAAAGTGAAAGCTATATAACAACAGAAAGCCCACCATTTCGCGCCTAAAAATATCACGTTTTGTCACAAAATGAATATGTAAAACAGCTTGACATACCGTGGGAATAGTTACTGTCTGTACTACCACAATAGCCGCATCTATAGCCATCCCTGTCGCGGAAATTTTCCACTATCGAGTGACCCGCCATCTTGATTTCCTGTCACTAACGGGCTCCCTGTGGTGAATGGGCGTACATTGCATCCTGGGAAAACTCAAGTTATCGAGTCCGCTTACCTTATCATACCAAGGGCTCGTAACTGTTTTCCACGTTTTGTCGAAGTTTTTTCTTCCTCGTTTATTTGCCGGATTTTGTCCAAAACTCAGCGATGTCTGAGTATGATATGCCAAGAGGTGATGCAATGGGAGGTCTAGATAGTTCCAAAAGGGCTCAGTTAATGGATCAAGTCAAGACACAGATTGCTTTAGCGAACGCTCAGGAGTTACTACAGGTAACGTTGCACGTGAAGAAGCTTATGCAATGTTGCCCGCTCGTGTCAAACATAACGCCAGGTATTAGGACGGAAATCCTAAGCAATTGCCAAAACATAAAGGCTTTGAGGAGAGGGGATCTCTCGGCACAAACTTGGAAATGCACTTCGTACTTTGTTTAAAGAATTGTGCTGTAAAACCTTTTACTGTAATGTATAAAAATAGACCAGTCAAGAGAATCCTTTCCATGGTTTCCTGATCTTTTGAAATCAGTAAGAATAAGTCGACAAAAATCCATCAGCACCACTGATCACGGATGTCAGAGTTGAGGGGCAGACTTCTATGTGGTGTCTGTAAACTCAGCTCCCCACTTTGATATCGCCAAGAACTGATAAGGATGGTTGGAAAAGATTGTGTGCTTTAAAATTGTTGTGAAATGAATGGCATACAGGTGTTATTATACTAATGTGGCTTATTCTTTTGTAGAAAATATCAGACAAGTGTTTTAAGAAGTGCATTTACAAACCAGGAACATCACTAGATAATTCTGAACAGGTACGTACCAGAGGACCATTCTCTTAGGCAGTGATTACATGAGACTGGTAAAAATGCAGAGCAATCTGAGCTCATACCGGTCTCATGTAATCACCACCTTTTTGATCATGTTTATGTGAGACCGATACAGACTCGAATGTTGTTGGCAACCGGAATGAAATTGTGCCAGTCAGGATTTCTTTCAGATTGGCCTCATGTAAATGCATGTTAAGAAATTTATGACAGCCGATATGAACTCAGATTGCTCTGAGTTTGTACCGGTCTCATGTAACTACTGCCTTAGGGTGTGTGATAGGGTGAACCCTTTAAACCTTGTTAGTCCCTAGTTCAGATTCCTAATCAGAAAATCCTCGATCACAGATATAAGGAAATCCATTGAAAGCTGCAGGAAAAAAGTAAAGTAACTGAGCAGTACAAGTTGTTATCATATAATTTGAAAAAGGTCTCTTGGCAAATTGTATTATAACTTTTGGAAAATAATACCTTCTTTCTGATTGGTCTATATTTTTATCCAGAGCATTGATCCATGAATCAGTCTGTAGGGTCCAAGGAGAGGATAAAATTCATTTTCTTGCAGGGAAGTAAATCAAGCTTAGAATTCTAGGAATGTCAAATCAAATCAACTTTATTTACTCATAAGGCTATTATCAGTTGGAGTTATACACAAAGTATAGGTTTGGAGTGAGTTTATATTTTGGTGGAAAAAAAAGTGTGAGCAGGGAGACCAAGTGAACTATCCAGTTATCTAGTTAGCCTCACTGCAGGGAAGGGTAACAAATAGGAAATTCATGTAAAGTATTCTTGTTTTCTTTACAGAAATGCATAGCCATGTGTATGGATAGATATATGGACTCATGGAACACAGTATCAAGGGTCTATAATTCGCGACTACAGCGGGAGCATAGTAGTAATATGTCAGGAGGATTCTGATCAATGAAAAACAGTATCCAAGAGTGGATCTTATGTACAATGTTACGATGGGACATGTAATATTTCAGGATGATTCTGATCAATGAGAGAGTTCAAGAGTTCTTATTGGACAGCTGTAACACAGTGCTGCAGAAAAAAAATGCCATAATAATAAATGATAGGGCATGAGCACTAATTTCAAGGGTGCAATGTCATCAACCAAATTTATGGCTTTTTTCAGATTTGAATGCACAGCAACAGAGTGGTCACAGTATTGTCCTTAATTTCTTGTAGTCTGTACATACCAACTGCCAGTAAAATGGTTTTCCTATATTTCCCTTGAGTCCAATAACAACAGCAACCATATGCTGTGACGGGTCCAAGCCCAAAGCACCATTTATTGAATAAGTTCTGTTGCAGTCACGGCTATATAATAATAGGCAAGAGTAATATAACTCAAGGCTCACAGTGTATACTATATAACACTTCAGATAGAATTACAATATTAAATGTATAGGCAGTCAAAGTAAATAATACATGCTCAAATGTTAGACCATTTGAATTCAAGTGATATTATAGAATCAGATTTGCTATAAGTGCACAATCTTTCTGATCTCGACAATGACTAGAAGATTTGCTTTAAATTTTTAAGTTTCTCCAAAGAGAGCTTGAACCACACTGAAGCACATTGTCTCCTTACAATGACAACAGACAACTAATTACCATACTAGACCCAGTCCTCTTGTCCATATATAGGAAACCATTTCTCTTTCATTACCAATTCATAAATTCATTGTCCATTACAAGAGAAATATATTTCCTATATTTCCCTTGAGTCCAATAACAACAGCAACCATATGCTGTGACGGGTCCAAGCCCAAAGCACCCACATAGCGCAAGCATAGTTAATATAGTAGTTCGAAAATTGAAGGCAATACAGATCATGATTCAAATTTGCAAAGCCCTAGACACAGTGAGAAGCTTTCCACAGTCATCTCTAATGTAGCCATTACGGGCTTGAGCACTCCTCCAGCCGCCATGGGCAGAAATCAGTCTATCAGGGATCCCCTGTCTTGAAGCAGCTGAGGCTCCTCCAGAACGAAGGCTATGAAGACCATAGTCCGCTGATTTCAAGCCGATACCCTCAAATATCTTTAATACGAGAGACCTTGCTTTAGAGTATTTCAGTTTACAAGCAGAAACATGTTGGCTCGAGCCATGACCGGCTATTTCCCTCAGCAAAGGACCACTCTCAATTCCAGAGCGTGCAATGAATCTTCTTGTAATGTCAACAGGACAGGTGGAAAGACCTGAACTGGCAATGTTAACATATTGTCCATTGTGAAACTGGTCATTTTTCCTCTTTCTCAGATAAATAGACATATATGAAGTATGCCAATAAATCTTCTCCACACATATTTCAGACAAATCATTCCAACGTAAGAAGCCAGCAAATCCAAGAACTACAATCATGACTGACTGAAGATCTCTCAGAGAAGTTCCCGGTCTGCCAAATTTGTCTACAATATCCCCAACATGGGTGGGCAGAAGTTCCTTTTTCTTATTCACTGGATGAGCAAGAATGCGTTTAGCAGAGCCAGCCACTTGTACTACAAGGGGATGAACTGTAGGATCAGGTAGTAAAGCTTTCTTGTGAGCCCAGGACACTCCATACACAATAGCAATAACTGAACTAGAAGTCTTGGAAGTTTGTAGAACTTCCTGCAAATACAGTGCTAGATGTGCACCATCAGCAGGAAGATTCCGTAATCTATTTTGTTTTGCCCACATAGACCACCTCTGAAAGGCCTTGAGATACTTGTAGACAGTTGACGAAGCTCTATCATGAAGAATAGTACTTTTCAACTCTTTAGCCAAGCATTTGAGATGTGTGTTGGGAAGCTTATTAAGCTCTTTCCAAGGACCAGAGGTAAAGATCCCTATGCAAGAAACACAACAATGTTAATGTATAAATTCTTGAGGCGCAGATACATTTCAAAGTACAATTTCATAAATAATAACCAAATAATTCAATTTATAGAAGTAGTCTGAACAATAGCAATGCAGCACATTTTCCTCTGCTACTGTAGCCAAGAGGTTATGGCTTATGTTACAGCTTGATATATATACAGTGAAGACTCAGGTTTAATCATAATTAGAATAACAGTTGTAGCATGTCTGACCAATCACGAATGTGTGACCAATGAACTCAACAGGTGTCGTCTTCTATGCAACACAAGTGCATAATACCACTGAGCAACAGCAACACCGCAATTTGCCTCTGCTACTGTAGCAGGGAGCTCAGGGCTTTCACAGTTCAATTTGTCTGTCACTGGGCAGCAGCAGCTCAATAAAGCCTCCACTTCAGGCAGTGGGAAGCCCAGGTCAATCATAACAAACACCCCTGGCAAATTACCAGTGTAGGTTAGTCTTCCTTGTTGGTATAGTACAAAATACCACTGAGCAGTAGCAACAATCACCGTACATTTACCTCTGCTACTGTAGCAGGGAGCTCAGGGCAATCATATACAATTAACTGGGCAATGTCAGTTGCATTTAAGCCTCCAATAATAACAATAACAATAGTAACAATGTCTGTTCAATTCAACCCGCAATGTATGTACATAGCACCACTGAGCAATAGCAATGTTGTATATTTGCCTCTGCTACTGTAGCAGGGAGCTCAAGGCTATACATAGTTCAATTGTCTGTTCACTGGGGAATAGCAGTTCAATATAAGCCTCCACTATATAATGTGGGGACCCCAGCCCAATATGACACTTTCATCAATTAACCCAATACAGGTATTGCATCTTTCATATCCAGGACAATAGTTTAAGGTACTGAGCAGAATGGCCTCCACTACCATAGTGGGGAGTTCAACGTCAAACAGAATTTGGATGCAAAGTCCACAAACCATTTAGAGATAATGTTTGCAAAGTCTGGTGCATTAACCATCCAGGCTAGGAAGGTCAATCCTCAATGCAATTATTCGGCAAAAGGGGGTGCCATTACCAAACAAGTCACTTTCTGCTGATCCTGGGAGAAACGTGAACGGATGCAAGGGAATATCACGGTAATCAACAATAAAGTCCTGGAGGGATCCAGAGTCTTTAAAGAGCAAACACCACCAGGGAGCTGACGGCCAAAGCGGAATAACTAAGGTACCCTTTTCTCTGTTGCAAGTCATATGTCTCAGCACCCTAGCAATCAAATGAACTGGAGGTACAAGCCAGTTGTTCTCTTCATTCCAATTCAGTGTAAACGCATCCACCCCTTCACATCCTGGACAATTCCACCTTGAGCAAAACCTTGGCAGCTGGTTGGAGTTGAAACTGGAAAAACGATCAACTGTATGTGGGCCCCACAATTGGTCTAATTCCGAAAAATGAACAGGATTCAGCATATAATCATCTGTATCAATGACTCTTGACCAGTAGTCTGCTTTCTTATTTAGTTCCCTTGGAACCCATTCAGGAAATAACCTGATCCCATGACTATGACATATGGCATATATCCTTGTAGCTTCTTGTTGTAAATGTTCCTTGTTGCTCCCAACTGACATTATAGAGACAGCTGCTTGATTATCTGACCTATGTTTGCATTCCTTATTTGATAACAATTGTGCAAATGTCTCTAAAACAAGGCGCACTGCCTTGAGTTCTCTAAAAGTTGAACTTTGAAGATAATCTGTATCATTCCATTCCCCACGAGCAACAACATTTCCAAGTTGAACAGCATAGCCTGCCCAGCCAGAACCACTGGCATCTGAATAGGAGATAACCTCAATATTAGGAGAAATATGCCATATTGGCTGTCCGTCCAAATCAGCAAAATTATTGACCCAAAACTGCAATTCTCTAATAGCATCTGCAGGTAGATGAGTTCTATAATTCAATGAAGACACACTATCTTGCAACGCATATAAATGTCGAGTGAACAAACGGGCCACGGGGCCTAGAGCCAAACCCATGGAAATTATTGTACCAGTAATTCTAGCGATATCCCGTACTAACACACTTTGAGAGTTATTTGTTTGCAGTACTTCATTAATAAGCTGCATAAGTTTATCAACCTTGGATTTAGGAACTTGGAATGATCCCTTGCACAAATCAATAATGTAGCCAAGAAATTCTCCAGTCTGGTGTGGAACTAAATGACTCTTTTCCTCGTTTATGAGGAATCCACACATACCTAAGTCCCTTCTCATCTCTTCTGCCAAGTTGCTTGCAGCTTCCTGTGTGGAAGCAGCTCCAAATGCATCATCCAAATACATTAGCGTGCGCTTTCCCTGGTTTCTCCAATGCCGAACTAGAGGCCGAAGAACTTTAGTAAACAAATAGGGCGCGGTCGCCAGCCCAAATGGCAAAGAAGCAAAGTAAAAATATTTAACACAACCATTAACAGGAAAGCAAAATCCAAGATATTTTCTGTGAGATAAGCCAATATCGATATGGTGATATCCATTTTTCAAGTCACAGGATACAAACCAATCCCCCTGAGATACCAGTTGGGAGACCACCAATAGATCTTCATATTTGAACTTTGTAATATGAATATGTTGATTCAAGAATCGAAGATCCAATATTAAACGAAGTTTATTGTTTTTCTTTGGAACAACGCCAAGAGGGCTACAAATAACAAGGTCATCCAAGTACACTTCTTCAATAGATCCTGTTTGTAGTAATTCACGAATAGCTTGTTCGACAAAGTCAGAATGTTGCAGTGAACTCTGATGATTAGGAAATATGGATCGTTTGGGCTCCACAACAAATGGCAGAAAATAACCAAATTCGATGATACGTAATATCATATTCGATGCTCCAATGAATTTCCAATATGGCAAATTGTGCTTCAAACGTCCTCGAACTGATGTCAAAGAAACTTCTTGGTCGACTTCAAAACCAGCGTCATAAATAGCAATGTCTTCAAAATTGTTTACGTCGTGACTCGGGGCAGAATCTTCAGGTAGTCACTTCGTGCTTGTTGTACTGAGAATAGTAACGCAATCTCGCTGGACATGACCAAATTTGTGACAACGAAAGCATTTGACCTGAGACAACTTCCTGTCTGTCGATGGAATCACTATTCGGTCAGATTGCTTTGCTGGAATAGGCCCGAGGCGAGCAGGGCTGAACGCTGACTCTCTAGCGAATAAACGTGCCCTGGCAGCTCGACGAGATGACTTTGCCGCTTTCTCCGCTTTTGATTTCTCACGCGATTTCTCCGCATCCTTGATTGCTCGTCGAAGTTTTTTGTCGTCCTGTTCATCACTAGCTAGCGGATCATTGGTATAATTGTTTACCGTATCCCAGCCATGCGAATCTGCGATTTTAATAAGTTTATTTCTGTCTTTTATTAGCGACAAACCTTTTTCCGCAGTCGAGCGAGCGTGGAGAAGTGTGTTTGATGTAGCAATCTCTTCAAACTTGTCCTCAACAGACTTATTAAAATCGTACTGCTTCTTGTTACCCTTTCTGGTCCACTCAAAATCGTCATCACTGTCATTTCTCTTTCTTTTAGAGATTTAACTTCAGAACGTAACTTTTCAATTTGTTCGGTACTTTTCTGGATCGCTTCATGGTGCATTTTGACCAACGATCTAGCCCACGCCGGCGTGGATTCTCGCGAAGGTCTTTTGCTCTTGGATCGACCGGAACGCGAAGGATTTGATTCTGAGCCGATTGACTCTGTCGCCGATGAAGAATCCAAACCAGTAGAGGAAGGATCGGGATCAAACACATCTCGAAATCTATTGAATACATCGACGATATCTTCTTGGTTATCGTTCCTACTAGTAGAAGTCCGACTCTTACTCCTTGTTACCGGACCTATGCTAGAACTAGGAGCTGACTGTTTAGATTTTTTCTGAGTTTTTGGCATTTCAAAGCGAGCCAAATACAAATAAATGGTGCAGAACGGAAATTTTTAAGTTTCTCCAAAGAGAGCTTGAACCACACTGAAGCACATTGTCTCCTTACAATGACAACAGACAACTAATTACCATACTAGACCCAGTCCTCTTGTCCATATATAGGAAACCATTTCTCTTTCATTACCAATTCATAAATTCATTGTCCATTACAAGAGAATATATGACATGATTGGAAATACTGTAGATGGTGCTTAATTTTCTTTTGTCATTGTATAGGAAAAGTACAGTGTACTTAAAACCTGTCATACCTTAGTTTGTTATTCTTTTAATTACTAAAGTAAAACTCTTTACATGTATTATACTCTAGCAGGCAATCTCCCTTTCTCATGTATTTGCTGTACATACTGTTGCTTGCACTGTACCCCTTCACACGCTCAACAAAAACATGTTCTGTCGGCACATGAAACTTTGAAGTTTAGACAGTTGAACTTGAAAGTTTGCCTGCCCATGCATGAAGCTTTGGTGACGTCCGTGAGTGGTAAATGTAAAAAGTTCAGTTGTTTTAATTCTTCTTGATCAGAAAAACCATGAAGCTACCAGAATGTTCACTTATTTAATCAATGATTACAATTGAAAAGAAATCGCAGACTTGAATATTGTGATAAAAACTTTCAAGCTTTCCTTTCAAAACACTCAAGTTTCGCTGTCAAAACTTTGAAGTTTCACGTACCGACAGAACATGTTTTTGTCTAGCATGTGGATGGGTAGATGCAATCGATGGTAAATTTATCCTGCATAACATGCTTGGACATTGCATATTATATTTGTTGCATTCGATACTTTACATTATAAATATAATGATCATAAATACTACCTGAATTCCTCTGTTACCACTGACTGGCACCCAGCAGCACATAGTGAGGGCTTTAAAATGTGTACACTTTTTTTTTCTTTTTTGGGTGGGGTGGGGGTGGTTGTGCACCCAGATGTTAGGTGTAGGATAATGCCTATCTGTATCGGTGCTAACTAGTTTCTCAATGTTTTTTGCAAGATTGTGCAATATTTTTAAAGGACCATTCAACACCCCATATTGCACATACAGTGCTAGACCAAAGTCAATTACTGTACATGTATGTATCCTCAATTCGTAGTTACATTCCAGCATGCTTTGCTCTTTGCTTGCCTAGTTCCTTCATTTCAGTTTTGCCTGTTCTGTTCTTTTTTAAATATTATACAGCGGATTGCGTTTGAGCGTTTTACCCTAACAGTTCGCACGTTATGATTGAACATTTGAAAGTTGCGTTTCTAGGATGAAATGAGATGTTTCTATGGCGAACCAAAGAGTTCTGTCCTCTCTGATTGGTCAGTGAAAAATACACATGGCATTGCCCGGAAACGTCCGACTTTTTGTCTCGCAATGCAACTTTCAAACGTTCAAACGTAACATGCAAACTGTTAGGGTAAACCGCTCAAACGCAATCGGCTGTACATCAGTACCATTAATTTGTCATAAGCCTCATATCTCCAACACTGCCACTCAACCCATAACAACACTTGCGTACATTCTCTTCATGGGCATGGCTGATATCCACATACTCGCAGTTCCCCTTCATTTCCTCCATCAATGCCTTCACTTTTGGCCAGGGTGAGAAATCAAATGAAAGCAACTCCAGTAATGATAACACTACTGTCACCCATCTGTCGGCAAAGGAGGGCCTGTTACCACATAAATATTTAGTCTTGGATAGATAGCAGTTTTCCAGTGTGTTCAGATGAAATATGACCTCAGTTTTGCCATAAGCTATGAGCGAGGAGTTGGCACCAGCAGGCAGGGTATCTTCCTCTCTCAGGAGACTTGGGTTCACATAGTTATGCTCCACATCCCTAAAAATAATAACAGCGAAGTATGTAAGATTTCCCACTTAGATGTCAACTATAGGCTTTATCATGCAATATATAATAGTTATCAGAAAATGGAATCCAGTAAATTGCAAAGTTTGGTGAAGATTGCTTGAATACTGGCTGAGATATGAATTTTTAAAACTTTGTATTCTGGCAATTTTTTTTTTTTTTACAAGAAATGTATGGGAAAATACATCAGAACGATGCCCATCTAGCCTTGCTTGATGTATTTGCCCATGTGCATTTCTTTGTAAAAAGTAAGCCAGAATACAAAGTTTTGAAAATCCATATCTCAGCCAGTTTTCAAGTAATTATTTTGAAACTTTGCAGTTTTACTAATATGGATACATAGAATTTAAAACTAGATTCTAATGTCTGATAACTATTATACATTATTAATCAATATTGCATAATAAAGGCCTATGCACACCAATTTACATGCTCCCTAACATCCTTATACAACTACATTAACTTAAACTTTTCTCATGCCGCAAAGTTCCATCATGCAGACATTCATTGTTTTAGGACTTGGTCTGTTGTCATGGCAACATACCTGAGCAGTGCTGAGGATGCCCAACAGAGCACAGACTCCACTTTGGATCGTTGCTCAACCGTTATGCCCAGTTCTCCAAAACTGGTGTACTTTTCAGCAAGATATAACACAATAGCAAGACTAAAATAAAGACAATTTTGATAGAAGTATTTATATTACAATTAATATTATTGCCCTTCGGGGGGGGGGGGGGAAGGGTGGGTTTGTGCAGACCGTGTTCTAGAACGATTTTCATAAGAAAAGACACCCTGTTCTATGTTATGGTGTATCAGACTCGTACCCAGTTGCTTTGTAAGAAAATAAGAGGGAGGCGGGAAAATATTTGTATTCTTATGCGCCGTCGCTGTCCACCCCACAATCCTTTTTGACAGAGAAGACGACTGGGTACAAGTCTGGATATGTATCGAAAGTGAGATCCATGTTCCTAATAGAAATTAAAAAAAAAAAACTTGACCTGAATAAAAATACAATTTCTGTGTCAACATGACATGAGTCTATCTTCTTTAAGATAGATCATGCTCAAAATGTAGTATGGCACAGTCAACCTAAGCAGCAGCTTAAGTCTGGGTGGTCTTCACTATGGCCCATTCTAACAGCGAAATGAAAAAAATCAGGACCCTGTTTGCCTCATCCGTATACACTGTAGCTCTTGTGAACAATACACAAGTTCTTACATTGGGGTGGCCACAATCCCTAGCTCTGGAGGTGTGCCTAATTATCTTAGTTCTTGTCTTTCTGCATCTAAAATACCCACCTTCCATTTACAGTTACGTCCCCATCTGCCAGTAATGGTACAGATCCCATGGGGCTCATGTTTGAAAAACCATGAGGTCTGTTTTGGTCAATATCCACAATCTTGCACCTTATTTTGTGCTAAGGAAACAAAAGTACTACCAATATCAGGAGTGTCTTTTCCCAAGACAAAAAGGCAGTCCTTTTAGTTGGCTTGGCATGAACTCAATGAAAGGAGTTTTATGACATGTCAGTTAGGATTGCTACTATTTTAATATAATTATTGATTTCTTATAGTTTTCTGTAGACATTTTGCCATCTAGGCTATTTATCATCACCCGATCAATGCCAAATCCATTATTTCACAGACCCTCACAATTGGTGTGAAAAGCCAGGTCCAGAACAGGAAAACTTTGACAGTGACCACACGAAACCTCTTGGGCAAGCCCAGAGCCAAGCAACTCTACTGATTTTGGGGGTAAATCGGGGGTTCTTACCTTGGTGTAAGAACCATTCAAAGAGCTAGGGCCCCTTTGTGTGTTACATGTAAGCTTGTTTTCAGTTCATTCTACTAAAGAAACGAAGCTTTGTGACACAAATCGTGAACGCAATACACAGGTTCTTACACCAGGGTAGAGCTGATTTCGTTAGTAAAATTAGTTGTCAGGGACCATTATTGAACCCAGAGCTCCATGGCTCGTCGCGTCGCAGGGGAGGCTCTGGTTACATCCACTTGAGGGCCTTCGCTGATTGGCTGAAATGGCATGAAGGTCTTCATAAATGAAGCTTAATCTCGCTTTATAAAAAAGGTATCTGTCAAAATGACACTGGCATTTGTTTCCTAGTCATCGTTTAAAACTATGCCTTCAACTTGAACACTCTAAAACTAATTGTGAGGCATAAAACCACCATTTTCTTTCATGCATGCATCGGTGGCTGTCACCAGAGCCTCCCCCGCGAGGTGATGAGCCTGGGGTGCAAGCATGATATAAATAATGATCTCTATGGCAACCCACACCAACGCATGTGTAATTGAAATAATATTCAGCTACTGGAACTGGAAGAAAAATATAGAGTGTAAACTTATTGGCACATCAGCTACAGTATTACATAAATCATATCAAATACAAATACGCTTAAAAATGTCAACAAGGAAACATTCGAATTATGATGAATATTGACAGGGAGCTTGCTTGTCACGCATCTTTTTGTCTGGTATATTCTCGGTATTTTTGCCTCAAACAGCGGAAAATATGAGCCCCTGAAGTCCATAAGGAGATGACAAATAAGTTAACTTTACCTTTAGAATATAAAGCCAAACGATTCGACAAGAAACACAGCTTTTACGAAGATACAATGTTACGACGGGCGCCATGTTGGATTCCCGCCGCCTTCGGGCCCAGATCTCTCTCCAAAGACCCGGATCGAACATGCGCACTTTTTCATTATTTCCACTTTCACAATTTTGCGATTTTGGACGAAGCATTTTTTTGCTTTCAAAGAGAAAAACAACATGGACGATCAAAAATGACTCTGCGCTTTAGACATTACAAACTTTTACGGGCTGAAGCTGAACAGCTTTCTTCCGCTCTTTAGCACTTCATTAGCAAATGTGAGAGCGGGGGATGTCCAAGACTCGACAGTCAAGTAAGACATTTTAATTGCCACTTTCCGTTGTAAACACTCTTCTTATCGTGAAAGTTAAACATTTCCATGTTAAAGAGGCTCTCTTCGATCGGGAAAAGAAAAGAAAGGACATGAAAAAAGAAACAAGAACTTAACTTGATGAAGCGGCGCTTTGTCAGAGCTGCGCGAAAAATCGATTGCAGGCAGTGATTTGAAAGGAAAACTGTGGCTGAGCTAGAGAAATGACAAAATCACGCTAAAAAACGTTTCAAAAAGAAGAAATGGAAGATGGAAGACTCTACAGAAAAAAGGGAATTTCCATAGCCTGAGTATCAGGCGGAATTTTATTTTTCTGTGAGAAAATGAGAGAACTGGGAGGGTCCTGATACTCAGGCTAGAATTTCCACAGGTGGCCCACCAGATCCGCATTTACATCGGTTGCACTGGGATCAAATATCAGTTCAACGTGTGTATTTTCATTACACTAGTGTTTGAAGGTTCGAAGGATTCTGATAGTTCATGGAAGGATTTGGTTGATAATCGAGAAGATGCGCCGTAGTTCGCCAATATTTTCTCTGAAATTTTGACACTTTATTGTCATGCAAATGAGGGGAAATGAAGAAACATGTCATGGTTCACCAAAGACGAATAACTTCATCACCAAGTTAACGCGTCCTCTGCTGCACGACTTCATACTACGCTGCCTGCAGTTTACGGATTGACATCAAATTAAACCACTAATTTAGACCGATTACTGCTGAGGTAGGCATGATTTCTGTATTATTGTAAATTCTTTTTGGCACTTAAATAATTTTTGCATTCTTCCACAGCCGAGTTTGGTTAACTTTTCTTCGCTTTGTCGAGAATGCATGCTACAAATTTCAATAGAAGAAAACTGTTAAACCCGAATCTTTATCTTTGATCTTAGCGATTACGTTTTGTCTGATCTGCTGTCTGTAGAAAAGGCTAGAATCATTGCCAATGAAACAGTTGTATCTTGCACATATATTATTATTTGTTTAAAGTTGAAATTTCTACACAGGATATCCGGCAGTGGAACGCTAAACTGATTCTCGATGAAGCGGATAATACGACCTTGAGTTATTTAGCGTGTTCACACTCTTAATTCGCCGGTTTATACCTGCGTCACTGTGTTAATAAATTCTCTGTTTCTTTGTTCTCCTCCTCCCTAGAGAATTATCGTTTCAACAGCCGTAACTGCGAACTGTGGGCTCTTCACGTTTGTTCATACTCGGCTAGAAATGGCGTCGGGATTTGGCATTGCCAGTAGCTTGGAGTGGGTCTGACCGGCAGAATAGGGAATAAGGAATCCCAACCAGCCTCGATTTCCCAGTCTGGGAATCGAGGCGAAGCATACGTCGTCGAGGAACAGGGAAGAACTTCTAATTTTTACAGCCATGTAGATCTGAACGACCCAAATATCATAAGGTACGACACAGCACGAAGTTTAGAACTGTATTGTCTTTAGATCTCCTATCCTCCCAACAAAATTGTTTATGTCAGTTGCTAAGAGGGGTTCGTTTCCATTGTGTGGATTTTAGATAGTTAACATCTTGTTTTAGAGAAATTGCAATCAAGTTTTAATAGTTTTGAGTGGTTTTTAAAAGTTCTGAAGTTCAACAAAGTTGTTGACATGTAAATTAACCTTATGAAGTCTCGCTAAATCTGCGTGTTTAACCCAATCATTTCCTATTTTATTAAATGAAAATCAGTTAGATTAGATGTCCCATAGTTGTTACCTGCGTTCTATGAAGGACTACGCGAATTAACATATAGTAATATGATTTTAGACATTTTAAATTTCTAACTGTGATCACTTCCAAAGATAAACAATGAATCCAATTTCAATTTTAGTTTAATCTTTCTGTAACTATAAACAAGCATTTATTTGAAAAAGAAAAATCATTTTCGTGTCCAATAGTTCTGAAAAGTTACAAAACTATGGAGGCCATTCAAGTGCTCGTTTAATTTTGTGAACTTACTGTGAAATGGTTTCCGTATGAAGAACACATCGCTCAAGTGCCTAAAATAATTGATTTGGAACACATTTTACTGAATAACAACAAGTTTACAGTTATAAAGTAACAATTTAGAGCTATGACTTTTCTTTTCTGGGTTTGAAAAAAAGTAAAAAAAATTGATGGAAAACTAAATTTTTAGAATTATTAAATCCAGCTGATAAAAAGTTTTCAAGTGTTCCCTTGTGGTAAAGCCTAATTCTTTAATTAATTTTAGGTGTTTGAAACTAAAAAAAAACTTCTTTGTGTGCATTTCTAGATATTATTGTATTATCAATATTGCAGTAGGAAAAAATCCTTAAACTTTTTCAATTATTTTGATTGAATATTATTGGTTATTGCATAATCTCTCTGTTATAAATTAATGCTGTACATCTAAATTTTTCTGTCTCACTTTGGTTAAACAAAAGCTCCACCATTGAAAAGTGTGTCTTGTTAAAGATATGCTATCATCTCAACGTGATATCAACAAAGATATTGTTTTTACTAATAAGCCAATGATATTTGATGAATCAAATAAATCTGCTTTCAATGTCTATTTTTAGTATTTTTTGACATATAATATTTATGAGATAATATTATTTTGTGCTCTGGATTTATGTCAGTTAAGAAATTTGTCTTTGTATTTTGAGATATTTTATGCCATAATTTCAAGTAGTTTGCTCATCTTGCCATTTCTCCAATTAGATCTTTGTTACATTTGGAATTTTTATAGATAAGGATCTAAAGAAGACCTTATGAGCAACAGTTTTATCAAAATTTGATTTTGGTGCAGCATCGGTTACATATTAAGTAAACGTTTGCCAACAAGGAATCTCTGTCAGAGCCGAAGGAACTAAAAGGTTGCTGTCTATGTCTTGTCAAATACAAGCACAGTTGTGATATGTTATTTTGGACTCACATAAGACAGCCAAGAAGTGAGCAGAGTAAGGCTTCCAGTCTTCTAGTATTCATGTAAAACACAATCTGGCAAATTACACCGGGTCCCTGCAATTATATGACTGAATGTAATTCTTGGCATAGCTTTGGAATTTTAGGTCAGCTGAAAACAGCTGTTCTAGCTAGGATTTTTTAATCACAAGCTTATTAGTAGTTGCCATCATCAATTGAATGTACATGATCTCTGGTATTTTAATGACACTTTCATTTGTACATTTTTCTCAATAGAAGTTTTACATTTTCTGGTTTAAAGTTTTTGTCTTCTATATTTGCATGTATTGTGATTCATCCCAGAAAAAAAGTGATGCCATAATGATATGACCCCCCTCCCCCTGAGAATTTCCAGTGAAAATACAATGATTGTCAGTGGTAAATAAATGGGATTTACATTCCATCCCCATCCTCTGGACTTGCAAATCCCATCCACACGGGGTGGTATTCACTTGTTTCTGGAATCACGTTGCAGTTAACTCTCCCACACTGCTCCCCCACCACTACACATGGTGGAATTTTGCAAGGACCCCACCCAGGTCAGGACTTTTCCATTGCTCTAGCATGGTGTATCAGGATATGTATAGATTTCTTGAATATTGAGTTCCAATAATTTCTTCATAAAAACTCTTAACAGGTCTCTAGCTGAAGTAAACACCTTGTCTTCTGATAATGGGCCATTGCGATGGGTTCCTATGGTGGAAAGTGTTATACCCATCATTATTCACAGAAAACTGGTGAGTGCACTGCCCCAACAAACTAGTAACACTCCATTGGCTAGGATTGACTGCTTCTAGTCCCTTATTTGGCGCCCACAAATACCAGGGGCAGATCCAGGATCTCCAAAAAGGGGGGCCCAAAGTAAAAAAAATGGAGGCCAAAGTTGAAACCTTGCTCTTGCAAATACAGTAAATTTATGGGGAAATCTATCGAAAAAGGGGGGCCCGGGCCCCTTGAGCCCCCCCTAAATCCGCCTATGAATACACTAAAAAAGCAAAGTCCTTAGTCTTCTTTGGCTTCGAGGGCGTGCGTGACAGAGACCATTCTCCCCATCCTGGATCCGCTACTGGATAGTGCAACCTCATTCTGAAAGAGGTGTATTTAAAACCTCTTACATTTTAAATTCACAGGCTGGCGGAGAAGAGATATTTGAGGTGACAGCATCTACCAGCCAAGGCACAATCTTTAATACTGAATTTAATTTAAAAGGTACATGCCTGGGAGTCGCCAGCAATACACAAAGTATGCAAATGCGTACCTAAAAGTTTTGCCATTTCTGAAAATATTGTAGAGCAGATTTTGAATATATTTTGTTACTTTTTAGAAATAAGGTTAAAAAAGACATCAGAATGTTTCGTGCAGTGGAGAAATCGAAAGTCAAGTAAGTCTACTAAATAGTGAAATAGGCATCTCAGCTCTGAAAAAGCAGCCTGATTCTTAAACGGCAATAAGTCCTCCACTAGTCCTCGGCTAATGAACAGAGGATCTCTGATCGCATAAGCATAGTAGAGGATGCGGCAAGTGAAGACAATTGTGAAACATAACCGGGCATCCAGGAACCGTAAATTTGACAGATTTTGCTAATAATGTGTATATATATCATCACTGATTTTTGCCAGATAATCACTTTTTTTCACTGTGAAAATCCAGAGGGATGAGGGGTGGCTTAGGTTAATTCCCTCCGTGGTGAGGGTATGGTCATTTCTGCAGGAATTAAACAATTGCAAGAAGATTGTTCACGTCTTAATTTCCTTGCACTGATATCTGCCATACGGAAAAATGTTCTACATCCACATTCACGTGTGAATCCTGCCTTCGAAACACTTGACATGCGGAGTAAGAGGGCTTCTTTGCCTTGCTCAGGTTCACAATAAAATCTGTATAGATAGATAGATAGAATAGTTTAATTCACCCACTTGCAGGTAGACCTGAATTGCTGGGGAAGGCCAAAGCATAAATAGCCGTAGGACAGCCCCCAGTCCGTCGGCGGTCGCCGGTCGTTGATGGGACTGATGTGCAACATTTTATAGTTCCCTTGAAAAATAAATCGCGAAGTGTCATTTCATGTCAAAATTAAGTGCGTTTTGTTCACGTGATCGTCACCAGTTGTATACACGCACCGCCCACTGACTGTGCTACCGTATTGTATTCTAACAGAGAATGCTTGGGGACTGAATTTTATATCGGAGGAAGAGGCGCAGAAATTCGTGGATTTTTGCCAGGTTTGTATGTGCTACAGGTTTACATCTTCTGTGCGTCTTTCTTTGTGCACATAGTCGTAGTCGTTTATGTCGTGAGGCCTTGTGCACAAAGTTGAGACCCAATTGCGTTACACCTTAATTTTGGCGTTTCCTTTTACGTTCCCTTTTTACCGTTCCCTTTCTATCCTTTTACCACCGTTCCCTTTAAGCGTTCCCATTTTAGCGTTCGTTGTGACCGTTGTCTTTGAGCGTTCCCTTCTAAGTGTTCATTACTAAATCTTTATGAACGGCAAATGAAGAGGTACCCTTCGAGCTGAGGTTTCCTTCTGTCAGTCTCATATTATCTAGCAAAATTGTTCGCGTGCATGATATCAAATCAAAACAACCAATGCCAAATACCAAACACGTGAACATGTATGTTGGTATATTATTTCTGTGCGTTTTCCACAGGTGGCCCGTGTGCGATCGTGGTCATCAGCTTCGTCTTCCGCGTGCGGTTCTGGTTCAACCTTTCACACAATACAAGCAAGCCATGTGAGTACCAATAGGGAGGTGTAGGGGTGTTTGATAATGACCGTGGGGTGGTAATAATGATATTGGCGGCGATACACTTTGAATTTCTCAGAAACCTATCATGGGAAAAGCAGAATTTCCCATGGTAGATGAATAGGAAGTGTTCGGATTTCCCATGGCTATCCATGTGAATTCCGAACACTTCCCATGCGTGTGCCTTGAAAAAAAGCTTTTCCCATGGATGGGTTTCTGCAGAAATTCCCTGTGGATGACGAAGATGAGGGCAGTGATGAAGATTGTGGTGTTGTCGATGTAGCCTTCTTTGTCTGATCGATGCACGACAAAATGAAGGGGAGGAGAAGGCGGGGGAGGGAGGGAAACCACCTTCTCTTCGACCCCTCGGGTGTTTCCTTTCTATTGGGTTCTTTGTTGGTAATGCATTGTGCATTATAAAATCGATATTATTTTATTTTCTAATCGCGGGAAAACCTCGAATTTCTGAAGTAGACTCGAGGCGGCGAAAGTCGATGTTGTAATCGACGCTTTGGATCTGGGATTTTGGTTTTCCTGTTCCGCTAGTCAAACCATCTAAGTCAATCAGGTTTTCTTGCCTTGTTTCTCCTAGTGCAGTTGCATGGCTTTCTGTCGCGACGAAAAGCCAGTCGACTGCACTAGGCGAAACAGGGTAAGGACCTGATTGGCTTAGATGATTTGAACTTAATATACTATAATGTTGAACTTACAAAATTGATGTTGAACTTTACAGCACCACGATGGCCACGCTCCATCAATACAAATCAGCGGCGACTCTGGCAAGCAGCTCAGTAACCATAGTGACCAACAAAGCATCAATAAATCCCTCCTACAAAGCAAAGGAGATCAATACAGTAGTAGCAGCACCCTGGTCGGCATGGAAACCGGCAGTCTTGGTAGTTCCCATGGCTCCGTAAAATCACAGAGTAGAACTAGCTCCCAAGGCAGCGATAACGTGAAATTGCGGTTAAAAACAACACTAGAACTAGTACTAGTACTGGCGCGAATCGCCATAGTGATAGTTCCCATAGTAACGGAGTGAATGACAGTAGTTATGGTTCCTTAGTAACGAACTCTAATGGGGTAGCGGCCTTAGCAACGGGGCCAAGTGGTACAGATAGTGGCTTTGGGGCAGTGGATGATTACGAAAGTGATTCTTCACGGCCTACGTCTGCGGCTTCGGATGTTGAGCAGCGGTTTAATGACCTGCGCATGCGCTGCTGGATGGCCCGTCCGGTCTGTCGGACTCTACAGAGATGAGTTATTACAAGGAGATGGCCAAACTACACACAGATGACACCATGGTAAGGCACGGTCTAGGCACGGTCAACAGTTTAGTTACTATCTAGCCTGCTATATGTGCTAGCCGGCTCTCCATTTTTTTTTTCTTTTTCGGATATTTGATTTTGTGATTGTTGATGACTGTGATGGCGGCAAACTTAGTAAGAGCTCGACACTTCGAGTAATCTACTCTTGATGATGTGTGATGAGGTGATTGAAAAGTGTGAGTGTTTGTTGCCCTTTTTTGGCTAGCGTCCATAGTTCACAAAAAAGGATTTCTCCGGCGCGGTACTGGTTGTTTGGTTACCCTCGCCACTCCCAGATAACGCGCACGTGAGCAAGAATGGACTTCATTGATAATACTTACCAAAGAAAGGACATAAAGCACACATAAAGGAAATTTCGTATGGCTTTGAAAGCGTTACGACACTGTACACAGTACCGTAACGTGACCGTTATGTTAACCTGACCGTTATGTTAACCTGACGGTTATGTTAACGTGACGGTTATGTTAACGTGACCGTTATGTTAACCTGACCGTTATGATAACCTGACCGTTATGTTAACTTGACCGTTGTGTTAACGTGACCGTTATGTTAACGTGACCGCTGTGGTAACGTGACCGTTGTGATAACGTGACCGTTGTGGTAAATTGACCGTTATGGTAATGTGACCGTTATGGTAATGTGACCGTTATGGTAGCGTGACCGTTGTGGTAGCGTGACCGCTATGGCAACATGACCGTTATTGCAATGTGACCGTTATGGTATCGTAACGTGACCGTTGTGGTATCGTTATCGTAACGTGACTGTAACAAAAGCAAGTAAGGTTCCGTGCACCCAGCAGGCGAGGTTCCTTGTCGTAACCGTTTCGTAACGCAGCCGTGTCATGTGTCACGCTTTTTCTCAGTCATTGCGAGATGTTCCGAGGGTCCAGCCACCGTTATTTGAACGTTCCCTCGTCTTCCCACTATTTTTCAGGAAATTTCTGCTTCTTTCCACGAAGACGTAGACCTCAATAGTAGTTGTAGTACAGACATTGATATGAAACCCAAGTCAGGAATTGCGCAATCCCGTCAAGGAGGCGCTACTCGCAAGGCAGGCTGGTTGTCAGGGAAACACGTGTTGACGCGCGGGAAAGGCGGGAAGGTGGAGCACGCGCCCGACCGGAAGTGGAGGTGAGATGCGTTTATACGTGCAACGACACCGCGGCAAAACGCAGTTCACATGCGCTAAAGGTTCACTGGTCTGTGACATGAAGACAATTGAAAAAATCTACATAACAACAGCGAACGATAAGTTTGACTTTAAACCATAGATTTTCGCCTCGGGTGCAAGCCTTAAGGTGCGAGGTGTAACGTTCAGAGAAAGATAACATGATCATATTCTAGCTGCTCATCAATTTTTGGCCTTTAGTTTTGTGTCTGGAGCTTAAGTTTTCCAAGACAGCACGAGATATTTTTGCGATGTAGATTATTTCTTTTGTTTTAATTTCACAGGAAGTGAATCTTTAGCGCATGGCAAATGCGTTTTGCCGCGGTGTTACGCGTAGCGTATTTTGAGCTACACCATTCTCGTACCCAGAGCTCCCCGGCTCGTTCTCACTTCGCAGGGGAGGCTCTGGTGACATTCATTTGAGGACCTGTGCTGATTGGCTGGTTTTGAACGTTGGTGCATGCGCAGAAAGATCTTTCTCTCAACGGCTCTGTATAAAATCTCGCGCATGCGTCAGTGGCTGTCACCAGAGCCTCCCCCGCGAGGAGACGAGCCGGGGAGCTCTGGGTAAGAGAATGGAGCTACACTATATAGTCCTCTTGAATGGCCGAGTTATATTTCGAAAACGTGATGACACTTTTTCTTCACACTTTGTCTAAGTAATGCTTATAGCCTAACGTCTTCGGCGTTGTGAGGGTCGTGCCGAAATTTCAATTAATCTTGGTGAATTTTATAACTTGAAATTTTGATTGTCGCCATACGCATCAATGTGAACGAAACATATGGCGATACAAAGAACAATCCATAGCATATTAACTTGTAAAGTGGCTTTCGTTCTGTGGATGTCCGCATGAAATGCAGACCATGAAGTTCAAGGGGTGAGGACATGAAAAACTGCTATGAGCCTCCTTACTGCGGTTTTCATAATTCTGATTACTCTACACCGACCAACAAACTGCGGTTTGGCTTCCGTCAATCAAACGGGTGAACAACTCTGGTTGGTTTCACGGAGACTTTGATAGATCTTGTGATCTCATAGGGGCTAGCTAGGCTTCCTATCACAATTGTTCACTGTAAAATACAAGCCAAACTCAGACAACTTGCGGCGTGGACTTGACTTAAAAGGTTTGATTGACGGAAGCCAAAACGCTGTTTGGCGTTCGGAAATGTCAAGTGGGAGTTCGCAGAATTATGAAAACGGCAGTAAATCTCGTCGCTTATTTGCACACGTTTGTGTGGTTATTTTACTCCTACAGGAAATACTGGATCACCCTGCGTAGTGCCGCGCTCAATTTCTACCAGTGTAACGAGAAAACGGTTAGCGCAGAAGACCTCGATGATCCCAGCTTCTCTCTGGAGATTGATGGGTGTATAGCACAGGCGGTACCGGAGCACACCAAACTTGATCACGTGTTCAGTGTCAGTACGAGGCTCGGCGAGGCTTACTATTTCCAGGTGAGCTTGTTACAGTGGTTACCCTGTTACCGTGGTAACAGGAATGTGAAACTAAAGTGATCAGACCAAAGTGATTGAGAATGCAAGTTCATTGTATATCGAATTCCCCGAATTTTGTATTCCTTTGCCATAGGCGCACCTGCATTGCATTGGCATTCTCATTGGCTGACTGAACAAAGACTGAAGAACTCAACCAATAGGAACGTGTGCTTTGTTTTTTCTTCGCATTCTCATTGGCTAACTGAACAAAGACCCAAGACCTCGACCAATAGGAACGTGTGTTTTGTTTTTTCTTCGCATTCTCATTGGCTAACTGAACAAAGACCCAAGACCTCGACCAATAGGAACGTGTGTTTTGTTTTTTCTTCGCATTCTCATTGGCTGACTGAACAAAGACCCAAGACCTCGACCAATAGGAACGAGTGTTTTGTTTTTTCTTCCCATTCTCATTGGCTGACTGAACAAAGACCTCGACCAATAGGAACGTGTGTTTTGTTTTTTCTTCGCATTCTAATTGGCTGACTGATCAAAGACTGAAGACCTCAACCAATAGGAACGTGTTTTTGTTTTCTTGGCATTCTCATTGGCTGACTGAACAAAGACCCAAGACCTCGACCAATAGGAACGTGTGTTTTTTTTTTTCTTCGCATTCTCATTGGCTGACTGAACAAAGACTGAAGATCTCAACCAATAGGAACGTGTGTTTTGTTTTTTCTTCCCATTCTCATTGGCTGACTGAACAAAGACTGAAGACCTCAACCAATAGGAACGTGTAGAAAACGCAAAATTTACAAACAGT
This sequence comes from Scolanthus callimorphus, assembly GCA_033964015.1. Taxonomy (NCBI): domain Eukaryota; kingdom Metazoa; phylum Cnidaria; class Anthozoa; order Actiniaria; family Edwardsiidae; genus Scolanthus; species Scolanthus callimorphus. The sequence continues at coordinate 532,172 of JAWWUD010000085.1, read as the reverse complement.
CGACATCCATCAGAAATCCGCTCTCACTGTCGTTTACCTTTATTTCCAAATAGGCCGCCAATCAGACCGACTTAGAGAACTGGGTAACCGCTGTCCATTCTATGGCCGCGTCATTACTAATGGGACCTGGATCCAAGAGCAAGGACGAGATGGTGAAAGTACTGAACCAACGGACGAGGGAGACGGCGGAGAAGATTGACTCGGACTCCAAACTGAAGAAAATGGCGGAATTACAGTCAACAGTGGTGACGGATCCTAAAACTAAACATCAGTTTGTTGATCAGGTTTGTATAGTCAGCTCCTCTGTAAGGCGGACACCGGACGGTGGCTCCTGCCAGTCGTTGTTGATTTAGTAGCGCAGACACCTCTGTAAAATGGACTTTGTAATCGGTCCCAAACTGGTGGAGAACCAGGGACCACTTGGGCGTGTTTGAGCTATAAGCACTTCTTTGTGCGCCGCCAGATCACGTCACCGCGCCTATTACTTTCCTTGCGCATTTTATATGACCCTAAGTTTCCCTATTTAGCTCTAAAAGGTAAACCATACAACAGAGTAAATGACGTAGCTTCTTTTCTTTTCTCCAGATTTCTCGCTGGGAAAAGAATCTTGAACAACTTCACATCACGCACCACAGACTACAGTGTTACGCGGCAGCAGTGCGGGGTAATGCGTTACCCAACCCACAAACGCTATTAGCCTGTGTGGCACGCAATACCAAGCAAGCTTTGACACGCCTTGGGAATTCTCAGTCATGTCATTTCATGCCGTGGTCAGCGCGAGAGACCCTTCCATAGGTAGGTTTACCGGCTGATGTTAATTGTACAAGAGGCATGAAATTCCTCTCTACGTTAAATATAGATTCCGTTGAGAATTTATCCTTTGAGGTGGCCTCTTCAATCCCATTTCTTATTAGCCTGCTAGCAGGCGTTGGAGGCTGTTTTATCGGCGAAAACCCGGAGTTCGTAGTCGCGAGCGCCATCTTGGATTTTTTGGCCGAGTGACAATGGGGCGAGTGACAAAACGAGGGGGTGGGGGGCGGGAGAGAGGCGGAAAGAACGCCTGCAAGGAAACTATGCATTTTTGAGTCGCTAATTAAATTCCCGTCCACCAGCAGACGGGAATTATGATTGGCTAATCGGTCAATATGTCAATCATCTCCGAGCGTGTTGGGGTCACACATTCTGAAACGGAAACTCAACAAATAAATATAGCAGTCGATTCGGCAGAAGCAAGTAATTTCGCGTGCGCCTTCTTACTTTGGTTCCAAGTAAAAAGAAATCGCTCGAGCTATAAGCTGGCGATCAAAGGCCTGTTTGAAGGGCGAGATGGCAGTTTTTTGAGATGGCAGTTTTTCCGACTGGCTTCGGCAAAACTATGATTTTCACTGTGTTTTGTATCGCGAAGAGAGGAGTGATGGAAAGCGTCCCCGCTTCGGTTTATATAGTAATATATCTCTACTCAAAAGCCTAACTGCTGACCAAACGGATGAGATCGAATCTATCGAATGTACAATGAGGGATTTAACTGCGGAAATGTTTGAAGAAAACCCTCCTCAGCCTGGTTCTATCCGGCGTGATAGTTGTTGAAACATGCCGCTTGATTCTCGATCGCCAGATTTTCTTCGCCACAGCGTCCTTCTTCTCCTCTCACACAGCGATCTCGATTACTTAAAATATCTGCGAGTGTGGCTTAGTTTCCTTCTGCAGGTTTTACTAAATACGAGACGAAATATTCACAGTGTTTTCGAGTTCAAAGGCTAGCGTTCTTGCACAACTCAGCGAGCGTATGCGAATCATTCTTTCCAACTTTATACCGGTCCCTGGATATTTGCGAAGTTTGTAATAAATCGCTTCTATTTATATAAATAAAAAGAATGCCATAAACTTAAACGGTAAAATAATACTGTTGAAGAAAGACTCTTTATACAGAAGAATTTATTTCGAAGTAATTAACCGCAAACTCGCTGTAAAATGTGCATTATTTACGCACAACTTCGCACTTAAAACTGCACGCATCGTTGTTTCAAGCAACCTATCTTTTGTCGTTCTTGGTAGATTAGAGAAGTGTGATATGTAAGTTGATCGCCAGTTCCTAGCTCGAGCAATTTCTTTTGACTTAATAGAACCGAAGTAAGAAGGCGCACGCGAATTACTTGCTTCTGCCGAATCGACTGCTATATTTATTTGTTGAGTTTCCGTTTCAGAATGTGTGACCCCAACACGCTCGGAGATGATTGACATATTGACCGATTAGCCAATCATAATTCCCGTCTGCTGGTGGACGGGAATTTAATTAGCGACTCAAAAATGCATAGTTTCCTTGCAGGCGTTCTTTCCGCCTTTCTCCCGCCCCCCACCCCCTCGTTTTGTCACTCGCCCCATTGTCACTCGGCCAAAAAATCCAAGATGGTGCTCGCGACTACGAACTCCGGGTTTTCGCCGATAAAACAGCCTCCAACGCCTGCTAGCAGGCTAATTTCTTATTAAAGAGAAATGGATTATTTTTGGTGCTATTGCTGTAAAGAGAAGACTAAGGGCGAATTAACGGAAGAGGAAAAGAAGGAGGGCTCGAAAGACATCTGGTCCCTCTTTCCTCCTCTCTTACCCTTGTCTCTCAGGCCTCGTCTCTCTCGAAACCTTCATAAAAAATAGGGTACTAACCCCTCCCAATGGAATGATTCAAACGAAGAACACAGGTGTAATAAAGGGAAGGTCAATATCAAACGATGCCTCGACGAAAATCGTTGTTTTTTCAACACCTCAGAGCAAAATCCGCATCTGGAAACATTTACTACCATATTCGTTCAACCTTGAAGCTTGACGATTTTTTTCGCGTGGCTTTACGTTTCAAACGTGCACGTTTTTTCGAGAAGTTGTCGCGTTTCTCGCTCGCTGATTGGCTGAAAAATAACGGTCAAAACAGCAGCCAATCAGTGAGCGAGAAACGAGAAACTTCTCGACAAATCGTGCACGTTTAAAACGTAAACCTACGCGAAAAAAATGGTCACGCTTCAGGGTATAACGAAAATGGTAGTATCTTATAAGTTACAGAAGATCTTTATTTGAGAATAATTTCGGCGAACGTACCAAAAGAAAACCGAGAAATTTGAATGAAAACTCAACAGGAATTACAGAGACTCGAGTTCTTGATTTGCCCGCCATTGAGCCTTGCTTGATAACCACGGTAGGCAACCAGCAGCTAGCCCGCGCGCGTTTCCCGGTGCAATTAGCACAGACGAGAATAATAAATTGATATGCAAACCACGCAAGAAAAGCACCGAGACGCAGCAGGGGAGGCCACAAGTACGATTGAGGACCATTAGATTAGAGTTCATTTATCCTAGGCCTCTTGTACATTTTTACCTTTCTCAGATGTCGAAGCGAAGGCGCGCAACAAAGCCAAGCGTGCACCAAGTAGCGTGGGAAAGCTCAAGAGCGCCATATTCACCTCGCTACGCATCAGTGACGCAGCTAGCGTCAAGTCCATACGAGATCGCTACTCATCTAAGAGTGCGCAAAAGGGACCCCAGAGATTTAAAAGGTGGGCATGTGGGATAAATGTTTGGCACTAACGTGTCTTATTTTGCCTTATTTAATCCTATGGGAATAGGAATAACATATATGTTGCATTTTGTAAATATTTTCCCCTAGGGGCTGCTTGGACTTATTTTGAAGACGTTTTAAGTTGCAAATTACCTCCAGGGAAATTCTGCAGAAAACCATCCATGGGAAAAGCTGAATTTTCCAAAGCACACGCATGGGAAGTGTTCGGAATTCACATGGATAGCCATGGGAAATCCGAACACTTCCCATTCTTCTACCATGGGAAATTCAGCTTTTCCATGGATCGATTTTTGTAGAAATTTCAATTTTATTTTGGTTTTCGGCTAGCGAGAAAACTGACCAAGATATCCCGAATTGCACTCGCGTCTATGCGATTAGCTACACTAGCTCATTCTATCTTCCTCTGAACATCCTCTCAGTCTTCGTAGTGACATTCAAAAAGGGGCGGGCGTTAACGAAAGTGGAACGCGCGTAGTCTTAGATACTTACAGTTGTTTTCACTGAGCCACACGTTCACACTCTGCTTTTCGTTTTCGAGTCGCGACTGGTGTTTAGTGGACGTCAATCAAGACTTTCGACCTAGACACGGGCCCACGGGCTAGCAAAATGTGGCCCATCGAGCTTTGTTAAACGTAAAAAGCCCATTATTGTCCTAAACCCTTCACATATAGTACACAACACTATATACTGTCCTTCTGTATATCCTCGTCCTATAAGCCATGGGAGATATTTATAAGGAGGGCACTATAGTGTACCAGATATGAAGGATCTACCCATATTTTGCTAGCTGTGGGCCTGTGGCTAGGACGCAAGTCTTGAATGACGTCCACCAAACACCAGTTGCAACTCGGAAACGAAAAGCGAAGTGTGCACGTGTAACTGAAAACGAGTGTTGAAGGGTTGAAAGCATGACAAATGGGAACTTCAGAGATAAAGGTTTAAATATAATATCATGACAGCAACGTTTAACGTCATGGCCTTCATTTTCTCCTCCTCCTCATTCTCATTTACATCACATCAGGTCGAACCTAGAGAGTATCACCGACAGCGCAGAAGAAGAGAGCGAGGGGCGCTCATTAAGCTCGAGTCATTCAGACTGGAAGAACCTCGGCAACTACCTTAGGATTACCCTACCTAGTAACCAGGCACCGTCATCTCGCTCGCCAACGAGATGACTGTGAAGGACGCGGTCGAGAATACGTGTCAGAAACGCCAGCTGGAACCCAAAGCGTACTTCCTTAGGCTGGGCTTAGAGGAGAATAATGGAGTGATAGGTAGGTCGTGCATGACACTAAGCGCATTCCTTAGAGCGTATACTACTGACTAGTCTCCCTCGCGTCCAGGCTTTGTGTTGGTCACGCAACGTGTAGGGAGGGAAGCGTTGCGTGACCGACACAAAGCCCGGTTGCGAGGAGGACTAACTTAACTACACGTGAATTTGTGCAATTTCGCGAACCTCTACATATGGGGTCCGATTACATGCAGCCCACCGCAGATTACCGCCAAAACGCGCCTTACTTGCACTTCATATCAAAAATACCTGATCAAAACCGTCGTTTTTGAAACACTCACTGCCAAAACCTTATTTGGAAGTATTTACCTTATTTGGAAGTGACGGTAGATCCCCTTCTGATCAGAATTTCGGCGACATTTGCCAGAAAAAACACTGAATTTTGAGCGAGAACTTCCAGAAATTGTAGCGACACCATATTTCAAAGCATCCTCCATGTTGGATCTAGCTTAGCAGCCAGGCCTGATCTATTTTGAGCATCCACAGGGAACCCGCGCTCGCCCCAGTGTCCTTATAGGCATTTTGCAAAAACGACGGCTTATTTTTGATATGGTTGGTCGTTGTAGCTCATGACTGAAAGACAGTCGCTTGAGTGAAATCGTAAAGGCCCGTTCACACGACGCGATTTCAGCTGCGATCCGAGGTGCGATTTCTGTGGCGATCCCATGGCGATGTCATATCGCGCGGTGTGAACGGCCGGCGATTTTATGGCGATTTCACTTGCGATGTCGCCGCGACGTCGCAGGCATTTTGAACATGTTCAAATTCCACTGCGAGTGCATGTTCAAATTACACTGCGGGTGCGATTTCTTGAGATCACCAACAAACTGACAAATATCGCAAAGCCAAATCGCCGGCCGTTCACACCGCGCGATATGACTTCGACGATCGCCGCAAAAATCACACCTAAGATCGCACCGTGTGAACGGGCCTTAAAGGATGTGTGCGCTTCTGAGTACTCGCGCTCTTCATTTCTAAAACGGCTGGATTCGCGTCTGGGACTTTTCATCAAAGAAAACGTTGTTGGCAGTTTATAGGTTATGTGGACCTTATCTCTCATCTTATCTCTCTGTGTGGTCTTTATACCATGCGGGCATCAATTTTGATCGACAGAACAGGGCAGGAAATTGCGACCACCTGCATTGAAAACACACAGCCCTCCCCTAGATCCATCCCTTTGCAAATTCTAAATACAGAAGTAGTACTATGGTAAATTAAGAGCTCGCCTGGGCGAGCAAAAATCTGGGCCAGGCGACTAAAAATTTGAACTTTAGGCGCCAGCTGCCGACCAACTTTTTGCTACTGTTTCAAGCATGGAGAACACCTGGCGACCACAAGTTAAACTCAGGCGACCAGATTTTTTGCAGCCAGTCGCCAGCTAAAAAAAATGTTAATTTCCACCCCTGCAGAATGCGGTGAGGGTAAAATCATTTCTAAATTCCTGAGCACTAATCTCCTCTCCTCGTTGCAGATTATTACACGCCCAAGGAAGACGGCCTCATGGAAGATCAGGTAAAAAAAAAAGCAAACAATTGACAACACCCTACCACGTGACGGCGGTGGACGGGGGACCGTAGACTTTCTCAAAGTCCTTTAAAAAAAGTCCTGCTTTACTGGCTAATAAACCCAGTCCATTTAGCGCGACATAATGAAGTTCGACGTTTAAAACGGGCTTTAGGCTTGTAGCGAAATAGCATGCACATGACTGTTCAGCTCCACAGAGCCTATTGCACTACGTTAATTTCTAGACTGCTCTGTAGGAAGCGCGTTTTTAAGAAGAATTTCGTTCTCCCATGACGAACCGCGAGCCCGTTGTGACGGTGCAATTTCTGAAAGCAGTGTATAGGGGGAGAGGTCAAAACATCCGTACTTCCGTGGGTGCCCAATTTGGGGGGGGGGGGGGTGGGGTAGGTGCCGGAGCCACCTACCTCTCAGAGCTGAATTTTAGAGCAATTATCTCCTTAAATAAAATAGATATTAAAAAGGTGTATGCTCCAACGCTTTCCTCGCAGCGAGAGGAGTCCATATGTGCGATAAAATCAGGTACCCCTAGATCATGCTCTGAGAAAATGAGGTCTGAAAAAGGGGTATTGGGTACCTAAGTGGGTAGATGCCGGTACCCACCACCTCCCCTGAAAAAATGGGTACCAGTCGAGTACAAGTGTTTTGACCTCTTCCCTAGAAGCCTGAAAAAAGACGTGACCTAAAAGCGAAATAACAAGAGTTTTTTTACCATTTCCCTGTCTGTGAATTGTACTTCTACTTGGTCCCAATCGTTTTGATCCCCCATAGATAACGCCGTTCCAAAATGCTTGCATTCAATCATTTTAATTGCGCCGTCAATACTATTGTATTTCGTAGAACTACACCCATCTCAAGCTATGTGAGCGATGCGTTTTTACTGTCGAGCTCACGAAATCCTTAGAGACGGGAGGACTTGACTTTGGTATGTACAAACGACCTACGAAGGTATAAGAGTTGTTTTTCACTAATGACACTATAACCCCATAACCATAGACGGCGGTGCTCGTCCTAACCCCCTTTGGGTGTATCAGGATTTCAAAACATCAAATGCTATCTCTTCGGGGGTCTCATGCAAATGTTGAACAATTTTCTTTTGAAATTGTTCGTCTTGAGAACAGTATAACAAATGTTTTTTTGCCACTTCCAAACTGCTATCCCTTAGGGTTAAAATCGATTTTCCCGAAGAGCTTCCCCTGCAGACAAACGGATTGCATTTCTCCCTGTGGCGCGTTCTCGCGTCTTCGGTTCTCGCTCTGCCTTCGGTACTTCAAGCCATCGGCGCTCGTTTTTTCACGCGCTCGTTTTCACGGATGTTCGCCAAAGAAGAGACTGCAAGCAGTCTATACCTGCCCTCTTTGTCTCCTGCTTTCCTAATATTCGTCGTCGTATGCTTGATGTATTCCAGGGATCACTGTTGAAAGCAGAGACGGCTCGTTGTACATCAGTAACGTGGAGGAAGGGCGTCTTGCGCATGTGCAGGGCGTTTTAGCTGGTGATGAGATTCTAGCAGTCAATGATGTGGACGCCAAGGAAGTGGAGAACCCTATCGAGGATCTTAACGCTGCGTTACAAGGTTAGACAAGAGAGCGAACGCGCAAAAAGCGCAAACAAGCAATAAGCATTAAACATGATTCAAATCAAAGTCACAACAGAAAAGTAGCGCCGCCTAGCAGCCGACCGTTTCACGGGATATAAATCTCCAGTAAGCGGCGTAGGTAATGAAGGCGTTACACGGGCTCGCGCCTTGGTCCATTTTGTCAACAAGTTGTATTAAGATTTTGTTCGTAATTAGTACCCGAGCACTAGCACTCAATCGCTCAGTGCTAACATATGGGCTAGCAGAAAGCGCTTGCACATCGACACACAAAGTCAAAGTGTCCTAGCCGAGTGCCCGGTACAAGGTCCATACCTTGTACTCTTGTACCCTCTTCTGTCGCGACTTTTTTCTCATGTTTTCATACTTATACTGTTTGCACTCACCTCTGTGCACGTGGTTCGATTCACAGTCGGGATTTCTCTCTCACTGTTTCGTGGGTTGAAATAATTTGTCATTTCTGCACTTACACAAGAAATAAACCAAGGCACGAATTACTTGGAGAATACTGGTTATGGTCCTGAGCAGGTTAAGAACCATAACGCCGACGAACTAGAAACTATTCGAGGGTGCAACTTAAGCGCGTCGTTGAGGACCGAAGAACTGAATAATTGTACAATTCAGTTTGCATACTAAAGATTATGCTTATTATGCAATGAGATAAACGACAAAGCATGGAAATATATTGAATTTCTAAAACGTGAGGGTGCAGAAAGCAAATATCTGCTAAACTGCGTACCGCAGATATTTATTCATTCTCCCGTTTTACGTCTTTCGTATGGATCCCGTCTCTCAATACACTATAGCAAAGCTGATTATGAGGGACGTTTAAGAACCGCTGGGCTTGCTCAGTGACAGTTAGCACACTACAATATGATAGTGTAACCCCACTCATGATTGTAAACTGAACTGCAAAACTGCACTCCGCATCTTAGAGATCAGACATCTCGCAATTTGAAAAGCGCTTAGAGCCTGTCCGGAATTAAGCATTATATAAACACATACATTTTATATAAACACATACAAACATTTGTTGTGAAGTTGATTGCATTTAAAGAGCATGTATCGGCCACTCCTTTGTTATTGTTATTAAGAAGAATTACGTGTAGAAATCTCTTAATAAACATCTAAAAACAAAGTTTCAGATTTGATTTACCAAATTCAATCGAGAACATTGCTCTATATTCTCTAATTCAGCCGATGGAAATGGATGCTTTCTCTCGTTATGTTGCTAGGCTGTGACAAAATGGTGGCTGACACACGCTCTTTAATCTCCAATTTAAGCTTAACATTGTGGCACTTCCCTTAATTCCTCCTCTTCAGATCCGTGTATAACCCTGAAGGTGCGCTCGCCGCGTGAAGAACCTCCTGTTACTAACAAAGTGACGTCAGACGCAATCATATCCAGCCTCGTTGTCAAACCTCCGCCTAAACTCAGGTACGTTGGCAATATTTGTCCCGGGGGGGGGGGGGGAGACTCCCATATTTTTGGGGCGGGGGTGCTCGTCGTTCCTTTTAGGTTTTAAATCATGCCTCTGATACCTTTTAGGGGTAAAATTCAAAAACTTGCAATTTTTTAAAATTAGGCACCTGTTAGAGGTCCGTTTTAGCAAATCAAGCAAATCACACTTGTTGGTAGGCCTGAATTTCAGACGTATTTTCCCTCGTAAAAAAATACGAGAGAAAATTACGAAGGAAAATACGTCTTTTGGTACCTTTTAGGGGTCAAAAGGAACTAAGCGACACCATGTTTGGTAACTTTAAGGGGTAAAATCGAAAGTTCCCGGCGAGCACCCCTGCCCAAAAAATATGGGAGTCCCCCCCCCCCCCCTCCCCCCTCCGAATGTTACCGCCTTCACAGGGAATTTCTGCAGAAACCCATCCATGGGAAAAGCTGAATTTCCCATGGTAGAAGAATGGGAAGTGTTCGGATTTCCCATGGCTATCCATGTGAATTCCGAACACTTCCCATGCGTGTGCACTTCCCATGCGTGTGCCTATGGAAATTCAGCTTTTCCCATAAATGGGTTTCTGCAGAAATTCCCTGTAATTGAACGATGAAAATGCTTGAATTTGAAAAAAAAAATCAAAAGTGCGAGTGCTTTTTCTAGAAGCAACTTTGAAGCCGATGAAAATGTTGTATGTATATGAAAATGTTGTATGTATATGAAAATGTTTATGTATATGAAAATGTTGTATGTGTATGAAAATGTTGTATGAATATGAAAATGTTTATGTATATGAAAATGTTGTATGTGTATGAAAATGTTGTATGTATATGAAAACGTTGTATGTATATGAAAATGTAGTTGTATGTATATGAAAATGTTGTATGTATATAAATATGTTGTATGTATATGAAAATGTTGTATGTATATGAAAATGTTGTATGTATATGAAAATGTTGTATGTTTATGAAAATGTTGTATGTATATGAAAACGTTGTATGTATATGAAAATGTAGTTGTATGTATATGAAAATGTTGTATGTATATGAAAATGTTTTATGTATATGAAAATGTTGTATGTATATGAAAACGTTGTATATATATGAAAATGTTTTATGTTTATGAAAATGTTGTATGTATATGCAGGGGTATATGAAAATGTTTTATGTATATGAAAATGTTTTATGTATATGAAAATGTTGTATGTATATGAAAATGTTGTATGAGTTGTGCGGGTAAAAGAAATGTAAATGTTTTTTTTTTTGTAAATAAATTACAGATCAATTATGATCCAATTTCTTTGCTCTCCAGCAATCTAGCAGTACAGCCATGTGATAGAATCAATGCGCAGAGAGCCTATCTTCTCGCCTATTGCATCAAGCTCTACTTTGACCACCCACCCTGGAACTCCGAGCTCCATTTTGACCACCCACCCTGGAATTCCAGAGGTCCTCAACAGGGGGGGTGCGAATTTTTTTTGCGACTGCCCAATGATTCACAGCATTTTTGAAAGCACCCCTATAGCTACAGCTACTAAGCACACAAACACAGCAACACGCCATATTATTTCTCTAAAAATCCTTCTCGCATACTTCATATTAGCCTCACTAGACAGGAAAAGCTGTTGAGCTCCACAACGCGTCAGAACTGCGTCTTTATTTTCATGAGGAAACGGCTCTGGCGGAACCTCACAACCGAGGAAGTCACACAACGGTTTCCAACCCTGCGTGACACTGTAGATCAACAACCGAGAAGAGGGAACCATTGCATTGACTCGAGCATTATGCATTCGGTAATGGTGGCGATGGATTTGTGTAGAATCGGGGTTTTCACTGCCTACAGCTGCGTGCACCATTCCGTTCAGAATACGCGAGGCTTTGCGTAAGGTCGGGGAAAACAACTGTATCACAAATCTTTGGTACCACGGAGGGTTCTTGTACCTGAATTGTGTCGCTACACTTTTGCTCCAGGCGTCTTGGTCTTCTCGGACCATGAGTACCACTTTGGCGCACGGAAATGCCGCTAGTATCTCTTCAAAGAAGAAATACGCAGGCCCGTCAGTGACAGAGTCTTTATCTTTAAACATAGCATGTAAATCAGGTATTTTGCCGTGATATATCAAGTCGTACCACTCGTCTAAATATTCAAGAGTCTGAGGAATGGCGTCCATGTTGTTGTAACCAAGGATTTCAAGTGCTTTGGCCATCGTTTTGGTTCCTGTTTTACAGATCCCGGCACAGATCACCTTCATTGTGGCGTTATATGGAACCACAAATCTTTTTCGAGTGCTTAGTCCTAAACTCGTTTAATAAGTTTGTAATCATATGGATGAATGCTAGCGCCACATGATGTTGACATTATTTAATTGGAGTTAAAGGGGCACTCGCACACTTAATATTCGTCCACCGTGGACATAAAATAAGTAAAATTGTAACCATAAAAACACATGTACAATTGCCCGTAGTAATCAAAATAATCCTCCAGATTAATAGAAAAACCTTTCAAGTGTTAGACAAGTGCAATTCTAGATTGTTTTGACCTGTTCTGGAGCGGATGGAATTGGATTGCGATTGGAGCTATTTTCTTGTCAGAGATGTGACCAGCAGGCGTGCGAGAGCCCCTTTAATCTTGCATACAAAATGAGCGCATGCCCGGAAATAAATATTCTAGTAGACATCACGTGATATAAGGCACATGGTTGCCCTGAAACACCTCGATTCTGGTCACGTTCTTATATCTGTGTATATAAAAACACCAAGGGTGCGTTTCTTTGGGAAAATCCGGATTCGGATTCTTGAATCCAAAAACGGATTTTTCGTTTCTTTTGAGAAATCCAAAAAAGGATTCTGAATCCAACGAATCCACTGTCGTCGTGGATTCAGGAGATTCAATCCAAATCCGGATTCGACGGATTCTGAATCCTTGCGTTTCTTTGCGAAAGGATTCGAAAAGAATACTTTGGGTCAGTGGTTAGCTATCATCACGCGTGCGTCCTTCGCTTGCGAGAGGGTCGTCGAGCGACTGTTACCATGGTAAAAATCCTTTTTCGGATTCAGCGTTTCTTTCGTTCTACAAAATTCCATGAAATTTCACGTCGAATCTGAATCCGGATTTTCCCAAAGAAACGCACCCTTAGAGTGTTCAATGTCCATATAGATAAAAAAAGATTGCAAATTGTACTCCTAAAAAATGATCTAAAATGTGCATTTAGTGTCTATCCCCGATAAATCACTCCTGCTCGCTTTTTTACTACTCCTGAAAACGTCAACATGGTCAAAATAACTATAACTTGGATCGGCCAATAAAGAAATATATTTCTCGAGTAACAACAACAACAACAACAACAACAACAACAACAACAACAACAACAATAACAATAATAATAATAATAATAATAACTCTTGTAATAATCCACTCTTGTAATAATAATAATAATAATAATATATGTTCTAGGCGCTTAACATCCATAAAAACAGTAATAACAACTTGATACAAAATAAAAACCACTGAAACAATAAAAATAGTAAAAACATGGTTATCATAATAAAAAAATAAAAATTACAATATATTCTCGAGTGTGAAGGAATAGGTTTTACACATACATATAACGTTTCCGTAAAACGTTGTCATCCAAAAAGCCTATGAGCTTGAAGCGCAAAAAAATTTCAACACATTTCAAGCATGTTTGTTTCGTAATATTTTACAAATATTCAAATAAATATTTGCCCATACTCCCTAGCGCATCAAACTTTGTTGCCTTTTCCAGTGACAACGTCTCCCGGAAACGGTATATTGTACGCCTTCGGAAAGTCATCTAATGAAAGAACAAGTCATCCAATCTTGAGAACAAGAAACTAAAGAATGCACTTCTGTAAACTTTTTCTCTGAAACTTGGCAGTTTTACTAATAAGTAGGTGCTCTTTTTAACTGTGCTGATCGATTTATTTCCGTGGCCTAATTTGGAAATACGAAGAGACACCTCGACAAGGTCAGGTATTCGCCTACAATGCTTGAACTAACATTGTTTCAAGAATTTCAAACTTTAATTTCTAACCTATCTGAGCCCTGGGCTTTCCTTGGTTGAGGGACCGAGAGGTTCACGTGAATGGGAAATCATTTCCATTGCTGAGAATAAGAAAAATAACAACCACGGGAATCGAAACCCCATGGACGCATGAATGGGAAATTAAGACCGAAACCAAGAAAACCATGTGATTTTAGTCGAGGATGCAATGCAACTTTTAGATCCCCAAAACTCTGAGGCGCCATTTATTCTACAGGAAATTTCTACAGAAACCAATATACCAATGGGAATTTAGTGGCAACACTTCCCAAACTTAATAGCAGTAAAATGGCATAATAAATCATAATAATTTTATGTATCAGTCAATTCCAGCGGTGACCATGCGGCATTTTATGTGGCGTTATTTTCTGTAACTGGGGCATTGTAACTGCCAATCGATAGTTATTATAACTGGTGTTGTGGTTCGCAAAACCCGACGCGCTTGAGTTGAGAAAACCAAAATTCCCACCCCCCTCCCCCGGGGAAAAACAATTCCCGACCCCGGGGCCAGCAAAATTTTCAAAATTCCCCACCTCAGGGAAGGCAGTGGTGTGCAAATGCCCCACGGTGTCCCGGGGGGGGATGGTCACCGCTGGAATTGACTGATACATTACGAGACGATTTTCACATGCTTCGAATTGATCTGAAACATAGAACAATCAATAAACAATGAAAAAATCAAGAGTAAGTGGAATTGATCTGAAACTGTCGAACTTGAAGGAGAAAGTTTAAACAGATAACAAGCAAGAGTTTCTGAGCAGAATTGACATAAAACAGGAACTTTTTCTGGCGAGAAACTCGTCTCAGACGAGTTTTCCGTCTCTAGTGTGAATACAGCTATTATTATACACATATGAGGTTGTCACTCGCCCAGCATTAGGAATATTAATCCTATCCATGAAATAATTGTTTTCTCGTAAGTGGAATAAATAGACCCATGAGTATTTGGGTCTCATTCACATGAATCGAATGGTGGAAATATAGTTCAAGCCCAAAACATGCCAAATCATAGGAAAATCGGTTTAAACATAAAGGAATTTGAGGATAAGGGAAAACTACTGATATTTGTATAAAAAATCAGCCATTGTATTCCTGGCGAGAAAACCTCCGTTACATAGCGCGTTCTCATATCAAAGATTGTTTCCCTTATCCCCATACTATTTCTTTTTCAATTGGTTTTCCTTTGTTGTCACACAACGCGTTCGTTTGGCGTAGAATCCCTCGTCAGGTGTGGTGTTTAATGCGATTAACACCCAGGCCTCTATACTGAGTCGATACGCTTGTCTTGCACTATTTCAAGATGCAAAGATTCGCGTCGAGGTATGTATCCACCGCTAGGCACCGACCCTTGCAAAAGATGCCAAGATGCACAAAAGATGCAAGGGTATCAAATTACAGCATTAGCGAAAATTCCCAAATAAATTATTGGCGGTTGTACGCGGGAGCCGAGTATCGATTTATTTAGCAATTTCGCATTATTACACAGAAGCTTCACAATGAAAACAAAAATACATAGAACCAGAAACATATAACTCACTTATATGTTTCTGATAGAATTCAATTGCCCATTACACCGACTCTTGTGGTTCGAGTTCTCCAAGATAATACATTGAACTCATATCATAATTCAAGCGTAAGAAAGCGCGAGCCGAAAACATACAACGAGAAAACATCACTTGGACCTTAATATTGGCGTTTTTCCTCTACCCAAAAAAAATTCGTTCATACCTCGCTGGGGGAGGGGGGTTGTAGGGATTTTCGAGCTTGTCATAAACAGCGTATACGTTTTCCGGATTTACCCAGTTTCGAGTTTGTTTTTGTCATAAACGCGGTTTTTATGTTTCCCGTCACGCAGAAAGCATTCATTTTCCGCGTTTTAGTCATAAACAAGGTCAGGTTTTTCGAGCTTCGGTGGACCACCAACTTTGGGTGTCAAACTGTGTTTTCACTAATACAGTGTAATTTGATACCCTTGCAACTTTTGCATCTTGGCATCTTTTGCATCTTTACTTCTTGCATCTTGAAATAATGCAAGCCGATACGCTTCGTGTGACAACCGAAAATCCGAGGCGTCCTATATAAATAAGATTTCAAGCTAAGCTTACTCACTTGTCTTATATTAATACAGCTTGATTACTTTTCTTCCAGTCATGACATCGAAGCACAGGACCTCAGTGAGCTCATAGTGCCACCGCCCATGCGTAAGTATCTATAATGGTCATTTCTGATGTTCCTGTGCGAGAAACGTTTCTGATTGGCTGATGGCTACGGACCCAAATCGTCAACTGGGAGATGCCGATCATTGCGAATGCACATTCTGCTAATTCTCTTTGTGCTGCACGTACTCGCTTTCCCTGCTAGCAGAGGCCACTTCTATCTTGTTCTGTGTTTTGAAGTGGCCTCTGCACACAAATGTCACAACCTCGTCAAGGATCGTGGACACACTTGACTGGTTTGGCTGGTTTTACAAGAATGGCGTCAGTGTTTTTGCGAGTGATTTCTCGTTCAATGACCAACACGCAACATTGTGCTCACATTTTGCTCACGATAGAAAAATAAAACGATCCCCAGCGAATTCTCAAAGGCAAACTTTAGAATGAGTATTGGCCAGTATCAGAGCCTGCGTTTAAAGGGGCACTCGCACGCTTAATATTCGTCCACCGTGGACTTAAAATAGGTAAAATTGTAACCGTGAAAACACATGTACATTTGCCCGTAGTAATCAAAATAATCCTCACGATTAATAGAGAAACCTTTCAAGTGTTAGACAAATGCAATTCTAGGTTGTTTTGACCTGTTATCAAGAGGATGGAATTGGATTGCAATTTGAGCTATTTTCTTGTCAGAGAAGTGGCCAGCAAGCGTGCGAGAGCCCCTTTAAGAGCCTTTAAATTGAGTAAACGAGCCATCCAAAGCCCACAAAATGTAATTAGGTGCAAGTTGTATTGCAGATAAATTGATATTTCTTGCTTGCGCACAAACTTGAGATCACGCCATTTTCTCGCGCGCCAGAGAAATGACATTTGTGTGCAGAGGCCACTTTTGCGTAGCTGAAAAACACAAGAAAACATTAAAAATAAAAGAAAATGCAGGGAGATAAAAAGTAGCCTCTGCAGGGCTCCTAAAGCCCAATATTTGGAATCACTGTTTTCATAATCCAATTAACATTCGTTACGTATGTTCAAATCGCTTTTGTTATTCACTCTGCACACCAGGCATTGTTTGAACAGCTGGTTTTTTCTATTCCAGTGGATTTTGAGGATTCCGAGACCTGCAGTATTGTGACCTCAGACTCTTTCTCCACATCTGTCTCTGACGCTAACCATGAGGGTACGAAGACAGTGGATGAACTACTACAGGTACGTTATATGGCGGAGCTAACCACGCCGCAGGCGCACAAGCAGAGCTCCGTGTTTATTAAGAAAAGCGTAGATATGTCAATGCTGGTAGTAATCCATTCATGGCAGAACCTGAATTTCCCTTTTCCCATTGGACAAGAATGGAAATTCACATGTACTGTATAGCCATGGGAAAGCCGAACACTTCTCATCCTTGTGCCATGGGAAATTCGGCATTTCTGCAGAATTTCACCGTGATAGCAGTAGCCTTTGTAGCATGCGTTCCAGTCAAGGCACAGAGCAAAAAAAAATAATCGTAGCACGGCAAACGAGCGGGCTTAAAGCGCACCCACATTTCTTATCTCGGAACAGAGGAGAAATGGGGGAGAAATGTGGCTGAACGCATGGGAATTGAGCAATCGGAATTCACATGGATATCCATTGAAAATCCGAACACTTCCCATTCGTCTACTATGGGAACTTCCGCTTTTCTTATTCCGCTTTTCCACTTTTAGTGAAGCCATCGGGATCGGGATTCAGGCGAAAATGGGGCGGGTTAACGGAAGTAAGAGGCCCTATATTGGACCCTCTTTCACATCTATATGAAGCCCGCCCATATCATATTATTCCTTTCCTTACAGCAAGCGGAACAGGTCACACTTTTTTGTCGTCAACAAATTGAATACCCGGATGAGGACCAAGGAGTGAAGCATGTCGTACAGTTTACAGGCGCTCAGAAACTACGAAAAGTTATTGTAGAATTGGTGGACACTGAAAGATCTTATGTTAAGGTAAGCATGAACGAGAGTTATCTAAAATCTACGTCCCGTCATCAGGACATTGTCTAGTTTTAAGTTTCCGTATTGTTTCTTTCTTTCATTCTTCAAGTTTCTTTGTTTAATAAATATTGACTGTTTTGTTTGTGTTCCTCGTGAAGGACCTGAAGCTCTTACTTAAGCGATATCTCGACCCACTGAAAGATGAAAACTTTATGTCCCAAGCAGAGGTAATAATTGTTCTTAGAAAATACAATAACTACATTTTCGTGGGCGTTCATTGGTCCCATCAGGGAGTTTTGGAAGTTTATGTAAGAGTTTCTGTTTCCTGGGACAGCCAACCGAGTCAAAGATGCCAAAATCGCAGCTGACTGAGGCTCTTGAAAGGACTTCTGAACGTCCATGTTTGCAGAGGCGTAAACGGCTCTCGCCATGAAAGCCATGTCTGGTCTCTGATCCTATACTGGTGAGGTAGAAAAACCGAAAAATATTTCGTAAAAAGATTGCGGGACCAATGGGAGATGCCATCAAACTATTTCCGCATTTACCACGAGCATCGAACCTAGAACGAAGTTGTGAAATACGCATTTATCCTGGCGTGTCTCTTACGAACACGCTGGAACTCGAAAACCTGCTAGCGTAAACCAAATGTAAATTTGGCGCGATTCTTGTTGCGCGACCCCACATTGATGTCAAATATAATCGAAACATTTTGGAAGTTATTGCGATTTTGAACAAAACATTGCTGCACAGAAATGGTACCGAATTTGTATTTCATAAATTACTCTGGAATTGCAACTCGCGCGATATTAAAAATGGCCGCTGCCAACGCTCCAAAAAGCCACGCGAAGCCTTTGCTTTACTTCTGCCGCTATCAGAGCTACTAGGTCGTTTACCAGTTACTCGGTATTTGTTGTGATATGCAAACTTTCTTGTTTCAGGTGAAAGCGTTAGTAGGGACCGTGGACGAGATCCTGGATTTCCAGAAGACGTTTCTGACGGAAATGGAGCGATTACTTGACCACGAGACTGGGTTTGAAACATTCGAAGAGATCTCGCAGTTTCAGGTTGGTGGTGTTAGGCTTATGGATTCCTCACTACTCTTCGCGTTATTTCCCCATCCTCTTACCACTGTATGCATTGCTACGCGACCTTCAAAATTCAATGTTGCGATGGGCGATTGGCGATTTTTAGCCGTCAATCAAACCAAAACGCTAAATTCGGCTGCTTTACTGGATCAATATTGATTGCAAAATCAACCAAAATGGTTTTAAGCTATCATTTGGCTTCCCTTGCCTAGAATGTTTAACTCTCTGTTCAAGAAAATTGATATTCAAATTTTCTTGCGTAAAATCGCCCATCGCAACAGTGAATTTTGAAGGTCGCGTAGCAATGCATACAGTGGTAATCGTCATAATAGCCATGTTCGCCATCATCATCTGCTTGCCCCTCCTGTTCCTGCTCTCTTCCCTCCTCCGCCTCTATCTCTTCCTCTTCTTCCCCACGTCGTTATCCCTGTTCAACTGCTCCTGCTTCGCCATCTTCTACGCCACCTTTTCCTCCTCCCTTTGCCCTCCTTCCCGTTACGTTCCCTTCATTCTCTAACTCCTTCGCACACTCCTGAACTCTCTTCTTCTCCCTCCTCCTTCGCTCCTTTCTCTCCCGCCGCCCTGCCCCTTCTCCACCACCACCTCCTCCTCCCTCCTTTCCATCGTCAACTCCTTTTCCTTCAACTGCCCTCCTTCTCATCTCCTACTCCAACTCCTCCTTCACTGCCCTACTTCTCATCTCCTACTCCAACTCCTCCTTCACTGCCCTACTTCTCATCTCCTACTCCAACTCCTCCTTCACTGCCCTCCTTCTCATCTCCTACTCCAACTCCTCCTTCACTGCCCTCATTCTCATCTCCTACTCCAACTCCTCCTTCACTGCCCTCATTCTCATCTCCTACTCCAACTCCTCCTTCACTGCCCTCATTCTCATCTCCTACTCCAACTCCTCCTTCACTGCCCTCCTTCTCATCTCCTACTCCAACTCCTCCTTCACTGCCCTCCTTCTCATCTCCTACTCCGCCTCCTCCTTCACTGCCCTCCTTCTCATCTCCTACTCCAACTCCTCCTTCACTGCCCTCCTTCTCATCTCCTACTCCAACTCCTCCTTCACTGCCCTCATTCTCATCTCCTACTCCAACTCCTCCTTCACTGCCCTCCTTCTCATCTCCTACTCCAACTCCTCCTTCACTGCCCTCCTTCTCATCTCCTACTCCAACTCCTCCTTCACTGCCCTCCTTCTCATCTCCTACTCCAACTCCTCCTTCACTGCCCTCATTCTCATCTCCTACTCCAACTCCTCCTTCACTGCCCTCCTTCTCATCTCCTACTCCAACTCCTCCTTCACTGCCCTCCTTCTCATCTCCTACTCCAACTCCTCCTTCACTGCCCTCCTTCTCATCTCCTACTCCAACTCCTCCTTCACTGCCCTCATTCTCATCTCCTACTCCAACTCCTCCTTCACTGCCCTCATTCTCATCTCCTACTCCAACTCCTCCTTCACTGCCCTCCTTCTCATCTCCTACTCCGCCTCCTTCTCCTTCCCCCTCCTGTCCTTCGCCACCTCCTTCCCTATCCTCCTCATCGTCACGTTTCTCACTGATAAAATCTTCTCCAACATCTTCACTATCCGCCCCTCCCTTCTCTTTCTCCTTGCCTCCTATTATCCTCCCATTATCATTGTCCAATCTCGTCTCATCTCAGCTATTCTATTATTTCTACTGCCAGAATGTAATCTATACAATCGGTGAGACTTTTCTGCAATACACCGAGCACTTCAAGCTGTACAGCGCGTTTTGTTCAAGTCACTCAAGGGTCGTGGAACTACTTGAGCCAGGTGAGTCTTGAACACAGATCCCATGTTCTCAATGCAATCCCCCTGCTATTTCTTGTGTGAACATGCTCGCTACCGACAGTATTTTCAAATGTTATCACTAGGATCATGGAATACAACGGCGACATACTGTCTCTCAGATATAGTTTACAAACAGACCATATTAATGTCATCTTTCGGATCATGGAATATAACGGCGATCAACAGTTTGTCATATATGGTCCAAAAAAGAGACCATAATGTTAGAATTACAGGAATTGTCAGATGGTGGGTCGTGGTTTTGAACCTCGGCCGGGCGTGACCAACACCCGAGGTCCTTTTCCAAATAATTGAGGAGAAGGTGGTGCCTTTGCAAACAAAAAAAACGAATTAAATGTTAACACTTGATTTCTCTCAAACTCCTCAAGACACTCTCTATGACGGTCGTATTCCTTTGTTCTCGTTTGCGTTTCTTGACTATTACGCTTCGACTACTGCCCATTGTCCTACTCTCATGTATGAACTCATCTACCTCCCAGGCAAGAACGAGGCGTTGCGTAATTTCCTTGACGCTCGAAACCCCAAGAACCAGCACTCCGGTACCCTGGAGTCCTACTTCATCAAGCCTATACAGGTACGTGGACGTTATGTGACGGACGGGAGTGGGAATCGGGCTGACCTAACGTTGTTAGATGAAATTTGGGCGGCGTTTAGATGAGCGTCGAAAAGTATTTGCATTTGCTTTACATTCTCATTGGTCCCTCATTTCTGCCAAGCAATCTAATTTTTAACCAAACGCGGCTGTGTATTTAGTGATGAAGCGCGCTCGCAGCGTGGTGGTTATTTTACTTGACTTGTGATTGGCCGTCAAGGAAGCCATCGAGCGACAATTTCTTCTCTCGTTCATGATCGGCTAGGTGTAAACTAAAACACGGTTTGACTGTTACTTCAGTGTTTATAGAATTGTGCACATCGCACTACATCTTAAACAACTGTAATTTGTGACTTTTTACGCAGCGTATTTTGAGATACCCGTTATTGCTGAGGACGATCCTGAAGTTACTGGACGAGTCAAGTGAGGAATACCATGTCCTGTTAGGTGAGAGAAATTTGGCAATACCAAAGGATGTGCTATGTTGTAAGAAAAAGTGCATGACGCACTGTTAATTTGAATGACAAATTTAATATTTGAATTTTATTTACAGGTTCTACCAAATTCAACTGTCGATTAGTTTGAGTTCGAAATTAAAACTCCTACGTTTCAATTTCAGAGGCTGTAGTTGCGATCGAAAAGGTCGCTACACACATCAACGAGATGCAGAGAATTACCGAGAAGTTCGCACCTATGTTTAACCAGCTCGTTACCGAATACGATCACTGCGAGGTAAATAAGATTTTCTGGAAGCTGCGCAACCTTTTATTGAACCGCTTCGATCGAATCAGCTCCCTCTCCCTCCTTCACCTTGGAAACTTACCCAGCCTGAAATTGCATAGTTTAGAATGCCCATCCTGGAAATTTCTCCACAGTTATACGGTACCCAACATAGATTTTCAGGCCGCCTTTGGAGCACCCAGCCTGGAATTCCAGAGTTTCTCGTCAACAATGTTATCGCAACTTGCCAGTTCTAGAAAACAAAGATCCTCATCCGAGAAGACCCGAAGGTCTAACTATTTGCAGATGTGAAGAAAGCAAATACATCACGTTCTACTCGTTAGACCATCAGAGTCCGGTCGAGGTTTGAACCCACGATATGAAGTCGCTTGTGATAACTTGATGATATGATGTCGCTTGTGAAATCTCAATGTAACCATCTACAAAAAAATGTATACGTGATTTACTGCATTCGCTCAAAAATATGGCATTACCTCCCCTAGATCGGCCGATGGAAACGGATACTTTCATTGGCTCTGTTTATTGCTAGGATGACAAAATGGCGGTTCTTTCCCATAGGTCTCGGATGTAACTATCGATCGTCTGATCCACCACGGGAAGGTCACGTGGCTCAACTGTCCCGACGAGCCTCGTTCTGGAACGCTGAAGGTCCGCTACCCCGTGTCGCCCCGACTTGGGAAGAAAATCACGCACTCGATCATGCAGATATTTGGTAAGAATACCGAATCTCCATAGCCAATCGGGGCCCAGCAATGCGACCATATGTTCGCTAATGGCGACTAGATTTCGGATTTGGCGAGCAACATGGCGACTTTTTCCACTCTGTAGGTTTTTAAAAAATGCCCTTATCAAAGCTGTCAACAGCATTAATTCGGAAGAAAACCTGGCGACGGGAATTAAATCATGGTGACCAAGCTGAACTATTTGGCGACTAGAATATTTTTATTAGGCGCCGATGACATCTCTCGAAAAATAGATAAATAGGACGTAGATTTTAGCAGCTGTTTCATTCTTACGGTTGTTTTGTATCTTTATTTCGCTGTTAATCACGATATCCCCGGTTTTTATTTTTTTTATTTCAGTGTTTGAGAAAGTCGTTATTCTAATACATCTGGAAACGAAATCAAGAAAAAAGGAGAAGGTAAACCACAATAAGGCTCCGAAGGGACAGCGGGAGAATCAGCTTTGATGCATTTCAATGGACGATTCCAGCTATAAACGCGCGCGCTACTCTTTATTCAGAAATGCCCAAGCCGTGCACCACAACTACCAGAATGCAGCGCGCGCTTTTTTAACAGTTTGTTCGACAAATGTCCCACATCTACCGACATGCAGCGCGCGCGTGCGTTATAGCTGGAATCGCCCATTTCACTATAAAGCATGTCTTTTTAGCGGACTTTGCCTTAGAAGCAATATTGTCAAGCATGTAATTGCAGGCTGTTCAAAATCCTTTACCAAAATCTTCTTCAATTGAGTCCAATTTGGACTCTATACTGCAAGATTATAAGTGGTAGTATTCCGTCTCATGTTCAACTTGACATTAAAGTTTTTCTGTCTCCTCAGAGCTCGTCTCTCAAAACCGCCGAGGAAATAAAATTCAAAACGCTAATACCCGTGACGTCACTCGTGATACGCGATCACTGTTGGGCAAATGATGGTAAGTGTACCGAGGAGCCTTAGGCAGTCACGCCTTTGTTGCCATTCGGCATGACCAGAATAGACGCTTTTCCAAAATGGCCGCTGAAAATTCAAATCAATATTTTGTTACAAATGAACACCAGCACTAGAACACACATCATCGCTTTAGTAAAACTACAAAATTTCGCTACATTATATCCAATATTTTCCGAGAAAACGAACGTTAAAAATTTGTATGCGTCATATCCCCAGTCATACAAATCTCTGTACAATTTCAATTTTCAGACTCTGCTTTCTCAGCCAACATGGCATTTGGCATAACGAAAATTTAAAGTATTACTAATGTGAGGATACTCTCTCTAGTGCCAGTATTTGATTTTCATTCAGTTTAATTTTAAGGGGCATGAGAATTTGCGGCGGCCACTTTGGAAAAGGGTCTATTGGCATAGAAATGTCAAAATATGCTTCATTTACCGAATTCAATCGAAAACATTGCACCACATCCCATCAATTAGCCGATGGAAATGGATGCACTTATGACTCGGTAAAATATCATCGTCATTATTGTCGGCCTCACCAGCATCATCAACACGCATCATCCTGAATATCATTCCATTATTCATCATGAGAATCATTATTGCCATCTTCAGGCGGGATGGGCGAGGGCGGGGGCGGGTGTTGCATGGGACAGATGGCTAAGGCTTGCCCCCAAGACAAACATTTCTAGCTACGGCCTTGATCGTTCTATATTTTCATGTAGTACAGCTGATTTCCATTCTTGCCTTTGTTAGCAGACACGCTTCACTCGTGGGAGTTAGTAAACATCAGTGACACTACCGAACTCGGCCGACAAGAGTGCACATACCTTTTTGCTAGCAAGTAAGTGTTACCATGGGAGCCATTCAGGGTTGTAGCAGATGGTAGTTTGTCGCCACCTTATATCATTTGGCAAATTGCTAAACAGCTCTTCTTTGATTCATGAAAGGCATCAGACACGGTGACATTCAGTGATCTGCGCTCACTCCGCTGCAGTTATTTCTCGAGTCTTGAGCTTATATTTTCATAAACTGTGAAGTTGAAACTCATTGTGTATTCCCGAGGGTGGAACTAACAAAAGTTGAACTGATGCACCAGAAACGGAACTCCGTAAACAATCTGGGTTTTGTAAAATTAAATTAAATAATATAACATAGTTTACGATATACGCTTTAAATTTAGGTATCACTAATTGTCAAGATAGGACAATTTTTCGTCAAATTATGCCATTGCAACGAAAAAGTACCCGGAAGGTCCTGGGCTAAACTGTGCTATATAATTTCATTTCATTTTACGGAGTTCCCTTTCCGGTGCATCAGTTCAACGTTTTAGAGTTCCACCCTCGCGAATATTCGCTATTTTCGTTAATCATTGACACCATATTAGGATTGACTAAGATGTGTTCTAAAAAACCGTGCCGGTAAAATATTGTTTTAAATGTTTGTTGGTAAAATCGTCTTTTTAAAATTTCAAAAATCCCCAACATGTTTTTTTAGAACACATCTAAGCGCATGGTAAAATGGTGTTAAAGAACGAAATCATCGTAACCCTCGTGCCTGGAGCTCATGAAAATTGACCCGATGCGTCGGAAAGGAAACTCCCTAAAAACCGTGTTTAAACATAGTTGAGGAGAAGAAATATACTTTAAAATAAGGTATCACTTGTCAAGATGCGACGTTTTTTCGCGAAATTATGGCATTTTAATGAAAATTACCATGAAGGTATTCCGTAACCTTAAGTACTGGAAAAGCAATTTAAAAGTAATGGAATTTCATCGGTGCTTTTCTTGTGTGATCCCTGCTATCCCAGGATTAATTACCGTGCTGTCTCGATTGGTTTGTTCAAAACTAAACCTAGTTTAAATTTAACAACCAGCGCCTGGAGTCAAAGCAGCATGTAAGTATGCGCAAATTCACTGCAAGCAATCTCACTTTATCCTGGGATTCCAGTAATTGTTGCTGTGCGCTGATGTTGTATCGGTGAAAGTGCTGACGTTCTCTGGCTGTGTTTCAGGGGTCCTACTGAGAAAAGCGAGATGGTTCGTCGGATCAAGGAAGCCATAAAGCGCGGCATTAAGGCAGGATCGTCTGCCTCTACTATCCGATCCCATCACAGCTTCCGCCGCGCCGACACCATCGGCAAGCTCAACTCCTCCGACCCGGGTCCCTTCCTTCGTTCTGGCGCCGATCACAACCTCCTTCGCCGGTCTTTCAGTCATAACCCCGAGGAAGCCCAGAACAGACGGACGTCTCTTGTTGAAAACGAACATAGGCATTACTTGTCGCTTCTTGGCGCAGTAGATACGCATTCACAGGAGAATTTACACCGGACTGTAGAGGAGAGAATTACAGTGGTACATATGGATGAGAAGCCTAAAACTTTAGATATTGGAACATACTAAATCGGTGCGTCAAAGAGTCCAACGTCACGGAGTGCGTTCTATCTTCTAATCTTTCCACATCGAAAGTTTCCACCGGACTTGGCTGGCAGGGTGCCAGCGTGATTATAAATGATTCATGATTCATGATTATAAAACGTTAAGTGCTGAGCACACTTCGGAGCTGAAACCTAGTTAGTGCCATAACCGTGCCAAGTCCATAAACGAGAGACTTGGCACGGACTTCAAGGTGAGGTTCTTGCGTGCCGTAATCTTGACGCCAGATGTCGCTTTAGCATTCCTGCAAATTCTGCTGAATACGCGATAACTAATATTTTCTAGTGCACCTTTCCTGGGGCCCGTCTCCCTGAGAGCCTCCCTCCCTAATATTTCACACAAAGGCAGAATAGGACATTCCACACAAAGACAGTCAAATAGAACTGTTTGTGCCATACACGTAAAAATCTTTCAAATGTTAAACAAAATAGGTTATTGTACACCGTAATTTTGACGCGCTGTCATACGGCCATTCCATTTTTTAGCCGCACCCCCTTCCCCCTCTACGGAAGAGGTCATTTTCTTTTAGTAACCCCTCGAAAATTATTGCTCTACCCCCTCGAAAATACCTACGGAAGAGCCTTTTTGGGATTGCACGCCCCTCGGAAAAACCCAGGGAAGAGTCTCTTTTTATTTGGGGGGGGGGGGAGGAGGGGAGCAGATAAAAAATTCAAAACTCATACTAAATCTATCAACACACCAGGTAGATGGACAGGCTTACAGGCGGACGTGGAAGTCCACTAGACTAGTCCACTTGCCTGCCAGTAGATCGTACGATTGGGCTGTTAAAAAAGGCGTAAACCCCCTAACGAGAAACGCTAAATGTGGGAATTCCAGGGCCCCTGCCCTGTTGAACGTTACTTTACTGCAGAACTAGGGCCTTGATTTGAACATATGGTTTTGTGGTTTTTGGGGGGTTAACAAATGGTCTTCTTATTTATGACTGAGACAAAATCAAACTTGAACTTGTGCTATAACGTCGTTGAAGCCTACGGGAACGAGCTCACAAGTCCCCGCTCTTGTCTCGATTTGTAAGCTGTAGCTGTCACTCTTCCATTCCCGTATGCTAATCAAATGAATACGTTTAAATTGGACTTTAAATAACGTTTATCCTCTGGTACTACCGATAGTCTTAGAGTCACGCTTTGGCATTAGTCAAGGTAGTAAAAAAATTAAATGTAAAAAACGCTGAATATTTAAGGTCCGACGTTTTTGGTTCATCAAAGGCTCGGACAGATGTTTTCACGAGATACCAATAAAACAGATAAGAGTGGCTTTTGGCTTTAAGAAAACGCACACGCCGTCAGACAGAAAAGTTAACGCACGTGATAAATTAATTTACCAAAATCACACTGTTTTGAAATTTTCATTCAAAGGCAGTCTCTCCCGCGCGAATATTTTTCAAACGAGCTTTTACCATCGTATGCATTGCTACGCGAGCTCAAAATTCACTGTTGAGCGATTGGCGATTTTACGCAAGAAAATTGTTGTCAATTTTCTTGAACCAGAAAGTTAAACATTTGAGTCAAGGAAGCAAAATGATAACTGAAACCATGTTGGTTGATTTTGCAATCAATGTCGGCCCGCTGAAGCAGCCTAAACCAGCGTTTTGGTTTGATTGACAGCTAAAAATCGCCAATCGCCCATCACAACATTGAATTTTTAGGTCGCGTAGCAATGCATACAGTGGTAAACTCATTAATTATTTATCAAGCTTAAAAAAAAGAAACTCATTAGCGTGAAGGAGGTTGGAAAACGCGGTCTTAATTTGCATAGAATTTTAGATATTATTTCTTTGCCAAGTAATATCAATGTGTTTTTCATCATGATTATAAACCAAGCCTCGAAGACGGTTAAAGGCCCATCACCAACCGCGAGTCTTTGCGCCCCGTTTTCTTTTGTTTTCAAATTGATCCATTGTTTTTCGGGTGCTCTGATTGGCTAAGAGTCCGCAAAGGCTCTCGGTTGGTGATAGGCCTTTAAGAAAAAACTCGGCTCTCCCTCGTTTTTTCAACCCACTTCCCAGTGTTTGAAATCCTGATTAAACACGCTCTCTAGTGTTTGCATTTTGGACAAATATGGAGAGAATTCCAGGGATTCAAATGTACCGATTGAACGTTGAGCGCGACAGTGGTGACAGGGATGTGATCACGTGCGTCCAACTTTTCAGCTGCAGACAGGAGAGACTTCTCGGAACCGATACTCACTCTATTCGGTAGTAGTAGACATACTGTAGTATCATTATTTTTGTTTCTATTTACATCAGATGTATAAACTTTCAAGAAACTCACCACGTTGGATTTTTTGGTGCGTTGTATCATATTGTAAAAACAGAGTTTCATTGTATATAGTTTTTGCCAACTGCGAATTTATTGAAATAATAAAAAATATTGTTTACAAGACAAGACATCGTTACAATGGTATTGGTAGAGTTAAAGGGGAATGCGAAGATAATGAGGCGAGGGTGGATGGGATGGTGGAGGACGGGTAGGGGTAATGGTGAGGGTAGATGGAGGAGAGTTAGGGGTAAAGGTGAAGGAAGATGGGAAGATTGGACGATGGAGGAGGCGGAAGGAGTAAAAGTCAGGGTGAATGTGAAGGTGGGGGCGAGGTAGGGACAAAGGCGAGGGTGGATGTGAAGGTTGAGGAGAGGTAGAGGTAAAGGTGAAGGAAGATGGAGGAGGCGGAAGGAGTAAAGGTAAGGGTAAATGTGAAGGTGGGGGCGAGGTAGGGACAAAGACGAGGGTGGATGTGAAGGTGGAGGAGAGGTAGGGGTAAAGGCGAAGGAAGATGGAGGAGGCGGAAGGGGTAAAGGTAAGGGTAAATGTGAAGGCGGGTTCGAGGTAGGGACAAAGGCGAGGGTGAGTGTGAAGATGGAGGAGAGGTAAAGATGAAGGAAGATGGAGGAGGCGGAAGGAGTAAAAGTAAGGGTGAATGTTAAGGTTGGGGCTAGGTAAGGACAAAGGCGAAGGTGAAGGTGGAGGAGAGGTAGGGGTAAAGGTGAAGGAAGATGGGAACATGGGGGAGGCGGAAGGAGTAAAGGTAAGGGTGGATGTGAAGTTCGAGGAGAAGGTAGGGGTAAAGGTGCGCTCGAATCACGCTACCAAATTCGAGAATATGAAGGAGGCGGTATTGGCGAAGGCAGATGTGAAGTTGAAGAACATAATAGTGGTTAAGGCAAATGTGATTTAGACGGCAGGCAGGGCAGGGGTGAAGGCGAAGGCAGATGCGAAGATGGAAACAAAGGGGTATAGGTGATTGCAAATGTGACGAGGAGGGAGACAGTAGGGGTAAAAGTGAGGATGGATGTGAATGTGGAGGAGACAGTAGGGTTAAAGAGGAAGGAAGATGGAGACAAAAGGGGTATAGGTGAAGGCAAATGTGAAGATGAGGGAGACAGTAGGGGTAAAGGTTCGGATTGGTGTGAATCTGGAGGAGACAGTAGGGTTAAAGAGGAAGTCGGATGTGAAGGTCGAGTATATATTATAGGGGGAAGGGAGATGCGGAGATGGAGGACACGGCAGGGGTATAGGTGAAGATAGAGACGGTATAGTACAGGTGGAGACCATGTTAGGAGTGATGGTAAATGTAATGAGATTGTAGTGGTGAAGGTAGGAGAGAAGGTAGAAGAGAGGCTAAGGCGAGGGTGGAGGTGGAAGAGGTAGGGAAAAGCCAGATATGAAGGTGGAGAAGAGTCAGAAGGAATAAAGGCGAGGGTGGATGTGATGACGGAGGAGATGGTAAGGGTAGGGCTAAGGTTGAGACGGTAGCGGTAAAGGTAGAGGAGAAGATCGAGGTGGAGCTCCTGGGCGTAGATAAAGGTGCTGAAATGTGAAGGCTGAAGAGACGGCGTAGGACGACATGAGGAAGGTAGAAGGTGAAGCAGACGGAAAAGATGGCGTTGACAAGAAAAAACGCCTGGGTTGATGTGAAGATGAAAGTGAAGGGGGGAGAGAAAATGGCAAAGGTATAGTTAAAAGTGGAGGAGAAAGGGAAAGCGAACAAAAGGTAGAGGCAAGTGCGAAAGTGGGAGTGAGTTATAGGTCAAGGAAAAGGTTATGAAAAATTTATGAAGGGAGTTGAAGTAACGGAAAAATACGTTAGAGATGAGAGAGTGAGGTTACAACGATTAAATTCGGTCTTGCGCATGTGAATTAAAACTTCCATCGTGCGATGGTATTCATGATGACGATCTACCACGAACGTTTTGTCCTGTTTAAAATGGAAAACGGCTGAGAAGATCTCAACGAAATTTGAACTAAATATAAACCGAAATGTAGTAACGTCACATATGACGTGCTTCAGTGTTTTACCAACGCGGAAAAGGACACAGCGCTAAAAGGAGACTTGCCATAATACCTTTGTGTTTTGACCACTTTATTAAATGTTGAGCTGTCTGAACAGCTATTACTCAACGCGGCGCCCGTTGACTTAGCTCTCGTAACCTGAATGAAATCCAATAAGTTATTGCTGTCGCCTGTCCATCAGGAAACCCAGCAAACTACGGCAGGAGCTTGTTACAGAAACAAAAGAGAATTGACCCACTTGGCCGCGAAACACAATCGCCTTTACAACTAATGAACATGTCAGACACTTTAGAGTGCCGTGAAATTGTACACGTGTTAATAAAATGGTTAAAACCTCAGCCGTCGCATATCGGATTCTGGGTTTACAAAGACTAAATGAGTTAAAATATTTGTTTAGTTCGTTTTACCGCCTGAAATCACGCCCTCGGAAACGGTGACGAATATGATACAAGGGAAATTCTGACTACTAAGGATATAAAGGAGATGGATTCATCGCGCTTTGAATCCTCTTAAATTCTCATAAATCTTTGAGCTATTATCGGGCCACTGCTGAGGCGTCAGTGCGCATGCTCGATGATCCAACTGTGATAATATATTTTGAATGGCATAAAACGCGCTTGGATGAGGTCATATACATTTGCTTGAAAAGTCCGCCTCACCTCTTTCAAACCTTACAATTCTTCTTCCTATCTTTCGTTCATTTATTTCATCTTGAGGTGTACGATTTCCATTCCAAAAGGGCATCAAAACTGTAACTGGTCGCATTCGTCACATACTAAGGCTCAACGCATTCGCAAAAAGCAAAACACTTTTTTTTAGTTGGCTGTCATGTCAAATTCAAAACGAAAAGGAATAAGGAGATGATGATGTCCATCTCTATCGTTGCCACCAACTTTTCAACGTAACGATATGAAGGCGTTTAAACAAGTTGCTGTATTCGTACGTTGACCACTGCCCGCGCGCAAATTACGACATCATGGACATAAACCAAGTTACCTCAACTCATAACGAGACAAAAAAGATTTACAAAGGATCTGAGCTGTCAAAGGATAGCGTCGCTGCATTTAGCTAGTTCATTGATGCCAAGGTGTGCAGCAGCGTACTATGAAAATAATCTAGAAATAAAGCACGAATACATAGCCCATTGGATCGTAATGAGTGCATGTTTCTTGATGTAGTTTTAAAGTTTCGTACATTTCTCTACGACGTACATAAAACTTTGACAAACGGGCGAAAGACTACGAAGCGACAAGGTGTTTACACAAGAAATATGAATTATGATATCAACTTCGACAATTTCATGATCGCGACAAACGATTTTCTTTCGGGGATCTATTTTGAATGATTAGATGATTCCGGAGGACGATCAGAGGAAAACGTGACAAATTAGCACACGAGGCAAAAAGTAAGCATAGTCTCCATAGTCAAATCTAGTGACAAGCGAAACGAGCTAAATTTGAATTCCTCCTTCGCATTTCTTAGGCCTTCTATGTCGTATCTGTCTTGTTGATGGAATGGAAACTATCTTAGGACCGTAAAACTAATGCTGAACATTATTCATACACTCCAACTAACAGAGTCTTTATCCCAACACAGAGCAGAAACGCCCGAAAGGGAAAATCACTGTTCACAAACGTACAAATTACAGTGCTTACTCTAATTTGTACAAAATGCTGAAGTTTGCTTAGTTATTTGTCGTAAGCGTAGCTAATTAACTTATAGAGATTGTGTGTCGATCATTTCAATCAAAAAACCAACACCACCATGGCAAACATTTGTCGATTTGATTGGAGGGGCGACATGGGAAGCTTTACAAAGAGTAGCCCCATTAATACGTCTGCTCAAACTACATGTGCTGGCTCTGAATGGCAATTAATAAAGAAACTGTCCAAAATATCAAGCTTTAGTAAACTGACTTGCAGCGCTAAGGACCCAGTTCCGGGCTTGCTAGACACTAGGGTAAACAGAGATGCACAAGGGGTGCATTACAAGATCTTCGTATGACGTACTCCGAACACAGAGGGATTAAATAAGATCCTTTGTGGACGAGCCTTCCTGAAAACTGACTGTAGATTAAACTGTTTAGTCCGTAGGAAGGATTATTGTAGTACAACTATATTACTTATCTATATGAACATCTAAACCGGGTTTATCTAGAGTTACGACAACGAAGTCATGATTAATGAATTCACATAGTTTCATTGACTTGAGAGAGACAAAGTTCCATAAATTTCAGAAATAGCGCTCATTTTGTACATGCTTGAAGTGATGTTGAATTCAGCAAACGACAGTCACTCCGGACGTTATACACAATAGAGCCTCAAAAGTCTTATTGATAAGGTTTCTGATAAAAATACTCTTATTAAATTTCAGTGGGAGTCAGTAACCGGTTATGAGCTCAAATATTTACTGGGAAATAACACGGGGGTCAAATATCTGACGCGTTGGGCATGAAGGGCGTTACCCGAAGTTAGTCACTCCTAAATCAAGAGACGTATTTCCTTCCTTCAAAAATTTCGTTGATTTGTAAACCTTGAGAATCTAGGAAATGTAAGCACAGGGAACTGGCTTGAGCACAAGAAATTCAACATGATATGTAGCAAACATTTGTCACTAAAAAGGTTCCTAGTATAGAAGAGGCAAACCTGCGTCATTTCTTTACCTCGTCTTGATAAAGATCACACCTGTTGTTCTTCAACAACGTAAACTGAAACTTATCCAGTGAAAACGTGCAAGTAAGTTCAACCAAACAGCGAAGGAAAAACTTGTGATTTTTTAAGGACTTGCATATACTCATGTCAACGAATTAAAATAAAACGTCAGAGACAAACAATGTTGAGTATTTCTATTTTGAATTCTTCGGCGAAGAAAAGCTTTATTGAAAGAGGCCTTTTCTCTGAAAGAAAAAAAAACAGAAAATAGCAAATGAAAATTGCAAAAAAAGAAACGATTATATCGAAAGCAGAATTCTAAGGAAAGCATTGAATTCCTATCGGAGGGTTAATTCATGTTTGATGGATTTTCTTCAGTGCTATAACTAGTATTGAGGTGTTTCGTTTGGAACAAGGATAGCGCGCACCGTATGTGAATGAATATTTGTCAGATAAAACTATTCTCCCACAGTTGACCATCACTTCAGCTCAGTATAAGTACAATGACATGATCGCGCTAGCGACCATGTGTCATTCCGGCTGAAGACTGCACGAAATCATTTGCCAAATGTTTGCACTGAAAATAACTATCTTTACAACAGCTCCAATTTTCATCTCAAAGAGAGGAGAAAGAGCTCTGTACATGGACGAGTTTTAAGTTGATCTTGCTAGGTATTCGGCAATATTAAAGAATGCTTTCTTTCAAGAGGCAATTATGTACGTTGATCGTTAGACAAGCCAAAGGCTCCCTCTCAAACTGGCAGGTCAGTCCGACCACATTCTGGCTATACAACTGAAGTTCTTCTGTATTGTTGGACGCTAATTGGACAGAGCAGAGAGCTCGCTCCTATGTTTTCTCTTTGGAACTTCAGTCATCCTCAATGCCTCCAGTGAACAACATTTTAACTAATTACGCAAGTTCAAGTAGACACGTTCTGAGTGCATCTTATGCTGCACATACTAAACTGAAGCTGGGTTGACATTTTGACGTTTCGGCATTGAAAACCCAAGAGGATGGAGATGTATGCATCATGACTTTGTAGTACTTATAAACTTGATCTTTAAAAAGTTTTAGGAACGCATGGGCATCGAAATGTAAGGTTTACCTGTAAAGAGAGGGAGTGCATATTAACACGGATTAAAAAGAGTTCATCTGCTACGTAAATATTATCAGATAGTACTCCTAGGCTTTGAGCAGTTTCAAAATACAAGGCAGGCAGCCTCCTACTGAAACTTGATCTGATAGATTTAATAGAGTTAACAGTTAATTTCAATACACCAAATATTAAAACGTGTATTTTGTGATGTTAACATTGTAAATAAAAGAAACCGAACTATCGGAATATGTCTTTACAGTGTTATGATTAATCAAAACTGCACACGTTTTGCATGTCTCGCACCATTCCTTAGTGTTCAGTACAGAACTTTTTTTTCTTCCCTAAATAAGTAGGTCAATTTGTATAGAAATGAGGGAACAGCTTGAAAATATTAGTACGTGAATCTGAGGTATATATCCCTTGCTTTTGGTTTGTTAAACCTTTAAGATGGAAATCGAGTAGTTTTCAGTTTTGAAAAAAGTGGAAACAATTTTTTATAGAAAAACTTATATCACTCATTCGCTTCGTGTCTCGGTGTATACACCATTATTCATTTCCACTTTCGGGAATAGCTGTGTAAACACAAAAACAAATTATTCTAGAAACCAGAGAAAATAGATTTCAAATATCGCAGGACTAGGGTGAACTTAGGAGGTAAACATGTACGTGTTTTGTTATCTTGTTACGTTAACTTCTTACGACTTTTGAATGAAATTAAGAATATTTTGCTATGCCCGATGTTGTAAGAAATTTAATTTGAGATTATGTTGAGTGGGGATTTTTTCCAGTTGTTAATCGAACTCCTGTTGGATTCCATCGTAAAACCCTCTACTCGTGCAAAGGCGGAAATCAATCCCCCGCATGATTTTACATGGCACTATTCTTGGTGTTCACCTAAGGAGACATTTGTATTTCTAGCGAGTTATTTCGAACAAAAAGCCAATAAAATGAAGGATCACTATATTTTTAATAGCTCCACCAACCTGAGTTTTAGACTGGAATCTTGCATGCGAGATATAAGCAAACGAATGTGCAAACTGTTTACAGAAATGTATGGCGCCGCCATGTTGGTGAGTCCGTCGGAAGGACTCCAACATTTGGCGTCCAAATTACCAAATGTGCTGTAAGCCCACATGTGAGCTAACATTGTCCAAAATGTGATTTATTTGCAAAAGATATTCACTTATTGAGCATGCTGTCTTTCGTCGAATGCTCCAAACGGGAAAATCACCTGAAATATTGCGCGAAATCGATCCTAAAGAAGCGTGTTTAGTGTTTCGAGACACAAATTGCAGAACCGATATCTCAGGAACTAATAATAGGAATCTGGTTAAATTTAGTGAAGACTCATACTGGGGAACTGTAACTGATCTCAAAAGCACAGTTTCAAGGAGTCCATAGCTTCAAAGTAAGGATTTTGATGACGTCATGTGAACACCACGAATTATTGATGAACACGTTTTACAGCGAAGGTGACACCCTTTAACAACCAATAAACCGGCTCTTGTTTGGGGCGTGAAACTTAATCAAAACGCGCGAAATAGGTCATTACTATTGAACAACTGTTGAAATAAATCCTAAATCCCTAGCTAAAGTGTGATACACCTATGCAAATACTTCCTTAGAAGGAAGGCTCGGGAAGCCATTTAAAAGGTATTATTTCGCTAGTCGGAAGCCTGTCTGCGGCAAACACAACTCTCTAGTTATTGGCTCAAAGAGTTAGGCAGGCGGGAAACCATTAAAAAGGCCATTCAACTGTTCAATAATGTTTCCAATCTATTAACAAGCAGTAAAACCGGGGTATATTGTTTAGATATTTAATTATATTGGAATTTAAAATAAAAATCCAGCAAATCCTACGAGTATTTAATATATAGTGTGTTTACTCAATAGTGGAAGGGTTTCATCGAACAGATTATCCATCAACTCAACTGCGCGATATAGTAAATCAGTAAGTAGTTGATGGGATCGAATTGCGGTAAAAAGAACGCATCAATAGCATTGTGAGCCTATAAGACATTGCTCGCTATGACCTGGGATAAAAAATATGCTATACTCATTTTGCTTGGCTAAAGACTCTACAGTATATAATTTGAAGTGCACTTTCAAGGGTTTTCTAGTCCCACAGCAGTGCGCCTAAACGTCGTTTATAATTTACAAGGGAAGTAAGGGAAATTATTTGGACAAATTACCTTTTTTATTTTCATATCAATCACCCTTTTCATATCTTATCATAACTTTTCATCGTTCCATTAATTATGCTCACATTTATGGGGCACAAACAACAACCGTAACGACCTCATTTCCCGTCACAAAAGTTTCGGTTCTAGCGCAGGACATAACAATTTTCCAATGGATTACTAAGAAATAAATTATCAATCAACGAAATAAAATGCTAAAAAGCTATGACTAAAACCTTGCTGTATTTTTAATGAATGGTCGCATTACCACTAAACTGTGATTTAATAGGAGCATTGTCAAATTGCACTATCGAGTTATTGGAGCAAAATCCGGCAATGTTTCTTCAAAATAGAAGCATAGCACAATTTTGCCATATATTTCTTCTAGTTTATGAGGTTTAGCTCAGCAAAGGATTATGGCCAACAGTGTTATTTGGCTTGAGTGTGAATTATCTGCGAAGAGCCCCAATAAATACTCTATTAATAGTTCATATCCCCAATTTTCACTGCTCTCCTTTTTAATCGTTTTCAAACTCTGAAAATAAAGACACAGAAGTCGTTTTCTCGTTTTATGTCAATGGTAGATACCTCTTATGCTCCTATGTTTTCTTTTGTTTGATTGGGTTACCATGGAGAGAAAATTTTATTAGTCTTGTACAGTATACAGTACAACTTCAAATCTAAATGGAGTCCGTTTTGAAGTGCTCTGACAAAACGTCCAAGGTTTACTTTGTAAGGAATCCTGATGAAACCGAACTGACAACCTTTAACCTTAATTTCCCTTTCCCGTCTTTAGCTATTCTTATTAACTATTTAAACCTGTACACAACGAAATTCGAGATTCATTCATGAAAAACAAGCAGCCATGACTTTTGCTGGACGTATTGACTCTCAGCTGTCATATCGGTTTGTAGTCACTGTCTTTCGAAATTCAGGATAATTGCTCCAGCGCCATCAAGCCTCACACAACTGACGTTTTCTGCTTGAGTGTTTATTATAAGAACTACAAAAGATTATTATATAGAGAACTATCTACCTGTTTCTTCCCTTACTATTTCATAACAAAACTTCTGCTTTTTACTGTTGAAACAGATCTATAATGATATTATATTTCGCTCAATTCTGAGTCAATTGTCTTTGCACTTTTGTTGAAATTTGGTCCAATGGAAATGATCTGTAATTACGGTCGTCATGGTATGCTTTTTATAGAAAGTTACCTTTTCTTTGCTTGCTATATCTTTTAGGATATTTCTCGCAGTATTGGTTTTCATTTCGTCGCAAAACACAAAGGAGATAAACTAACACAGGACTATTTTCGTGCCAGCTCTTCAAAGTGTATTTTACTCGTTTCCGGCATTTTTGGCTTTCGCGCCCTTTGAAGTTCATACTTCTGGAGCAAAGTTTTCGCCAATTCAAGGTCTTTAGTTATAACATTTTGTATTCCTATAATTTTAACTGCAGTTGGGGAGAGGGTCTTTTCTTTCAAATAACTTATAGTTTTTCGTTGGTATTTTCAAATTTCGCACTACCTTCATAATGATCTTCTCCAAAGTTTAGGGGTTTGAGAAAACAAAGCTGACATTCGTATTTTATCAAGATGTAGAAATATCTCCCCGAAACTGTATTAACGATTTTCCAAGAACACTCTTTAATAAGACCTATTTAAACACACAGTTTATTCGGCTTCTTTTGAGAAAACCGTTAATACAGTGCGGGCTAATTCAGTCGGACTTTTCAGCGCACAACACCTTGGAAAAATCGCACCTTTCTCTTGTGCCAGCTTGTTTAAAATGTAACTCCGAGTTCAGAACAGAACGGGTATCACTTGTCAGACAACTACGAGTTGGGTATTCCATCTGTCTCGACATTAATAGTGTACAAACGGCCCGTAAAAACGCTTTATTAACGATACAGTTGCAGATAGGACCAGCTTTGCTTATTACAATAAGTTCAAGGCTTTGCCGGCCTGTAAAGTTTACTTTCCTTAACTCAGCTTTATTAACAGTAGTTTCATTAGCTATTCCTTCGCAACCCGAGCCCGACTTGTGAAGAATTATAATCTCGAATTATTCAAACAGCGAAAAAATTACCTTAAATGACGTGCTAAACGCATAAGACACTTGACTCTATGAGGTCTAAGGACGAAAAATAAAGGACTTTGGGAACGTTTCATTTTGTGAGAGCTTTGAAGCAGAATTTCTCACACTCGCGCAACTACTTGCTTAGGAGCAAAACTATGTCTTAGGTTTCATTGAAATTCTTCATTAACATGGAAAAGAAATGAAAAACTAACAGAAGCCAAAAAATCAATCAGCGGACAGGCTCAACAAGTGTTCCTTCCTTAGTTCCCCAACCATTTATTTGTAATGAATGAGTGAACCTGTTTTTGGACTCAAACTTTGAAAAGAGCCTAAATAGAATCTCGTTATTCATTCATACGAAACGCATTTAGACAAATTGGTGGCGAAACCTTACAGATTAAATCCCCAAAGCTTCATCAAGCCACAGTAGTCAATGTACTTTTCAACTTAGCGGCTGTGTGTTGTCGGCGTTTTCAATACGGTTCTAGGACCGGCATTGTTTGAAGGAAACAATAGGCTTTCTGTGAAGTTGATGCCCTTTCGGCATTGCAGATATGAAAGGCTTGGCAGTTAGGAATATGCTAGATTACTGTTACAAAATCTTTTCCTACGAGCTAGCTTGTAAATTTAGTCTTCATATTTCGTTGTTTTCGGAGTGTGTCAACTGACTTGACAAGCGGACAAACAAGAAAACCCATGGATACAGTAAAGTCTGCTAATACTGTCATCCCGACTTCGCCCTCGACAACTTTACGCAGAACATATTTGAAAAAGGCCTTTTACCAATGCGGCGGAAGGGAAAGTTTAAAGAGGACTTCATTTGAGTCAAGAAAAAGCTCAAAATAGCTTTTAATCACTTTTGAAAGTCAGAAACAGTCTAAGGCGGTACTTTAATAGCTAGTCGAAAATGAATGTCATGCAACGGAAAGTTGGGGTCCCGTAAAAGATCCCAAATTCGGATGGAAAATGCAAAATAGCCGAACATATTAAAGCTGTCGAGGTATCGGGTAAAAGTGTGACTCGGAGATAAGCAAACAGAAGCAACAATAAAAGCAGTAGGATAGAAGGCCTATAAAAATATCAATCAAATCTTGCGGCCGATATTTGTTTGTTGACATAGTCACAGTATAGCCCTTAGCTTTCTGTATTGAAATTAACTTGTCTCCCAAAACAAAGCCGGATTGCCAATAAACCGGCGCAAAACAAAACACACCGTTTACTCAGAGGGGCTTAATTACTTTCTGTGGATGTATATATGGAGGCTATCAGGCCATACTGTATCTGTACGGCACGGTAATTAGCACGTGCGATCGGGGCTCTATATTTAGCAGTACTATGAACAAAACTAGAGGTGAAAACTTGTAATTGTTCATACTGCTACAGCCGCGCGTGTTTACGGAGAACAGGCCAGGCGCCAGCATCGGGGGGACAGACCGGAAAAGTTTTTACAAGTCAAAACATAAGCGGCTAAAGACGACCATGAGCGAGGATGTACAAGGCTCATCGGTTGATGACCTCAAGCAAGGAGCGGAGAAAATCAAGCGACCGCTTAATGCGTTCATCTTGTGGTCCAAGAAGCGGCGAAGGGTCATCGCGAACGAGAATCCGCAAATGCATAACTTCGACATTAGTCGGAAGTTAGGGTTAGAGTGGCAGAAGCTGTCTGAAGAAGAGAAGTCCTATTACTTTGAGGAAGCTAAGAAGCTGAAGGAAGAACACAAGCAGAGGTACCCCCACTACAAGTACCAACCTCGCAAGAGAGACAAGAGCAACAAGAGGGGGAAGATGTTCCAGGGGACTCCTTTTCATTTCGGGTTCTTCCCGCCTGCGCCACCTTACTACGAATCAAGATACCCGTTCGGTTTACACGATAGCAGGCTCGCCTGCTCGCCGGAGACCTCTTTATCTGTACCGGAGTCCTCTTTAACAAGCGAGGAGCCCTCTCCTTCCTCCTCGGCACCTACTTCCACTCCTACACCGGTGAAAGCCACGTCGTGTTTAGCCGAGAAGCCGAGCGCGACCACTGTATGCCACGCCGCGGGATTTAGACAGCCTAGTGGAGAGAGTTTCGTGTCCTATAGGCCTTACGAGCCGAGTTATATGCACTTGAGGCCAAGTGTGGACTTTCCGCACTGGTATGCGCCGGGATCTTCGCCTCCGAGGATAAGTACGGTGCCGTACTACGGTTGTATATATCCGTGGCATTCCCGGCCTGAATATCACTCTTGAGCCGGACTCGATTACAGTGTGGTGTAGATTCTTTGTATATATGAACAGTGAGAATGAACTGTAACTTAAACCATATTCATTCCCATTAAGGCACAAGACTGGTCTGCTCTAAAGAAATGAAAATTGAGAAGGACGGGGGGAAGGGACTACGTTAAGTTCCCAGACTCTCACAACTATATAACTAGAAGGCGCCAACATTCAGTTCCAAGTTGGAGTTGATGAATTCTATTAGTTTGTAATCATTCCTTGTGACTTTAAGTACCGCCTGGTATCATCATGGAATCCCATCAAAGTTTAATGCAAGCTGACGGATTTATTTCTACAGAATCTGTTGATAAACAGGTTACGACGGTTAGTATAAAATTATGTCATGAATATAGAATAACTCTTGGCTGACAGAAAAAAGCATGTTTAGAGTCCTTATAGTGTACTGAGGTATTGGTTACAGAAGGTATATCTAAAGCATGCGAATATGGACCGATAGCCCTATAAAGGTGAATTCTAGCGGCCAAAGAAAGATACTTTCTAATTACCTTTAGAGATGAGTTATGTCTCCATTAACCTCTCAACTTATTCTCAGTCGATCCTAGTACGTTCGCGCATTTTCTTTTCGAAACAGCAGTTCTTAGTTTATATTTAGTAAAAATGTAATAGCTAGACTAGCTTTGGCATATAGATATCGAAAAGAGAAACTAATACTGACTTCAGTTTCTAAGTGGCTACATGTGATGACTCCAGGTTTTCTAAGTACACCAACAATGAGCGATCTAAGACTACGTACTCTACAATTTTGTATACCAGCGAAAAG
Source organism: Scolanthus callimorphus (assembly GCA_033964015.1). Taxonomy (NCBI): domain Eukaryota; kingdom Metazoa; phylum Cnidaria; class Anthozoa; order Actiniaria; family Edwardsiidae; genus Scolanthus; species Scolanthus callimorphus. The sequence goes on along the minus strand of JAWWUD010000085.1, from coordinate 490,858 downwards.
TTCATTTTCCTTCTGAATAATTCAACGTTATTGGAGATCGCAACTCATAAAAACTAGAGCTGAAATTCGAGATAATATGAAAATTAAGAACTTCAAAATTATCACAAAACATCTTGACAAAACTAGAACAAAGAGGCTAACTTTTTTGCCAAAAGTATTGGTAAAAAGGGAGGCGAGAAACTATTTGTTGTCGCTCCTAAGGTTTAAAACTTTGTAGTAATAGATTTTGCCCTTTTTCTTTATCGCAGTAAACGAGCTACATTTCGTTTTGCTCACATTTAATCCGTTAAGCGTTCAGAGCGGCTTGGGTGGATCAGCATTGCGGAGCCGGAATGAAAACCGGCATGTTTTTGAAATACTATGTGCCTGCAAAATTTATCAATAGCTTGTGCTACTGTTTGCCGGCATCACTTCTTTTGTAAAGAAAAGTATTAAATTCTAGTTAGTAAGAATCAATGTAATCGGCTTCTAGGCCTTTTTTAAGGTGGTTCGTACAAAAGTGTGAATTAGCTGAGACGGGCCTCAATTAGAGTTCGGAATCACTTCAATATCATTATGAAGCAGTACAGATTCCTTTATCAAAACAAACAATGGGAGTCAAAACTTCTGTTGGCCGCACTAAACTACGCTATTTCGGGAGAGTGTTAAACAGTAGAAGCTTTTTTTATATTTCAGGCAAAAACAGAAGTGAATGTTTTAAATATTCGCTGGATAATGGGTGTTTCGCAAACGCTTTTATTGAGTTGACAGTTACATTCCTCAGTGTCTAAAAAACTTACTTATCTTCTGAATCACTGTAGTTGAGATTCATGACAAAATCTGCGCGCCAAAACTTCTTCATAGTTGGCGAAGGTTAAAAAAATGGCTCAAACTTTGTAAGATACAGAAAAAGGTCCTTAAAATATCCTAAATATGTTTTATTCTTTTCACGACAATAGTTTCTCTCTTTTTCATTTGCAAAGTCTTCGCAAATCTGGTGGTCGAAAACTCCTTATACTCGTTTCTTTTTCATAGCAAACTGAAACCCTTTGACGATATGTTATTGTTTGTCGACAAACGTAATATGATCAGTTTTGTGTAGCCTGCTAGTAAGGTTTACCCTGGAGTTTTTCCCGTAGGGTTTTCAGCAGAGAAACCCGGGGTCAAACTCTCCGTGGAGTTTTCTTTCTCTTTTCTCCAGGTTCCTGTGCCCTTAATCTCCACGGGAAAGCTTGATTCAGACCATTTTATGTTTGTTTAAAAAATCGGGCCAAATAAAGAGCTCTTAGTGTAAAATTACTATGATCATAGTTAGACTAGAAAGTAATAAATAAAAAAGCATATAGAGAAAGAATATATATGTAAAATTTCCTGTGAAAGCGTAGAATTAGACGATGATATTGTTAACAGAAATATCTGAAAATAAAGTTCATATGTTTATAATAAAAAAAAGTTTGTTGTAGTTAATTGAAATTGGTTTTGTGATGATTTGCAACTGAATGAACTTAAAGGGATACTTTCTTGAACGAAAGTATGAAAGCGACTGGTAGTAATTGGGAAAACGATATTCCTATTATTAAGTCGTTTGACATAAAAAAATTAAAATATGAATGTATGTGAGACACAATTAAATTCAAATTCTGTTGTGTGGGGTGTAAACATGATGAACTTGCGTTGTACGCAGAGATGGTTTAATAATTTAAATAAAATATACACTAATGGCATAATGGAAAAGCTGTTCGGCTTCTGACTCAATGATTTCTACAAAAAGTAAGATAAAATCAAACAAAATACGAATCAACCGATGAATCAAACAATTGCTAAATCACGAGATAAACAAAAAAATGTCCAGCGTGGAATACGTTTATCAGTCCCTGTAAAACCTCATCAACCGAAACCTATTGTTGCTATCTCAAAGGCAAGAAAGATTAAATTTTGTTACAAAACGATACAATATAATCCGAGAGATTAGTCAAGCTTGCCAACGAGTTTTCGGCAGCGTGTAAGTAAAACAATTGGGCCGAGCACGGAGAGAAAGGGAATGGGATCTAGAATAACCTCGAGAGGTTTTTACGATATTAACTTTCATGGCCGTACGATTCCCCGGCAAGAACTTTTAGTTTCAAGTATTTTAGCAGATGGTTTGAGACGAAGCGCAAATAACAACTGGTTTTTGCGACAGCTTTAAGTTTTTCAATGGTGATACTAATCCTTATCGAGCAGTTAAGGTACCTCACACATAGATATGTACAAACAATACCTGCAAAGTGACCGTAGAAAAAACCTCAAACAAGTTTCGAAATAAAGAAAAAGATACCTTTGTTGTCTAGTGAGGGTTTTATCCATTTTTCTTTCGCAGTCTTGTTGGAAACATTCCAGAACGAGATATCAAACTTGATAGCTCGCTAAATAGAGAAATTCGTCTCCAAATGCAAAGAAAACGAACCACAGATCAGGATTTTATTGAGATGTAATCAGAAGTGAGGTAAATGAAAAGCGATCTATGTTTGATGTGCTGTTTCTTTTCAACCTATTGTTCATCTGTATAAATTGGTCACCCTGAAGGTACACACATTATGCCAAAGAAGACTACAGAAGGAAACAAACTACAGAAGAAACTACAGTTTTTTGTGAGAACCACGTTTATATACGACGTTGAGAAGAACATCTGAAAACACAGCCTAGACTGCAGATTCAGCTTTTAATACAGTTCATTTGATTTCTTGGCACACTACCTTCTCACAACGAGCTTTAAGATCACTTGAATTCCAATGTCTTCTTTCTCCCTTATCCCACTTTTTCCTTTTCTGAGATTAGAAAAGAATGGTAAGAATCCAAGAACAGCTAAAGGCTTTCTATACACACTGTTTTCTGGCTTATCACAATGAGCTTACTGAGACCACTTACTTTACAAGTTCTTCATGCTGCCTTTTTCACTTTTCAGCTTCAAAAATACACGTACATCCAGACATTTGTATATGATTGTTTAAGCTCATTCTACATATCTTGCCAACTGAAAAGGTGTCAAACTCATCTTCGCCCTGGTAAGTCATTCACTAACAACTCAATCTGAGATGATTTTTTTGGACTAACATCGGAGGCTCAAATTCCTGAAAATGTTAGAACAATCGGTTTTGGCCCAGCTCAAAACGAAATTGACGTGCGTTGTTATATTAAAACGATTAATAATTTTGATAGTCTTTTTCTATACACAAAGATCTTGCTCTTGCTCATTGAGACTTCAGCAAATATTTTGCTTTAGTCAAAACCCACTGGTGGACTATTATCAATGCTGTATTCTGATGGGTTGTGCTACTAGTAGGGTATAAGTTCATTGCGAAAAGTGTCCAGTTTGAAGCCACCAAAACGGCCAATGGGTAGTTTTAAGCTTTCTTTTAGCTAGAAAAATTCACCTACTAGTTGAATATGGCTAAACAAAAAATGCTCTCGCCCCGATGGCCTCTAAGTCAATAGCCAATTCGGTCTTCGTCCTCATTGGGGCTAATGACTAACCCCATTCGGGCTTCAGGAATAATTTATTAAATAGAAACCCATATAACGTTTGTTTTAACTCAGAAGATGGCCCAGGTAGAAGACCATTTAGAAATGTTACTTCCCGATCTTTACTTAATATCTTGTCTTCCAAATTCATTTCCGATCAACAAATTTTCGGAAGACTTTGTTATATGCTCTTCATGTTCCTTGCTCGTGTTCAAAATTGAATTGATGAAGGTTTTAAGAGGTTGCATTTGAAGGACAAATAACAAATAAAGGTCATATGAGGTTTAAATTCTAAAACTATTCTGTTTCTTTCGCAGCTCAAACGAAAAATTGACGTTCTTGTTAAAACAAACGTAGGAAAGATTTTATTTCACTTGATGACATAAAAAGTTAAGTGGACTGTCTTCTTATACTACAAGAGCGTCCCGGTGAAAAAAAATGAACTTGTCCAAAGAAGTATTGACCATGGCTGAGCTGGTAAAGATTTCAGATCTCAAAAGTCTGAATTGATAGCAAAAATTAAATATTATTTTGCCATTATAATACAGGAAAGAGCTGGATGACTTTTAAATCAGAAGATCATTTTAACAGCCAGAATGAGTCTACATCACTCCATAATACCAATAATAGAAATAAATTAGGAGTAGTGAAAACATAGCACAAAGTTGACGTCAGCCAGACAGCAAACAGTTTTAACCATCCTGAGAACAGGCCAATATTCATAATAAACGAGCGGTAAAGACAGCAAAAGGTAACGAAAATGGGGAGCTGGTTCTCCAGTTTTTACAACCACAGTATCAACAACGAATAACAAAATCTTTCAGAAGTGACATGCATCAGGTAGGATGTTTCGATTATTGGCTTTTCGAGGTACTTGTACCATTTTAACAATTACCAAACCGACAAAAATGAGCAAGATGCATTTGCAACAATGAAGAACAACTGAGGACTGTCTATGTCAGTTGTGACAAAGCAGATAGAACAAGTCCCGTGAGGGGTACATTTCGAACAAAGGCAGAGCCTCACTGAAAACGGGATGTAAGCTGCTGTATTGCGTGACATGAGAGACAGACACAATTCCCATGAAATTGCGAATTTCCGATCTTGCAATAGCGAACTTAAAGCGACCTGAAAACCTAATACAACCCCCTCCCTTCAACCGAGGCTCGATAAAAAGCATACCATTTAGGCCCCGTCCACACTACATCGTTTTCAAACGAAAACGGATAATTTTTGCTCCGAAAACGATCACCGAAAACGGCGAAAACAATACGAAAACGATAAGTGTGGACGCAAATCTTTTTGAAAACGGAGCAAAAAGTATCCGTTTTCGTTTGAAAACGGTGTAGTATGGACGGGGTCTTAATGTAAGCATAATTCCATGTCAATGTGGCAACAGAGCAAGAAATATATAGCTACACGTTTTAGTCTCGAATAGGCTATTACAATCCCAACGTTTGCGTAAAGAGCCCACAGTTTCATTAAGACCATTAGGGCGAATAAGCATTTTTAATTTCTAAGGAACTATAAAGCCGAAATGATGAACGAATATGGTGTACGGTAAATCGTTACGTATAGATTTTATTGCATCGAAACATAAGGTACTAACTTTTCTTTTTATCGAATAGTACTATATCAGAAATGTTTCTGACTATATATAGTATATAAAATGTAATCACGAAAAAAAGCCACCTTTCGAGAACAACAATAAGGGGTCCGTTTTGATCGCCATTCAATTGAAACATTTACTATGTAGAATATTGAGCTTTGAAATCATAGTGAAGAGTTAATAAGGTTACAATTTGCAGATTCGTTCAATAAAAAAGCAATCAACACGCAATAAAACACTCTATATGAATTTACAAGAGATCATACCAGCAATTGCAAGGAGTAGAATTGTCTTTAACAATACCCGTTTGTTACCGAGGTACACAACACCAAAATTAAACAAGCAAATTGGATATTAAGAGAGAAATTATTCCACGCTCTGTTGTTTACTTTACTGCCAAAAGTGCTAATCGCCTTATTCTCTTGTCTAAAAAATAGTTCCCCTGCGTAGTTTGTTTCCTTTAAAACAAACCCAATAGAAACCAAATCCTCTAAACTGCTCAGAGTTTGCGCAACGACAACTTACTCGCAGTAAGGGCTGTGGTAGTGCTAATAAGGTAGAGTAATAAAGCTGATGGCAGGTACCGCCCAACATGTACGTTTTCACACCCTCGCTCTTTTAAAACTAAAGCCCGATCGCGTTTATTTGTTAGAACCATGTGAGAATGAACAAAGACAAAGCCTTTGTTGCGGGTTTGTTCCATTTTGATGTTGTTACAGATCGAACAGTGGGCTTGGACAATAATGGTATATTGTGCAAGGCAAATCTTGCAGATTCGTTCAATAAAAAAGCAATCAACACGCAATAAAACACTATATATGAATTTACAAGAGATCATACCAGCAATTGCAAGGAGTAGAATTGTCTTTAACAATACCCGTTTGTTACCGAGGTACACAACACCAAAATTAAACAAGCAAATTGGATATTAAGAGAGAAATTATTCCACGCTCTGTTGTTTACTTTACTGCCAAAAGTGCTAATCGCCTTATTCTCTTGTCTAAAAAAATAGTTCCCCTGCGTAGTTTGTTTCCTTTAAAACAACCCAATAGAAACCAAATCCTCTAAACTGCTCAGAGTTTGCGCAACGACAACTTACTCGCAGTAAGGGCTGTGGTAGTGCTAATAAGGCAGAGTAATAAAGCTGATGGCAGGTACCGCCCAACATGTACGTTTTCACACCCTCGCTCTTTTAAAACTAAAGCCCGATCGCGTTTATTTGTTAGAACCATGTGAGAATGAACAAAGACAAAGCCTTTGTTGCGGGTTTGTTCCATTTTGATGTTGTTACAGATCGAACAGTGGGCTTGGACAATAATGGTATATTGTGCAAGGCAAATCTTTCGTTATGTCTCTGTGGAAGTTTTCAGGGCACTATGGAGCGAGTGACAAGGCTTTTCTCTAGTTCTTTCAGCTTGGGCAGATGCTGTCCTGCTGTGTCAATTTATACTTGACAAACTAATAATGAAGCCCGTACGATTCATGTTGTTCGTGTTGCGGTACAGTAGCGTCAATGTCACACAAGTCTCCTTGTATCATATACCTCGGTCCACCACGCCCATTGTATTTCCCCAGCCTCGGTTGGGTTGCTAGGGGATTTACTCAACTGTGTAAGCGAGCTTTGACGATAATATTGTGAGAGGAATTCACATGCAAAACAAACATTGCCTTCCACCTGGCAGTGAATTCGGAGGTTGCACTTGAGTAAATGCTTGCCCAGTGTAGATGTGCCTTGAGGAGCTTTGCATTAGTTCTATAGATCCTACTACATCTCCTACTGAATCAATACGCCTTCCGCAATAAGGTGTCTGCTTGCTTCAAAGATCTACAAACAATCTGAAAGCGAGGAAAGCCTTGTTGGCGAATATAAAACACTTTTGATATAGGCTTAGCGCGTAAAGTGCAAGGCAATAAAACTATATGAAACACATACTCCATGGCAGTCAGGTATGTAAGGACATGGAAGGGTGTATCATATGATAGAAACTAAACCCACTTTACTGAAACCCGCCCGCCCCTACCCCAAGAGGCAAACCTAGAAATTCACTAGCACACAACGACCAAGCTTCCCTTCGCCACACCCCCAGTTTGTTTAACGAACATCTGTCTTAGGTTTGTTATTAACTCTACTTTAATATTACCGTAAAATATAGCTTCTCACAGTTCCCGTATTACTGCGTCACACCGAGGCTAAGGTTGACCAGGCACTGATAAAGACCTTCATTCTCTTGGAATGAAAATCAGCCCTTTTATGATGCTAACGAGTTTCACGTCCCAGCACTGCAAGGCAAGCTTGCCTCGGGCTCAAACAAAGGCTTAGCTTAATGTGTTCTTAGCACGTTCTTAGCACGCTCTTAACACGCTCTCTGGGACCTTATCTCGCCTTATCTCGTCGTATCTCGCAGCTCCTAATTGGCACGTAGCTCGCTCATTCTATTTTAGCACATGGAGTGTCAGTAGGAAATATAACATGATTTCTTAGTAATGAATCCTGGTCATTACTAGCCAATTGACTAATGAGTTCAAAAAAGTTAAGATCAAGCCCTGAATTTTCATCAAACGAATCCGAATTCCCCGAGTGTTGGTCCAAATCGCGGTTTCACTGACTCCACGACATCGAGTCGTTAGACAAGCACTCGGAGCCACATAATTCCGTTGACAATTTTAATTGCTTTTCGTATAAAAAAGTTTTAATGTACTATAGTTTCATTATCAACATTGTACCAGTAGCAGGGACTTCTGTACTGCGCATGCACGAATCCGCTGACCAATTCAATGTGACTCCGGGCGCTATAATCGCCAATTTCCATTGTTTTAGTCGGAATTGACATAATGGCGCGAGGTTTTCAGCTCGCATTTTTCTTTTTTCTTTATTTTGTAATTCAAATATTTCTACGATAAGCTCTAGTGTTCTGTGTGCAACAAACGAGATGTCGACAGGACACGTTCTGACTCCACTTTTAAGCCATGTTAGGAGCAGTGTTACGGAATTGTTTCAAACGACGATGATAGCATGCATCTTGAACAGCATACGATATACTACCACAAAAAAAGCCATTGCTGAATTCAGAAGAAAACGTAATTTATGATAGTATACATACAATTTTTTAAAACCTTGAAGACCCCCTCACCCACCCATCGAGGTTTATAGCACTGGACGACTGCCACAATCAATATTACAAAATTTACGACGAACGACAAATGGAAATGTTTATTGAGTTTATTTCTTGGCAGAACAAGTCATTTTTAAGACGCTAGAGAAACACTTCCAATTACAAAGAAGGTGTTCACTCAAAACACCCAACCCCTATCCTGCCTAGAGGCCATCCCTATAGCTCTTTAGTTGCATATTCTGTCACAGTTAGAATCACAACATTGATGGTGTGAAAATGCCCCTGTTACAATTCAGAAGATCTGGAAAAATAAGATGGATGAAATATGTCAATAATTACTGATACTAAAAGTCGTTAAAGACCTGCACATGCAACAAAAATCACAAAAGTACTACAATGAAAAAAAGTTTTAGTTATGTTAGCGAATTTTGAACACAAGAAAATGTTAACAAATTAACAGCTGGATCATTACTGGTTAAAATCATGCTAAAACTAAGATGGAGAAATGAGCTCGATATTTTTCTAGCACATAAAAGAGGAGGCCACCATTGCAAATTATGCAAGAAAAATTGATGGCGAAATATTGTTATTTATTACGTATTTAACTCAAAGCGATCTCTGTTTAATCTGCACTCTCAACAACCTTATAGTATTGCGACATCGTTCAGATACATAAATACGATACATTTGTCATTCTGTGGTGGTATCGGCTTCAAGAGTGTTGCGCATAATTTGAACAGGTTCAATAGTCATTTGAGTTCAATAGTATAATTCATGTGATCAGCGAATTTTCATGGCTAGTTTAATCGTTTCTTGATGATACCCTTGTTAGTTGAGAACAATCAACAAAGATTTAAGATGGAGAAATGGCCTTGCTGGAATTTTAGTGGGCTCGGAGCATTCAATATTTACTTGTAAACTGAAATTAAACAGAATTTTCACTGGTGTTCTCGACAATCGCAAACGCGAATTATCAAGATTGACTTCAAAACATGCCCAATGCTTACCATAGAGAAACTTACCGTATGTGAAATGATTCAGGTTCTCCTTTAAAATGAGCAAGCAACCTCCAATTACGGGATGTAACAAGACAACATGGCTGCAATATTGACGAAGCTTGAGTTTCTTTGAACGTCCCATGATAACAACTCGAACCTATTGCATGTTCCTTTCCATAGAATAGGCAGCAGAGACATAGATAAAAACCTTTAGGCGAATTCTGGAGTAATTCATTTCAATTTCGTTCCACATATCACGGTCAAATCCCGTAAACATTGAGCTGTCAAGACCCTTCTCCGAGGCATGAGGGAGTTCAATAAATCTAAGCCACGCATGCGTATGCAAATGTCCCTGCTACTCATTGTACCTGAAGATTAAAAACCGTGTATAATAAAACTTCTATGAACCTTGTCTAGTAAAAATACTATATCATGTATTTAGTTGTTTATATTATAGCTATACGATATAACGCGCGCTCTGATTGGTCCAAATCTATGCTCTATTACACCGAAAAGTAATGCCCCCCCCCCCCCCCCCCCCCCGCTATATCATAAAAGCATTAGAGAGTAGAGCACAACTTTCTATGACTTCATCGGCAAAAAGAGCACTTGTGATGTTGGGAGATACACTCGAAACGTTCTCGTGTCTCTCCCAACATCACGCGTGCTCTATTGCGCCAATAAAGTCATAGAATGTTGGGCTCTAATGCTTAAGTAACTAGCTGCGTATAATAACGCATCTTTTAACGCCAAAAATCAAAATCCATGCATAATAAATTTGAAAAAAATATCAAAGAAATGAGTTTCAATGGTTGTATGTGAATAGTATAGTTTTCTGCAGCATAGTTATTAGTGGTGTAAATAGTTCAAAATTACCATTTGAGAACATGGTTAAACAATTTCCTCTTTAACTTAACCGGACCAGGATAGCTGTCTCGTCTCGAAGCGTCTCTTTAAAACATCTGGCGCGCGAAGGGTCATGGGAAAATTGGTATCTCCCTTTCTTGCTGACGTCCAGAAGCCTTTGCGCGAGATTTGCGCGACGAATCAGCACCCCAGTACAACGCCTAACTCACCGATCCCGCATTGTCTGTTCTACCTCCCTAGTTACTGTGTTGCTACGTCGGACAAGCCAAAATGTTTCTTTGACATAGAGCATAGAAAAGACACCGATCGCAGGAATATGTTAGAAGTTGCCTCATAATTAATATTTACCAGGAAAGTTGAATTTATTAAAAATCTTCAAGTTTGTGTTTGTTGTTCGGACATTTTGAATTACACTGGGAAAAACTGCCAATTGGTGATTAATCAAGCGAAGACGGGATCGGTTAGCTGTGATAGAGCGCCGGGCTTATGTGCGGGAGGTTGGGAGTTCAAACCCCGGCCGGGCCAACACTCAGGGTCTTTTCTAAATAATTGAGGAGAAGGTGCTGCTTTTGCTCTAATATCTGCAAATGGTTAGACCTTCGCGTCTTCTCGGATAAGGACGTTAAACTGTAGGTCCCGTCTCTCTCGGGACCAGAGGGACGTTAAAGAGATAGATAGATAGTTTATTTAATAAAATCTTCGCAACCAAAGGTTGAATTATGATATTATTTAAAATTAATTAATAAAAGTTGAAAAGGTAATTATACGAGGACGTCGGAAGTTGCCCATCCTCAGTGCAGGGCTTACAACTTACTAACCCACCACACTGACCAGGGAACCTCGTAATTGGAGCCTCGCTCTGTGAGGATTTCCCGGCCCTCGGGCAAATTTAATAAATAAATATAAATATATCGGTCTATGTTCACGCTGCGACTTACTACGGAATCACAAAGCTAAGAAAATTAAAATTTGATACATTTCTTCTTTTTTTACACACAAAGGCGTACAGAAAACAAAACCTGGTATGCGTACCTGTCAGATACTGCTTGCGCTTGCGCAACCAGACATAACTATGCAGTTAAACTGGTTAAGGTGGCTAGCGAGTGTCATACCACGACAAAAAAATCATCCGCCATTGTCAGCCTAGTGAAATAGCGAGTCGGGTGCATATCCAAGGGGATAGCAGAGGCTCTTTTGACGCAATGAAATTCAAGAAACATGTGGCAGAATTTCTATTAAGAGTATGAGCTCCTGTTGGCAAAATTCTGCCTACGCCACTAAGTTAATAATATGTACAAAAAGTACTTCTTACAATGTGTATTCCTTCATGATATTCCTTCCTTCATGATGCTCTTTTTTTAATTTAAATGTACGGTAAGTTTACAGGAAAACTAACTGGTTGCTTTAAATTCCCTCTCGCATCTTTTTTTTTTTCAAACGTCAACTACAAACGAGCCCAAAGATACAAACGTATAACAAGAAAGGACATACATTTTTTCGTTGAAATCTCAAGAAGTTTTGACAGTTTATTCACCAAATTCAATCGAAAATATTTCATTTACTTTCGTAACTGTGTCGATGGAATTGGATTTTTTAACTTTCTGGGCGAAAACGTGGGGACTGAGTGAGGCTTGGAAGCTTGCCAGAAAAAAAAAAAGCTTGAGTCAGTGAAAGCATCCATTGCCATCGGCTGATTTCGGGGAGCTGATGCAATATTTGCGAGCGGATTTGATAAATCAATTATCTAACCTCAGTTTTAAGATGTTTATTTTGAGATCTCTATCGTAATTCTAATTTAATATCGAACGTAAATCAAAATAACAAAGAAGCGGCTGAGGTGGAATGAAGACCAGTGAAGACCGGTAAATGACAGAACAAGACTTGGGTCGCTCGTCCGCTTCTGGAGAAGTAAAGACTCGAGGCGCGACTGAAAGTACACTAACGCAGACTTCGACACAGGCTACTGACAATAAAATGAAGGTGAAATGTCTGACACGATGAGCAATTTACTCCAATGAGCAACTTATTACCCGCCTCCTACACGAGAACAATAGGCGTGTCTGTACAAAAGAACACTCCCGGGTTAGTATTAGGACATCCATTCTCGGTAGAGCAGACAGGAGTGTTATGGTTACTAAATAAGCTACTATTCACTGCACACAATAAAACGAAGGCTGGGATTAGAGGATTACGCTGTCAGGGCACGGGTAAGCCGTGCTAGCGCGTTGTTTGTACAAGACAAGGTTATTTGGATCAGCACAGGTTGTGCTAATAATTAGGCCATGTATGGAGACATAACACCCACCCGTGCATAACACACAAAGCGTCGTGTGTTAGCCATTTCTTGGGGCTCGTTTAAATGGTGAAAGTTGTCCGGAAAGAAGAGGTAACCCGCCTAGCCCAGATTTTGGGGCGACACATTTTTGTAAAACGCAATAAACTGTTTCAATGACGTCCCGGACGAACGGTTGTCTCGGGTGCCAGGGATAGCTCACGTAGCCGAGGCGAGTTATCTCTTCGTCCATGAGAACTTTCTCCATATTAACACCTCGTCTCTTCTTCCCGGAACAGCTCCTACAGGCCATTTTGGCGTATTTTGCTTACTAGGAAGTCTTGGTGTCTTCAAAACGAAATGGAATCAACAAACTAATTTGACGATTATGCTGTTGAAAATAGCGACTTCTGAGATCCGCCATATTTTAACGATTCAAAGTTGTCTCACCTATGAGGGATATCCCTTTTACCCGAGACAGGGTATTTTCACCATGTGTTGACTAAGTTCATGAAGAGGTCGCGAGCTAAAGAAAGTTGGTTGCTCTCCTCGCGGGAGCTACAAAAAAAGGCAAAGAAAGATCGCACAGCACCTAGTTCGTGCCTATAGGTAGGGGTAGCTTTGGCGACAAAATCTAAGAATCTAATCAGGCTAAGTCAGGGCCCAAAACACTTTGGTATCCGGTTGCCATATGGAAGTCACCAAATAAAAACTAGAATGCCGCTAGGCTAGCGGAAGCTACAAACAAAACAGCTGAAAAAAGATCTCAGAAAATAGTTCATACCTATGACTTGCCTATAAAATCTAGTCAATCTAAATGAGGACCCCAAATCAGCTCCGGTCGCTACGTGGCGACAAATTTAATACAGTGGTCGCCAACTAACTACATTTTTTGCGGCACTTCTTGTGCAAATCCGTGAAGTGATTCTCTAGACTGTGCAGCAAAATCACTGCAGGTTTATTTCAATCAGAATCCATGAATAGCTTGACTTTATAAGCCACGTCTCAAGTTGATATCAAGCTGTGCCGAAAAGGACAAAAATATTGGAGCTGACTGCCTGACTATTTGAAGTGATGTCAAATTTTTTCTACCCGCGACTTTTTATTTTTACCCGCGACCCGTGCCGATAAGACGCTCTCCATACTTTACTCGCAGACATAACAGTGCACTTGATAAAAGTAACTAACTTGACCTCGCTTTCTGGGCACGTCACTTTCGTTCCATATTTGCATGCACACTCAATACAGAAAATATAAACCATGAATAAAATGCAACCTCCATTGCACTGTCCTTGAATTTGTGGCTCTCCATATCAACTAAGGCTCCAACAAGCGAACATAAGTGTACAATGTCAACACTTTTTTCTAAGCAAGAGTTCATTCGAGCACTGGGTTCTTGAGTTAAAGAGCCCGTGTCAGCCACTCATTTGTTATTGTTTTCGTTCGATGAAGACGAATTATGTATAGAAGTCTCTTAATAAACATCTAAAAACAAAGTTTCAGATTTGATTTGCCAAACTCAATCGAGAGCTCTGCTCCATATTCTCTAAATCAGCCGATGGAAATGGATGTTTTCTCGAACTGGTTTAAATCTTCCATGCGCTAGAAGAATGTTCCAAGGACAACCCTGAATGGATCGAGAATGGACAGTACTATGCATATTACAAAGTGATAGTTTAGCTAGTAAGAGTTGATCGCAGTAAACTTCACATGTTGTGAGGCGAAGACAAACCATGTTTAACTAAACCTGGTTTTCGTGTGAATAGCCGTGTAAGACGATTTGTCTTTGTCTCAGTTATGAAGCAGCAAAGCAATCATAAGAGGATTAAGGCAAGGAAAGAGAAAGCCACTTCAAAAACGGCATTGCTTCAATGCAGGATAGATTATAGCAAACTACTAAATAAGCACGATACAGAGTGGACAATGCGACCTAAAGTAAACCTGAGCTGACTTGAAAGGCTAATAAAATTATACAAAATAAATGACAAATTAAAGTTCGCTCTATTCACCTTAAGTCAACACAACTTAAAGCCATATGGCTGTAGGTAAATATGATGTTATATTGCCCTCTAGAGGCCGTGAATGACCAATAGGATTAGAGGAAAGGGCAGAGGTATGGATCAGAGTATGGATTAAGTCGCCAAATTGGACTGGATAATGAGTTCTCCCGTTGCTGTCTGAGGTCGGAACCTGAATGGGCAGGAAATTACGGGTATAACCCATGGAATAACCATTATAGTTATAATCTACTTTTTGACATACCATACGAGCAGCGAGTGGTAAGGGGCGGACGACATACTAGTGCACGCACCACGTGGGCTATGAGATTACCTTTCAAAAGGTTCTTCGACTAGTTTCATAAACTATAGGAACAGAATTTATATATCGAGATTTTTAAAGTACCACTACCACCTAAATTTGCACTTACCTGAAATTCCACCAAATTCGGCACACAAGTATTATAACTAGACATCATGATTTCTAGTGATTGTGTGCCGAATTTGGTGGAATTTCAGGTAAGTGACAAATGAGGTACTAATGATGGCACTTTAAAAAGGATACGTCGTGGAACTGAAATTAGGATTATATAGGCATTCTTCAGTAAAATTGCTCTCGCTATCAAAGTCCCAAGTTTAAGCAAAACAAGCCAATTCGCAATCCACTTTGATCCACTCAATAACATATCGATAACTTATCTGACACTTTAAAAGGGATGCGTCGTGGAACTGAAATTGGGATTATATAGGCATTCTTCAGTAAAATTGCTCTCGCTATCAAAGTCCCAAGTTTAAAAACTGTACAACAAAACTGTTTAAGAAAGCAAAACAAGCCAATTCGCAATCCACTTTGATCCACTCAATAACATATCGATAACTTATCTGGCAGTGGAAGGTATTTAACAAACCTAGACGATTCACAGGGAATTTCTACAGAAACCCATCTATCGGAAAAGCTGAATTTCCTAAGGCACATGCATGGGAAGTGTTCGCAATTCACGTGTATACCCACGGGAAATCTGAACACTTCACATGCTTCTGCCATGGGAAATTGAGCTTTTCCCATGGATGGGTTTCTGCAGAAAGTCCGTGATTATTTTGCTACCTAAGCATAAAGTTCCATAGATAAACATTACCTAATTGGGGTGAAATATTGCATGATCTTTTTCTGAAGATCTGCCAATAGAGGACATGGATAATTTACATGATTCACTATAGTAACCGGCAAACCAAGCGTTTCCGTTAAGTTTCAGTGCAAATAAATTTGAGCTTCTTTTTTACGTGATAAAAGATTGAAAAAAGAAATGTCTGCTTGCAGGGTTGGGAAAATGAAAGCAATGTTACTTTAAAATAGACTCCCAAAATGTAGGGGAGGGGGTAAATTACAGGGGAATCATGAAGAGTATCACTACTGATTTACAAGAGCTCCTGATTGGGTAGGGGCAGCTACAAATTTCCAGGATCCTCAACATGGGGTGCAGACCATTTTGCTTTTACATCTGCCCATTTGGAATTCCCAGTACAGTCACCTATGCAACCAGATTTTTATCTCTGACAACTAAAGTTTCTCCAAAAGAGAACATTATTCTCGCAATCAATACTCTGAAGTCCTGAATAATAAAAGTACAGGGCAAAATAGTACAGAGTGGAAAGATACAAGTAAACCGATAATAGTATAGAGCAGAATAATAGTACAGAGTGAAAAACATCAAAGGGCCAATAATAGTTTGTCTAGTTCCCAGTTCTCTGTTCCACTTTTCAATTGAAAACAAGATGGCAGCAGTCGATTGTGGCAGTCATTACTTTCGCAGGCAATGAAACACAGCTGTTTGGTTTGAAAATTGCGAAAAAATAACACCACTAAAATGCAGATTTGAAAACCAAAAACCAATAACATGATGAGTTCTGCATAAATTTATATTGTTAATAAGCATACAGGCCCGAATAAGGTTCGTATGGAGTCAACATGGCTGCAATCCATAAATGGACAGGCCCGAATAAGGCTGTATATAGTGGAAAATTGTCTTGTACATGTACAATTATTTGGGACTACAGAGAATTGGTGATTACTTAGAAACTGGATTAGGATTAGGACCAACCTGGTCACACTGGCAACTACCTTATACTGTACATATTCTAATGTTCTTGTTATTAAAGGCAAATGAGGCTGCTGAAAAGATATTATTTGAAACAGTTTAATGTACAATAAAAGAAGCTTAATTAGATAACTATCAAGTCCAGTCAAGTGAGAGAGATACAACACAGAACAGCATTACAGAAAGTCCCTTGGTGGTCTACCAGCTTTAATATCTTTACGTCTCTGAAAACAAACAGAAAATACAGGGTTCAGATTCCAAGAAAAGACAATCACAACAAGAGGTAAAAGAGTAAGAGTTAGAAGAGCTGTCCATATTAGTGATGTTAGGGTTATGTTACAGACTTGTTACATTAAGTCATCATAACCGTGAAGGTTTGGATACACTGTCTGAATATGGATAGATTTTTGAGAATTTATTCCTTCTTTTATCAACATTGAATAATTTGTTTGAAAAGCTGTATCAAACACTCAGAGGGTTTCTTATCAGGATTCCCTAGATCCACGTGTTATCAGCAGCAAACATAGAAATCTGCTGTATTAATTAATGTTGATTGCATTTTTAAACCGCACCAGGGGGGTTGAGGACCTACGGAAAATTTTCCAGGGGGGTTGTATTAGACTCTGGAAATTCCATGGGAGGGGGTGTGTCTGGAGGCTGGAAATTCCAAGGGGGAGGGGTAAAAAAGGTTACTTTCCAGGGACATTTTATACAAAAATAGATTTTCCAGGGGTATTTTGCCAGAAAAAATGGAAATTCCAGGGGACGGGGTCCTTTATGAGGTTGGAAATTCCAGGGGAGGGGGTCTTTTAAGGGAGGTCCTCGACCCCCTTTAAAAATGCAATCAGCCAATACACTGTAGGCATGATTTATAATTTTTTATGTATATAAAAAATAACTTTTTATGTTTATACTTATTACATAAGTATAAAAAGTAAGGGATGACACCCAGAATTTAGGTGTATTTAAAATGTATTTACATTTTCTTCTAGCCCTAACATGCCATCTCCACCCCTGCCCCCTCCCAGACTATACAGTTGGCCCTAGGAACTGTTCACTGATACTAGAAAACCACCGGTATTTCTACATTCATTTCTTAGCATTGTGATAAAATATAGTAGTAGTATAGACAGTGCTCTACATGAATTTGCTTTGAAAGGCACACTTTCAAATGAGTGACAGCTGTCATTCTGTCGCGAAAAGCAATGAAGTGTATCACTATTTGACATGAACCAGAAAGCATCATGGACAGTGGTCGGCTACTCAGAAAAGCATAGTAACTCCAGTAGGCATTCTTTTCTCTCATTTTGTCATTTGCTCCAGGCCATTTCCCATTCTCAAACCCAAAGCTTCCAAGCTTGCAACCTTGGATTGGAGGCTCTGTTAACAGCCACTGATGCATGCACGAGATTTAATACAGAGCCGTTGAGAGAAAGACCTTTCAGCACACACTCCAATACTCAAAATCAGGCAATCAGGATGGCCCTCAAATGGTCACCACCAGAAAAAAATAAAAAAATAAAAATAATTACTTTGTTTCGAATTTTAGAGTAGCTTGTAGCCGCTGATATACAGCCATTACAGCTAGTATCTTCGAGTATCACACATATGCAACACATTTAAGAATCCCAACTGGCCGGGAGACAAACCAAGTCGGCTATGTACAAAGAATGGCCGAGGAGCCAGAGCGGGTCTCGAACTCGGTCATCAAGTCACGAGCACTGCGCTCTGACCACTCGGCAAAGAGCCTTCCCCATGAGCCAGGGAGTTCTGGGCACGAGACTGGCCATTTTCTCCATGTGTCCAAGATGGCAGCCATAACTACTAACTCTGGAGGTTTCATTTTTTTTTGTTATAAAAAAGAATGCCCGCGAGCAGGCTAGTTTACCTGGTGTTCCTTGATTCCCCAGTAAAGCATTCCTGGTACAACTAAACACACCATGGCAGAGTAGAATACAGTCCTAGGTCTGAACTTGAAAAACAAATCTGTGTTCTCTCTTATCCAGCCAAACCTCTCAATAGCAGGGTCTTTCTATTCACACAAATGGAAAAAGAATAAAGGTCAGAGTTTATAAAAAGATATGAGGTATCTGGAAGATGTCTGTCTATCAGTCAGCATGTAACCATCATAGAAAAAGTCTCAATATTCATAAAGATACTGAAGACGCTTGCTGGCCACTTCTCTGACACTAAAGTAGTAGCCCAAATTGCAATCCAATTCCATCCTTTGATAACAGGTCAAAACAACCTAGCACTGCATTTGTCTTAAACTTGAAAGGTTTTTCTATTAATACGGAGGATTATTTTGATTACTACGGGCAAATGTACATGTGTTTTCACAGTTACAATTTTACTTATTTTATGTCCACAGTGGGCGAATATTAAGTGTGGGAGAGCTCCTTTAAATGAATTTTCCTAAGATAGCTTGCGCTAATGCACTAGTCAATATAACCCCTGCACCCCCTGGCCAGGGCATAGCAGGGCATATGCAGGGGATTTGACTCGATTTGGCGAACGATGTGGCACTGCTACCCGGGTCATTTGTAGTCTTTTGTCATTCCATGGAAATGTAGCCGGGCATTTGACCAAGCGGCCGCCATCTTGGGAAATATCAAACATCTCAAAGTTGGAAATTGCCGGAGTGCATTGGAATTATTTCAGTTGATCAAAATTTTGTTTGAACAATAAGCATTCTGCATGATGTGGACATTGGAGCAGCCTTTTCCCAGCTCTGCACGTGAAGACTGAATTTACAGGTGAATGAAAGTATACTACAGAGATCGTTTTTAGATACGTTATTATATGGTTGCGTATCTTCCTTTTCTCCCTCCCTATGTAAGCTTACTCTCAAAGCCAAAACAACCCCGGGAATTGAGCGGAGGAACAGCACAAAAAAATGTCCCTGGGGCCGGGGTGTGTGACAACTTTTGAATTAGGGAGGTGTGGGGGGTTATATTGACTAGTGCATAATGACTAGGATGGCTAGGTCTTATAACTGCCTCATGTGGCCAATGGCCCTGGCTGATCGGCAGGGTGCTTGATTTAAATAATTCTAGAGACGTGGCATCAGTTGCCTCACTAAGTAGCAGGTTCCAAGTCCTAACAGTTCTAGGAAAAAAAGAGTAGTTATAACTGTCGATGTTGGACTGGAGTTGGAAACAGTGGCCTGAGTTTCTTCTTGAAGGTCTAGTATTTAGTGTGACACATGGAGGAAAGTCAATGTTCACTAAGTTGTTCCGGATTTTACAAAAGAGACATAGTTGAGGGAGGAGTCTACGGACTTCGAGAGTGTCCCAGTTCAGGGATGCAAAGAGTTCTGGCGTGGTAGGTACATGCATGTATCCCGTCTTGAACATTGAAAATTTCACCTCAATCAACTGCACTAGTTTGCCAATTAAATAACAATTCTCAAACACAACAAACTAATTGAAGTGTGACGGTACTATGACGGTATCGACTGAGAACTACTATTCACAGCTTCACATGCAAACTTACAATCAGTCCACAACACTGATCTGGCGGTTTGGGGAGTTGCTTCTCTAGAATCGCCTGTAGTGCAAAAACAAACATGTGAAAAGCTAATTAAATAGCAATATTGTAAAGAGGAATAACCTAAGTTAGCTTTGGTTCTATTTTTCTAGCTTGTTTGTTGTAAATTACCTTGAGTTTTAGCGTTTCTTCCAACGGGTTTGGCCCGGGAGGATAATTTCCCGTCGCCATTTTGGATGTGAGCTCGCAACCAGGCCTTCCAATTCGCACTAGATCCCAGGCTCCACAACCAGCGGAAACAACAGGGTACCGTATAGTAGGGCATTTCCTCATCCCATAAAAGACTTTTATTCGACGCAACGCAAAAATAGAATCTCGTTATAAGGATGTTGCTGCACCTCCCTGCAAATCAGCTTAGTAGCCAATATTTTGTCTCGTTGTTTATCACTTGGCCGGGCCGTAACGTGTCGTTAACTCTAGTGGGCCAGATCGCAGATATGAGATAAATATTAAATTTTCTGGGAACGATTTTTTGTACCCTTCCAAAATCCATCGAAAATATATTTTGGATAAGTTTCTAAACTCCGTTTTGTATGTTCTGATGTTCTGTTTTAAGTCATAAATGCTAATGAACCCTATCCAGTGCCCGGGCCTCCGCAAATCATTTCCCAGAATTTTCCCGGAAGTTGTACTTCCGCCCAGGAGAAAGCCACAAGAGCGTACACAGACAGCACTGTAACTGGTAACTCACTGTAATATTAAAATTAACTGGATAGTATATATTATCGGGGAAGCTACTGAACCAACAAAGCAGAGAGGGATCAGACGGTACCGGAGGAACAGACAGCGTTTCATATGGTACGTTTTGAAGGAGATGTATGTTCTAAAATTTGTTTTTAAAAAAAGCTGAGCGCCAGACTAAGAGTACAAAAAACTTCCCAGTTGTGTACTGGGCAGCTGGCAATATTACATGTTTCAGAGCGCAGACAGAAGTGTTTCGGGTCTTTTAGGTGCCCGGTGCACCGAATGGTGCTTTGCGAGCACTCGTTTATTTTCAGCGCGAACGTCGAGTAGTTTGATAATTTTAAAGAGCAAACACGAGCAGTGAGTCTGGTGACTCAGCGCCATTACTAGGCAAAGTTCAGGGGCACCCAACGATATACTTCGGCAAATTATCTGTTCGAATGTAAGGTTGGCTAAAAATTTCGAAAGTAAATGCCAGATCCCTAAAAATTTCGATAAATTGTATTTATCCCCTATAACTTTAGAGAACTTCCAGGCGCTGAAGTACTGAAATTTTCGAAACTTTGGTGAACTCACCGAACAATTTCGAAAAAATACATCTGGTTCATTAACACCTGAAAATTTCGCCGGCACTAGCGAGGGGAAAATAAGACGCAAACGCCATATCTATTGTTTCAATTGAGTTTTGCTCATGCGTTTTGGCCACCTTCGTTTCAGACGTTTAAGTGCCGGTACTTTTTTTATCAAGAGGCGTTTGTCAACATTAACATCGTAGCTTTTTCTCAAAAATGCATGACTATTAGATGTGTACGACCACTGCATATTTGCTGCTCTGATTTCTCAGACAACGTGAGCCGTGGATTCGCTAAGGCTTTTTGACTTTTGACTCAAACGACACTCACGAGAAACTACTTCTTTCACGTTTCTGTTTTCATAATGCACGAGGGATAACGATGTCCACACGCACGCAACGTTTTCAACTCGTTTATCAAATGCCCGTCCACACGGATTTCATGCCCGTCCACACGCTAATATTGCCGTATTGCGCATGTGCGGTTGGAGTGAAAGACGCGCCATCATCCAATCTCGTACCCAGAGCCCGTCATCTTTTGGCCAGCGGCAAGATTCAGGGCTCTGGGGGAATCGATTTTTTTAAAACCCAGATTCTGGGTTTCCGGTTTGATTGTTGTATGAAAGTTCGTTACGTTTTTGACCTACCACGCATGCTCACAAATTGGATTCCCCCAGGGCCCTGAATCTTGCCGCTGGCCAAAAGATGACGGGCTCTGGGTACGAGGTTGCGCCATCATCATTCTCGTACCCAGAGCTCCCCGGCTCGTCTCTTCGCAGGGAAGGCTCTGGTGGCGGCCATTTGAGGGCCTTCGCTGATTGGCTGATTTTGAACGTTGGAGCATGCGCTGAAAGGTCTTTCTCTCAACGGCTCTGTATTAAATCTCGCGCATGCGTCAGTGGCTGTCACCAGAGCCTCCCCCGCGAGGTTACGAGCCGGGGAGCTCTGGGTTCGAGAATGCGCCATCATTTGAAACGAATCTGACGTCATCGTTTTCGGAAAGCTCCTTTTTCAGGCTTCCGCACGAATGCGCTTACGGTGTCGTTTAAAAAAAATCCACTCTGGATAGCGTTTTCGGTCATCGTTTGAAATAATAAACGAAAACGCAAACGCAAAACAGCACGTGCGCGACTACAAATGTCATTTTGTCGTTTTTCGTCCGCGCGCTAAATCTGTTTTTGAAATTTAAAATGCGATCATTTTTCTCTTTTCTCGCCTTTTCTTTCTTGTGTAATACTGATCAAGAAAAAAATGGAACTGGTTTGTAAACTTTACTAAATTTTTTAATTTTTTGAAGCTCTTAAGAAAAAAGTTAATGCGAAGAACAAATGTTGTGCCTTTTTCACAAAGGATTTTCTATAGGATTATTCAAAGCTTCAGGAGGCTAGATTCCGCTAAGAAAATAGCACGAAAAAAGCGATATCGCACGAGTCGCGCAGCGACGAGCGCGATATCGCCTTTTTGAGTGCTATTTTCGGCGGAATCTACCGACTGAACGCTTTGAATATACTTGAATCCTATGATATCTCGTCCTCAATTTACACAAAAGAGATATCATAGGATTCTATGGTAAATTTCTCACTCTAACTCAGAAAATTGGTCGAGAAAGCTATTTTGTAGCATTTCATTCAATGAATAAAATAATTCCGAAGTTTGACAGCACGATAAGGTATAGCCTGCAAGATGGCTCAAGTTTTTTTTTTCGGATTTTGTTTTGCGTGTGGGATTCCTGTCTCATTTCTTTTCCCCCGCGACACAGGAATCCCGCGCGAAACAAAATAATATCCCAAGAAAAAAGAACACTGGAGAGCCGGCTAGCAGGTTAGAGAAGGTATTGTTCCTAAGGATCTGAATATTTGATTTGAAAATTTCATGTGTGTATTCGATAGCTTTCTGTAAGGATCTAAAAATTCACAATAAAGAAGGCTGGTGGCAAGTGAGTCTCGGGCTTTTTTCATTGGCGCGCGTAAATTAATTCCTTTGAATAAGATGCACTACCTTGGTACAATTGATGCCCACACATAGGAAATCCAAAAAATTCGATAAAAAGATTGCGTCGCTGCTGGACCGTTATTTACGTGATATTTGACTGTTTGATGAATTGTGTTCGAAATTAAAAAAAATTCGAAGAAGTTTGCTATTTCTAGCCTGTAGTAGTAATATTATTTAGTATTTCAACTTTGTTTAGATAATCATGTAATATTTTCTCATGATTTTGCTCTGATTGGGCTGTAGCAAAATGAACCGCTGAATTACTTGGCTAATACTCCCACTTACTCCAAAGTACATAGTTTTACGCACATTAGGCAGAACAAAATACGTTCTACGGCCTACTTTTTTTCTGCTTCGAATATTTTTCGTGGCGGTAGGATAGTCGATTTCAGATAACCATCGTTTTTCTGTAATATCACTCAAACATTCATCGCGCGTTTTATGTTGTTTGTTTGGCCTTGTTTTTACTCGCGCGTACAATTTTCAACAGTTATCGGTTATTTCGAACAAAATGCACGCGCAGAATAGATGTGCGGTGCAATTCCAGTTACCATGCTTTTGCTTTGCGTTTATCTGATGCATATGGGATGAGCGCTCTTATGCTACACTTCATTGGGCAGTCGCAAAAAAAATCCGCACCCCCCCTGTTGAGGACCCGAGTCACAGCTACCCACCCTGGATTTTTTAAATTTGAACCACCCCCCCTGGAATTCCAGTGATTTTCTCATGACCACCCTGGAAATTGCGCTTACCCACCCTGGAATTTCGTATTTTAAGGGTGCCCACCCTGGAATTCCAAGCTCTACTTTGACCACCCACCCTGGAATTACGAGCTCCATTTTGACCACCCACCCCGGAAATCCAGAGGCCCTCAACAGGGGGGCGACTTTTTTTTGCGACTACCCATTCTCTCCCAACTATCCGTGTGTATCAATAATTGACTATTAGTCGACGAAGGCGACGTAAATATAGGCGTATAGTCAGAGGCGAATTTAGAATAATTACTCAAGCGACTTTTAAGATTTTTGACAAAAAAAAAACGAGTGAAGGGTATTTTTTAGTTTTTCGCAAGAAGGTGCGCGCACGATCCCCAATGCTTTCAATCACTATAGCGAAATATTCCGAAAGGTATCGACCAATCAGCGCGCGGAATCGCTTGAGTAATTATACTAAATAGATTTATGCACGAAAAAGCATGGATCATGCACCCCACAGGAACGTCTGCCAAAAGCGATTTCTTACTTCCACACAAAACTGTTCATGATCATCATTAAATCAGACATTTTATTCAATTTGTTATCTCTACCTCTCATTTCTGCATGGTGTACAACTCGCTGTTTGTTATTTTCATCCAGTTCATCCCAGAACGAGATTTTATCTCAATTTTAATTTTATACTCCCACAATTTCTTGCAAATATATTAGTAATGTATAACTCCCTTGGATTGTGGTACATTCTGTGTGCATGCGACATCCCGTAACAGTTCAGGTCTATCGAGTCCTAAAGTGTGACGACACAAATTTTAAAAAAAGTCGAATGTCAGATTTGTGTCCACGAATAATAAAAGACCAACTCCAAAGAACGTTCCATGCGAAAAATACATAATTTTCTTCAATAAATCATTCCATTTTGGACTCAATTCCGAACTGTTTGGAACTCAACCAAAATACAGTGAGTATGCATTCAGCGGCACATATCTCAGTCGTCTTATTTTTTGTTGTGTAGCTTTCACTTGATATGCCCTCTCGAAATCAAAAGACATATATTGCTAAATCGAAAATTTGCTTTTTTTGACGTCATCATTCTAGTACTCTATATCAGGTCTAAAATTGTAGTCCCAGACTTCCTTGCAAATGTTAGCTCTCTATAAGTCCCTTGGATTGTGGTAAATTCTGTGTACATGTGACCTCACGTAACAGTTCAGGTCTATATCAGGTCTGAAATTGACATTTTGTAGTCCCAGACTTCCTTGCAAATGTTAGCTCTCCATAGTAAGTCACTTGGATTGTGGTACATTCTGAGAACATGTGACCTCCCGTAACAGTTCAGGTCTATATCAGGTCTTAAAATGACATTTTGTAGTCCCAGAATTCCTTGCAAATATTAGCTCTCCATAAGTCCCTTGGATTGTGGTACATTCTGAGAACATGTGACCTCCCGTAACAGTTCAGGTCTATATTAGGTCTGAAAATGACATTTTGTAGTCCCAGAATATTCCTTGCAAATATTAGCTCTCCATAAGTCCCTTAGATTGTGGTACATTCTGTGTACATGTGACCTCCCGTAACATTCTGAGTGCACATCTCGTAGTCCAAGAATTCCTTGCAAATGTTAGCTCTCCATAACCGTCCCTTGGATTGTGGTACATTCTGAGAACATGTGACCTCCCGTAACAGTTCAGGTCTATATTAGGTCTGAAAATGACATTTTGTAGTCCCAGAATTCCTTGCAAATGTTAGCTCTCCATAAGTCCCTTGGATTGTGGTACATTCTGAGAACATGTGACCTCCCGTAACAGTTCAGGTCTATATCAGGTTCGAAAATGACATTTTGTAGTCCCAGAATTCCTTGCAAATATTAGCTCTCCATAAGTCCCTTGGATTGTGGTACATTCTGAGTACATGTGACCTCCCGTAACAGTTCAGGTCTATATCAGGTCTGAAAATGACATTTTGTAGTCCCAGAATTCCTTGCAAATATTAGCTCTCCATAAGTCCCTTGGATTGTGGTACATTCTGAGAACATGTGGCCTCCCGTAACAGTTCAGGTCTATATCACACTACTGGAGAGAAACCTGTGATTTTCCTGTGGTTTTCCTGTGAAAAATCACAGGATTTTCACAGGAAAACCACAGGAAAATCACAGGTTTGTAATTTTTGGAAACCTGTGATGATGGTCGTTTTCACAGGTTTGAAACCTGTGAAAAACCTGTGAAAAACCTGTGAACTGTGAAAAAACCTGTGAAAAAACCTGTGAAAAAACCTGTGAAAAAACCTGTGAAAAAAAACTGTGAAAAAACCTGTGAAACTAGGGAGAAAATGCTGTGAAAATTCACATGGATTCACAGTTTTTTTTTACAGATCAGAAACTGCCTGACTTACCCCAACTGAGTTCCTCTAGTTAGTTACCCCAGGTTAAATGTCCAAACTTTAAAAGTTGTGATTGTACTGGGATTGTATGAAATGTCACATAATATTAGTTAGGAATATAGATGGAAATTATGGAATCTACATGGGATATCAAATAAGCATGGCTTGAATCCCCCACCTTCTACCTGGCATTCCATCTTGAAAATATTTGAGATACTAGCTACAGGTAAGAGATACAAATCCTGAGAATAACATATCAAGTATCCCAGACCCGGAGGGGGACTCCCTATATTTGAATGCTAGGGGTGACCATCTTATTTTTTAGGGGTTGAAATCGGCGATCTGGTATTTGTTAGGGGTTCGAAAAAACAAAAAGGCATGGTAAGAAAAAATAGGTCTTTTTTAGGGGGTTCTCACGAAAATAAGGGACAGGTCAAAAATATTTCAAAGAATGATAGTGTATTTGAAACTCGAGAGGATACATGTGATGTATATCAAATAAACAGCCCAGAATAAAATTTAATCTGTCAAAATTGTTGGTATTTTTTAGGGTATTTTCAGACTGAGGGGTACTTTTTAGGGTGGAAATTTTTTCCCATCAGGTATTTTTTAGGGTCAAAATTCGAGTTTTCCGACTGTCACCCCTAGCATTTTTACCTTAGAGTCCCCCCTCCCCAGGATCCCAGATCCCTGACCAAATGCATAGGCAGAAATAACTTTTCTTTCCCATACAGAAATGGCAGTTTGCAGGTTTTGTTGATCGAAATGGCTATCCTAACAGTTAACCATAGAGACAATGTGAAATAAGGCAGGATTTGTGTTGCATTTTCTATATAATATATTTGGAATTTTTCCAATGTTTCCATTATTTTAGGTTTCAAAGAGAGGGGCCCAGGCCCTCTGGCTACGCCCCTATCATTTTGCTCATGTCACCTCATTATTTTGCTCATTAAACATAAGACACCTTTTTCACAGCACAGCTTTGTCATGAATTTTGAATGGTTCAACGTCAATAGGAGGATCCTTGGTGACATCATTGTTTACATTCACGAAATTTTGAAACGCCGTTTTTAGCTTCGAAATGCAACGAAAAGCTCAAAACAAGTTTATTTTTCATTCTTAAAAAAGTCTTGACCTGTTTCCTTTCTTTCTGTGTCATTTTTCAGGCTAGTTGAAGCTTTTCAAAATTGTGTGAAAATCATTGGGGCAAAACACTAATTAGCTCACATGTTTCCTCTAAATTGAACGTTGCACCATGCGCTTAGAATTCGAGATATCAGCTTGAAATTTTCCAATTATGTTCTAATTACAGTACTTTATTGATATTCAGAACGCATCATTTTATGCTCCCTCGAACGGACTGATTCTGAACATTGCTTATGCTAATGAGCTCAAAATGTAAACAAAGGATCCTCCTATAGCAAGAACACTGTGTTCAATATGATTCAAAAGTTGTGTTCTAGGTTAGACACTGTTTAACATGCATTGAAGCATTGAGTCTCGTAGGGTTCTTCTTAGGGTTTTTCTCTCCAAATGAAGATTCAAGAAGGTTTACTAGCTGGAGATATGATGAGCTGCTTGCCAAACCAGTGTCCAGGTATCCCCAACCTCGCTAAAAAGAGTTGTCTTTTTCTGGATGCACTTGTTGGTTTTTTGTTTTGTTTTGTAAAGACGGCAATATGGCCAGTGTAGTTGCTTTTCAGTTTGTAGAAACAAAGGTATAACAACAATCTTGCTTGAGTCTTGAGTTTGAGCTTTGTTTTCTTGCACTAAAGATGCTTGAGTATATGGTTCTTTGCATAACTCCCGCCAGTGCTTTGTACTCATTTGCCCCCTGGCTATAGATTCTTGATTGGTTCCCATTCCAGTACCATCTGATCTAGCAGCTAGAGCAGCCAACAGTTTTGTTGATTGCAGTTGCATTCAGGAACTTTGTAACTTGATTAAACTGTGTGGATGCAAGCAATGAACATATCTTGCTTCAGCAATAGTAGAAATTAGTTTAATAAGCAGTCTTGGTAGACGGCTAGCTTTCCAGGCACCTACACTGTACATTTAGCTAAGTAAATGTAGACCAGTATGCACATGTCTACCTTTCCTGGTGGCAAATGATACATGGTTCAGAAATCAAAAGCTCTGCTTACTTCTATGACATCCGTACTTGTAAAAAAATTCCTGGCTATGTGCCTAATAGCAACGTTAAACATTTACCAAACGTTCAGGGATGTCAACCCCAATAATCTTTGGAGACCGCTTTCAAATGGCGAAATTTCATGAAATTCTCCCGAGAGAAAATTCAGTAAATGTATGGCAGTTTTTCTTGATGTTTTCCCGGTAAACTAAGCGAAAAATCTTGACACTCCTGACCAAACCAGAAGAGTTGACATCCCTGCACCTTTCGTCTGGTTCTAGAGCTTGTTCATGAAGAAATTGTTGAAAAAACTCACAAAATGCAGAACGGTTTCTTTTACTTGCTGTTTACTTGACCTTCGGCTTTCGCCAGTTTGCGAGTTTGAAACAAAATACACTTTGAAATCCACTTTGGTGCATAGAGATATTAAAAAAGTAAGCTTACTACAACGCAACGTTTAATATGAAACTTAGCTGTGAGTCGTGACAGAGATGGCAGACATGTACGGGTTTTTACACGATGAAGTTTCAAACGTAACAACAAAACATATTAAACTTAATCATATATTAAAATAAACAAATACTTGCCTATCTACGTTGTAGCTTCTAAGTTTCTTTTCAATGTTGACACAGCAGAGGCAAGACTGAAAACCATAGTTCTCCCCACTGTTTCTGGAGGCGAAAACGAGCGATTTCACCACTCTGCCGCGGATGCCTCGATTTTCCCGCCTTTTTTCCAAGAAGTAACCAATGAAAATAGAGTACTGGTGTCACGTGATCACACGCTCGGGATGCCTGTGTTGTGGTGAAAGGAATCAAACATGGCGCCCACACAGTCTTTCAGTCTTCTTCTTTCAGTTGCTCCTCTTCATAATTATGAAAGGAAGTGTCACAATGTCGCAAAAATAGCATATTTAAAAGGTGGGTTGAACTGCTTAACGACTGAAGCTTTTTGAAGGCTCTTCTAAAGGTGTTAAAGTTTTTTTTGTCACGTTTATGCCTGTCTTTGATGGTGGGAAAAGACCAGTTTTTCGTTAACTTCGAGCTCAAGCACACAATTTTATGTTTTATTTTTTCACAGTACCCAAATTTTAGTTTACCTAGAAGTGCATTCCAC
Source organism: Scolanthus callimorphus (assembly GCA_033964015.1). Taxonomy (NCBI): domain Eukaryota; kingdom Metazoa; phylum Cnidaria; class Anthozoa; order Actiniaria; family Edwardsiidae; genus Scolanthus; species Scolanthus callimorphus. The sequence continues at coordinate 461,294 of JAWWUD010000085.1, read as the reverse complement.
CTGTCAAACCCAGAAGTTCTGAAATCTGGAGAACTCGTCGGAACTGATCTCGTTCCCCCGAGTCTTTCCCGAAACCTTTCTGAATCCGAAAACGTCCGAACGCTTGCCGAATCTTTACCGAAGGCGCGGACTTCCGTTAACTTTTTTGTACCCTTATATATGAATGAAAATCCTGGAGATTTGATGCTGGAAAATGGAAAATTTGTTAAAGATCCTGAGAATCCCGGGAAGATCTAGAGAGCTGGCAGGCCTATGAAAGTGGTTGAATTTTTTTGAATTTTTATATTTTAGCAAATATCAAATTTGTAAGAATATATTGTGGTCACAAAAAAGAGAGGGGGGAGGTCTGTCTGTCCTTCAGTCGGTAGGATGTTTATTGTTTTTTGTATTTTAGAGCTGAGCAGTATTTTTTAGGGTGTCAATTTTTTCTAACAGGTATTATTTTAGGGTGGAAATTCTGGCTTCCAGACGGTCATCCCTACCATTTTAACCTTCAAGGACCCTCCGGGGGTTATTGTCATGGAAAAGGATGCAGATAGTAGGGATTTGAGGATTCTGTGCAAAAAAATAGTGACAATGGTCAGGATCAGATGGCTTCCATATTGCTCCTAATACTGTATAGCTTCTTAAATTTCATTCAATTAATTAAATAATTAATTGATTAATTGATAATTGAATGCAAATTTTTAAGGCACAAAAAAGATGCAGCCTGCAGTCTTAATGCATGTTCACAAACAAACAAATTCTTATAATGCAGATAATAATGCTAGTGAGTTGCCAGAGCTGTAATTGAAACTCCAGGAATTTAGAGTGGTGTTAATATGACTGTCGTGAAACCAACCACAATACCATTTCTGAATAAAATGTATGGGAATAATTAAAACATAGGTCCGCTAACGCGAACGGGAAGCTATTTGCGATTGCCATGAGACATTGTACTCCCCCCTCCAACCAAAATTCCTGGTTACGCTTCTGTATACGTACTTCGGTCTATTTAACAATTCAGGGGCGTAGCCAGGGGGGCCAGGCCCCCCCCCCCTTTCTCGGGAGATTTCCCATACATTTACTGTATTTGCTGGAGGAAATTTGAACATTTTCGTCCCATGTTTTCACTATCCCCCCCCCCCCCCCCCCCCCCCCCCCTCCTTCAGAAATTCCTGGCTACGCCACTGCAATTAGACCTCGAGGCCGAATGTGCTATGATGAATATAGCCTCCTCCGCAGGCATCTCCGTGTGATTTCCGTGTGCTTTGCATCGTTTTGCATCGCTTCGTTGGCGGTTTTGGCAGAGCGGAACCTGAGAACGAGTTCAAACCCTTTCATGGCCCTTTCACGATCACACCACCGGAAGTCCAACCAAGCGCGTCGAAGAAGGCTCGAAATAGGTGTTTCAAAACACAACGAGACGCCTGCCGGGGAGGCTATGATGAATAGACCATGAGGCCCAAGGCAGAATGGTCTATTGATATCATAGCACATGAGGACGAGAGGTCTAATTGTTTTAGTATAAACCAACTAGTTGGTCGGTTTTGGTAATGAATTCGATTATTTTATGTTGAAAAAATCAAGTTTTCTTGCAAAGAAGGTGGTGGTTTTGCCAGGTACGGTCTAACACTAATAGACCATTAGTAGCTCAGCCAATCAGAATGCAGGATTTGTAATAGACCATTAGTTGGTTTATACTAATTTCCTTTATATCTCGGTCCGAGCCATCGGTTCGTTGAGAAGTGGCGAATAGCTCAATCTGCAGAGGGCCGGGGAAAACAAATCAAACCGGGTATCGGCTATTTTTTTCTTTTTCTCCCTTCAATTTTTTTTCTAGCATTATTGAATCAACATAAGAAAGTAAGCCACTTAAAACTGCAAAACAATTGCAAAAATAAATAAATAAATTTGCGATTCACAAAGACCGAATTGATCTTGCGAAGTCCGATCACGCCAACGAAGCCCCAAGCAAGTTTCTGAGAGGGCAGAAGTTGGGTGATTTCTATCCCACTGTTGTGTGAGTAATAAGATTCTCGTGCGGTATTGTTTTTCACAAAGAAATCGGTCGAATATTGTGCGAATTCTTACATTTTCAACACTTCAGTGAGCTTTAATAACTTCAAATTATTGTAAAGAAGCCGCAAAGTGAAGTTGGCTACTGCGAGAGACAGTAAGGACAGTTATCGTTGAGACTCAAAGCTTTTCTAAAGCTCAAAGCTTTTCTCGAGTTTGGAGAATACATCGACTCATTGGCAAACCATTAGCATGCTAAACAACAATGTTGGATGAATAACAGCCTCGATTTTCGCCTTGAGGAAAGTGAAGACGAGTCTCAAAACACAGTGAACTTGCGTGACACGAAGAGCTGGGACAGCTATATATCTACTTTTTTACTAGTGCTTACGTCATCAAAGTCCCCGTGGCGCAGTTGGTTAGCGCGTGACTCGCCGATCTCTTGAAGTTAAGGCGTTCCGGCGAGGTTAGTAGTTGGATGGGTTGCCAGTTGGCTATTAGTAACAACCATGAGGGGTGGGGAGATATACCGAGGAGGGGAGGGTTGATGTCAAAAGTAGCCAGGGGGAGGTATGATCAAGGGTTCAAAGGTCGTTGCCTGGACTTGAAAAGCAGTAAAATCAGTGGCAACCGCCACGCAACCGCCACTCCCCGCCACTCATAAAAGTCAACTGGAAAGGGTCCTATTCCAAACACACTGCAGCACGCACATGAAACAAGCACTAATAACTAATAAGCAGGGAGGGGAGGGTTGTTAATTATACTAACGGTGAACTTCATGGAGAACCATCTATTGAACCGGAAATGGATACATACATAGTCCGAGGGTGACGACTAAGAAGCAATTTGCATACTGCAAATAGCTTCAAAAATAATGGTGAATTACACATGACAGTCATGTGAGATCCACTCTATCACCTCTAAAATCATTCCAAACTGTGAGTAATCCACCTAACCCTCTCCATTATTTTTGCTTAAGGGATCAAAATTTGAAAAAGATAATTGAAAATGAAATCAGAGGATTCTGAAAATCTTGCTAGTTTGTGACCAAAAAATATTACAGGTTTTTCACAGGTTTATCTCACAAGTTTCTGGAAAAATAAATCACAGGATTTATAAAATCATACTTATTTCTGGCCCAAAAAATTCACAGGGTATTTCACATGGTTTATCTCACAAGTTTCTAGGGAAAAATAACTTGAAACTATTATCACAGGTTTTTTCACAGGTTTCTCTAACTAGTCATCTAGGCAAAACTAATAAAAATATTATCACAGGTTTTTTCCTTGCAAATATTAGCTCTCCATAAGTCCCTTGGATTGTAGTACATTCTGTGTACATGTGACCTCCCGCAACATTCTGAGTGCACATCTTGTAGTCCAAGAATTCCTGGGTTGCAAATGTTAGCTCTCCATAAGTTCCTTGGATTGTGGTACATTCTGAGTGCACGTGACCTCCCGTAACAGGTCAGGTCTATATCAGGTCTGAAAATGACATTTTGTAGTCCCAGAATTCCTTGCAAATATTAGCTCTCCATAAGTCCCTTGGATTGTAGTACAATTTGAGTGCACGTGACCTCCCGTAACAGTTCAGGTCTATATTAGGTCTGAAAATGACATTTTGTAGTCCCAGAATTCCTTGCAAATATTAGCTCTCCATAAGTCCCTTGGATTGTGGTACATTCTGTGTACATGTGACCTCCCGTAACATTCTGAGTGCACATCTCGTAGTCCAAGAATTCCTTGCAAATGTTAGCTCTCCATAACCGTCCCTTGGATTGTGGTACAATTCTGAGAACATGTGACCTCCCGTAACAGTTCAGGTCTATTAGGTCTGAAAATGACATTGTGTAGTCCCAGAATTCCTTGCAAATGTTAGCTCTCCATAAGTCCCTTGGATTGTGGTACATTCTGAGAACATGTGACCTCCCGTAACAGTTCAGGTCTATATCAGGTTCGAAAATGACATTTTGTAGTCCCAGAATTCCTTGCAAATATTAGCTCTCCAGGTAAGTCCCTTGGATTGTGGTACATTCTGAGTACATGTGACCTCCCGTAACAGTTCAGGTCTATATCAGGTCTGAAAATGACATTTTGTAGTCCCAGAATTCCTTGCAAATATTAGCTTTCCATAAGTCCCTTGGATTGTGGTACATTCTGAGAACATGTGACCTCCCGTAACAGTTCAGGTCTATATTAGGTCTGAAAATGACATTTTGTAGTCCCAGAAATCCTTGAAATTATTAGTAGCTCTCCATAAGTCCCTTGGATTGTGGTACATTCTGAGAACATGTGGCCTCCCGTAACAGTTCAGGTCTATATCAGGTCTGAAAATGACATTTTGTAGTCCCAGAATTCCTTGCAAATATTAGCTCTCCATAAGTCCCTTGGATTGTGGTACATTCTGAGTACATGTGACCTCCCGTAACAGTTCAGGTCTATATCAGGTCTGAAAATGACATTTTGTAGTCCCAGAATTCCTTGCAAATATTAGCTCTCCATAAGTCCCTTGGATTGTAGTACATTCTGTGTACATGTGACCTCCCGCAACATTCTGAGTGCACATCTTGTAGTGCAAGAATTCCTGGGTTGCAAATGTTAGCTCTCCATAAGTTCCTTGGATTGTGGTACATTCAGAGTGCAGTCGTGACCTCCCGTAACAGGTCAGGTCTATATCAGGTCTGAAAATGACATTTTGTAGTCCCAGAATTCCTTGCAAATATTAGCTCTCCATAAGTCCCTTGGATTGTAGTACAATTTGAGTGCATGTGACCTCCCGTAACAGTTCAGGTCTATATTAGGTCTGAAAATGACATTTTGTAGTCCCAGAATTCCTTGCAAATATTAGCTCTCCATAAGTCCCTTGGATTGTGGTACATTCTGTGTACATGTGACCTCCCGTAACATTCTGAATGCACATCTCGTAGTCCAAGAATTCCTTGCAAATGTTAGCTCTCCATAACCGTCCCTTGGATTGTGGTACATTCTGAGAACATGTGACCTCCCGTAACAGTTCAGGTCTATATTAGGTCTGAAAATGACATTTTGTAGTCCCACAATTTCGTTGCAAATGTTAGCTCTCCATAAGTCCCTTGGATTGTGGTACATTCTGAGAACATGTGACCTCCCGTAACAGTTCAGGTCTATATCAGGTTCGAAAATGACATTTTGTAGTCCCAGAATTCCTTGCAAATATTAGCTCTCCATAAGTCCCTTGGATTGTGGTACATTCTGAGTACATGTGACCTCCCGTAACAGTTCAGGTCTATATCAGGTCTGAAAATGACATTTTGTAGTCCCAGAATTCCTTGCAAATATTAGCTCTCCATAAGTCCCTTGGATTGTGGTACATTCTGAGAACATGTGACCTCCCGTAACAGTTCAGGTCTATATTAGGTCTGAAAATGACATTTTGTAGTCCCAGAATTCCTTGAAAATATTAGCTCTCCATAAGTCCCTTGGATTTTGGTACATTCTGAGAACATGTGGCCTCCCGTAACAGTTCAGGTCTATATCAGGTCTGAAAATGACATTTTGTAGTCCCAGAATTCCTTGCAAATATTAGCTCTCCATAAGTCCCTTGGATTGTAGTACATTCTGTGTACATGTGACCTCCCGCAACATTCTGAGTGCACATCTTGTAGTCCAAGAATTCCTGGGTTGCAAATGTTAGCTCTCCAATAAGTTCCTTGGATTGTGGTACATTCTGAGTGCACGTGACCTCCCGTAACAGGTCAGGTCTATATCAGGTCTGAAAATGAAATTTTGTAGTCCCAGAATTCCTTGCAAATATTAGCTCTCCATAAGTCCCTTGGATTGTAGTACAATCTGAGTGCACGTGACCTCCCGTAACAGTTCAGGTCTATATTAGGTCTGAAAATGACATTTTGTAGTCCCAGAATTCCTTGCAAATATTAGCTCTCCGTAAGTCCCTTGGATTGTGGTACATTCTGTGTACATGTGACCTCCCGTAACATTCTGAGTGCGCATCTTGTAGTCCAAGAATGTCTTGCAAATGTTAGCTCTCCATAAGTTCCTTGGATTGTGGTACATTCTGAGTGCATGTGACCTCCCGTAACAGTTCAGGTCTATATTAGGTCTGAAAATGACATTTTGTAGTCCCAGAATTCCTTGCAAATATTAGCTCTCCTTAAGTCCCTTGGATTGTGGTACATTCTGAGAACATGTGACCTCCCGTAACAGTTCAGGTCTATATCAGGTCTGCAATTGACATTTTGTAGTCCCAGAATTCCTTGCAAATATTAGCTCTCCATAAGTCCCTTGGATTGTGGTACATTCTGAGAACATGTGGCCTCCCGTAACAGTTCAGGTCTATATCAGGTCTGAAAATGACATTTTGTAGTCCCAGAATTCCTTGCAAATATTAGCTCTCCTAAGTCCCTTGGATTGTGGTACATTCTGAGTACATGTGACCTCCCGTAACAGTTCAGGTCTATATCAGGTCTGAAAATGACATTTTGTAGTCCCAGAATTCCTTGCAAATATTAGCTCTCCATAAGTCCCTTGGATTGTGGTACATTCTGTGTACATGTGACCTCCCGTAACATTCTGAGTGCACATCTTGTAGTCCAAGAATTCCTTGCAAATGTTAGCTCTCCATAACCGTCCCTTGGATTTCGGTACATTCTGAGAACACGTGACCTCCCGTAACAGTTCAGGTCTATATGAGGTCTTAAAATGACATTTTGTAGTCCCAGACTTCCTTGCAAATGTTAGCTCTCCATAAGTCACTTGGATTGCGGTACATTCTGAGTACATGTGACCTCCCGTAACAGTTCAGGTCTATATGAGGTCTTAAAATGACATTTTTAGTCCAAGAATTCCTTGCAAATGTTAGCTCTCTATAAGATTGTGGTAGATTATGAGTGCATGCCACCTCCCATAACAGTTCGATATAGACCATAACACTTTGGATGAAGTCTCTCGTGTCTTATCTGGAATTCCTTGTAAATGTTAGCTGTCCATAAATTCATTGGAGTGTGTTTAAATGATGGATCAAAATTCTTAATCAAGTGTTATGTTTTAAAGTATCATGTAGCTATTTGTCATTGCTACATTATATTGTTTTCCCCTTAAATGCCTAACATTTGCAATGAATTCTGGGACTTTAAATTCAAGACTCAAAATGAGTCTTGGTGTACTCAGAATTCACCAGGCGAGTCTTGTGCAACTTAATTATGGTTTTGATCAGTGGTATAAAACTGTGATTGTTTTTCCCTTTCAGCTTCCCCACAAGATTTTTCAGCACCATCACCTGAACTGGCTTTTTCTTGTCAACCTCTTCTTTGAAGAGTGATAACAGGTCTATAATGAGCTTTTCTTGATAACCATGATTGCAACTCTCATGAAGCATTTCCTCCCATCCAATACACTCCTTGTTTGCTTTCTAAGTTGAATAACTGTTCTCTCTAGGTTGCTCCGTTCACCTATGGTGGATTTCAGTTTTTCTTTTACTTTAGTGAGACAATACAATGGAAATCCCCTTTCTCCTATCCGCCCATTATCTCCCTTCAGTTTTGCATTTGATCTTTTCTTGTCCAAGTCCAATAAATAGTATTGCAGTTTAAAGCAGTTGCTACAAGTGAAGGGATGTTTTGTGTTTCAAAACATGACCTGACCTGAACATGGCAGCTTTTAATAGCTGCCTTGATGTGTATAATTTTACCCTCATACTTAACTTTCCGATTCAGGACTTGATATGATGCTCTACAGCGCCTTCTCTCATTTAGCAATTTAGCTTCTTCTTGGTGCTTTCCTTTCCAAACTGCCCACGTCAAACACTTTTCATGACCTAGCTTCTTATAACACATTAATTTCCCTTCATTCCGTTCTCTTTCAAACACAGTTTTAGCTGTTTCTCGTCTGATGCTAGAACCATCCTTGCCCGCCGGAATTCTATATGCATGGGGGGATAAACCATTTTGGAAATTATGGATGCACAGGGGGTCAAAAACTAGTGCCACCCGTGGGGAGGGTACCTTTATTTTCTGGAATTGCCCATTCTTGATTGACGAACCACTGAAGTAAGCCAATGCAGACAGATGGAGGTTGGATTTATTGTGCTTTTCTGATGCCATTAAGATCCCCACAATTTGATAATTTCGAGAAAATGCCTTGTTGTATACATCTTTCATGATAAAGAGGGCACATCACACACTGGATGGAAATCTGGCACGTTTTTTTTTGTAGAGCTATACGTTGCACTTGTAAATTGTGGAAGGACATCACCATAGAATGTAAAGCTGTCAAATTCTTGAGCAGCTTTGTTGCATAGTTTGATTGGTGAGAATGCTTTGACCCTTAAGACATTAATTAACTAATTATGTTGCTGATATAATATTTCTATTATCTTCATACAATAGGCCTTTTGCACTAAGAGATCACATGACCCGGTCACCCTTAAAATGAGCAGCTTCACCAAAATAATGTTCAGAAATGAAAGAGCATATTGATTTTAGTAAAAACTCAAGAGTTTCAGCTCTATACGATGTATTTGCGAAGAGGGAGAGCAAAAAGAAAACTGCTTATTTTACAAGGATTTGTATGATTGGTTTGCAAGCCTTGCAATCCAATCATACAAACCCTATTAAAAAAGCAAGTTTTATTTTTGCTACCATTCTTTGGGTTTACATTGTAGCGGGCTGAAATTTGGCCTTTTAACTAAAATTAGTATGCTCTTTTCATTTCTGAGCATCACTTGGGTGAATCTGCACTCATTCTAAAGGTGACCAGGTCACATGACCTCTGTTGCAAAAGGCCTATTCAGTCTCTTTTTTGGTAGAGGCAGCAACAACAAGAGAAAGTCTTCAAATTTCTTACAGCCAATGTCCTTTGGAGGTAAAAGTTTTATATTTGCGTTGGTCCAGTTCTTTGAAAGAAATGCCATGAACAGAGAACACGGTCTGCTCTTCGATTCTTGTTCTACGTAACTTTCAACACTGTGATCTCGCTGCTCCTGATTTTTACAACTGTCCCCATGTAAAAACATAGATGGGATCCCGCCTGGGATTGGGCGGGATCCCGCCTTTTCACCAGTCGGGATCCCATCTGGAAAGACGGGATCCCACCCGGGATCCCGCCTGGGATTAGTGGACATCCCGCCTTAGCGGGATCCTGCCATCCCACCCGGGATCCTGCCATCCCACCCGGGATCCCGCCATCCCACCCGGGATCCCGCCATCCCACCCGGGATCCCGCCATCCCACCCGGGATCCCGCCATCCCACCCGGGATCCCGCCATCCCACCCGGGATCCCGCCATCCCACCCGGGATCCCGCCATCCCACCCGGGATCCCGCCATCCCACCCGGGATCCCGCCATCCCACCCGGGATCCCGCCATCCCACCCGGGATCCCGCCATCCCGCCCGGGATTAGTGGACATCCCGCCTTAGCGGGATCCCACCTGGGATCCCACCCGGGATCCCGCTATCCCACCCGGGATCCCGCCATCCCACCCGGGATCCCACAATTCTACCTGGGATCCCACCCGGGATCTTGCCATCCCACATGGGATGCTGTCACCTCACTTGGGATCCCATCATCCCACCTTGGATCCTGCCATCCACCCATCCCGCCATCCTCCCGGTATCCCACCATCCCACCCAGGATCCCGCAATAACACCTGGGATCCTGCCATCCCACATCTTGCCATCCCACCTGTGATCGTGTCACCCCACCTGGGATTCCAACTGGGATCCTGCCATCCCTCCCGGGATCTTGCATTATTCTGCCACCTTACCCGGGATCTTGCTATCCCACCCGGGATCTTCTCATCCCACTAAGGATCCCGCCATCTCACCCAGAATCCCAATCGAGATCCTGCCTACAGGAAAGGCCATCACAGCAGATGAATTCTGTCTTTTATATGGACTTTGAAAAAGAAAACTTGTCTCATAACACAGTTATTATTATCAGCAGGTTTAACCAGGGACGTGTCCCTGGTTATAACCTATGTGTCCCCTGATGTCATCACAAGAAAATGCATTTACAATTAATGAGACATCGATATATGTTTCAAGATGTCCTAATAATGTGTGACATGACTAATGCTTACAGAGGAACTTATATAACTTGTCTATATTGCATAGACACTTGCCGAGACCCCCGTCTATGCAAAGCATGTGGAAGGCAGTTTTATTGCTTAATGGCTGATTGCATTTTTAATCCGCATCGGGGGGGTTGAGGACCTATGGAAAATTTTCCAGGGGGGTTGTTTTGGAATCTGGAAATTCCACGGGAGGGGGTGTGTCAGGAGACTGGAAATTCCAGGGGGGAGGGGTAAAAAAGGTGACTTTCCACAGACATTTTATCCAAAAATAAATTTTCCAAGGGTATTTTGCCAGAAAAAATGGAAATTCCAGGGGAGGGGGTACTTTATGAGGTTGGAAATTCCAGGGGAGGTGGTCTGTTTCACAAGTGGAAATTCCAGGGGAGGGGGACTATTTAAGGGAGGTCCTCAACCCCCCCGGTGCGTTTTAAAAATGCAATCAGCCAATGAAAATCTTGTGAAAAAGACCTGTGAAAAAACTTGTGAAGCACCTGTGAAAAATGTTCATAAAAGAACCCCAAAATTTGGCCAACAAACCGGTGAAAAATTGTTTAAGAACTTCAAGCAATTTTTACAAGAAGAGGTCAAAATTTTGTTACTCTGAGAATATAAAATTCACAATTCACAAAATGTTGCATTAGCAGGAAAAAACTAATAATTCTAACACTCTAGCTGATGCAAAATACTATACTTTTTCAAGGATTGAAAGTTACGCCCCCACCTTCCCCATGCCAACCCCCAGAGACAGCTCACCTCATGCGAACAGAATCCTACCACAGTGACTATGCTGTTTAAAAGAGCAGATTTCAGATGATACCAGAGCATGAAGAACAAACAAACATGCAGTCTCTTGTTTTCCGCAATTACTTTGTCTCCTTTTGCAGCTTGTGTTTTTACTCTCCCAACATCACAACATGCTCTATTGCGCTCAATTTGTACTTCTCTTTTGTACTTATGCATTTAGATTTCAACACTCAATATCAAATCCACTCTAAGAACATAATGTGACACCAAAACTCTGTGCAGGTGATGAGTCTGTTTTATTCATTTTTAAGCAATGTATATTGAAAATGGTGAATAAAACCCCATGGTAAAACTATGAATAATTTTTTACTTGAATTCATGTGCTGCTTCTTAGCTCCTTCATTTGTTGCTGGCTAGATTATTTGATTGTTTCAGACTGAAGGCAGCGTGAAGTTCTGTTGATGGCAGTATGCATATGCATCTGGTTTTACCTGAAAAACGTGACAAACAGGATACATTAGAACTTGCTTAAGCTTAAATGACTCATTAAACATAGTTTTACAGGTGTACAGGTCATTTACTTACTTACTTACTGCGGCGGCCTCAGCCAAACCTCGCATCTCGAGCTCCAGTCGCTGGTCGGCCGGGGCGGCCGTTGCCGTGCGTTGGCTCCCACAAGACGAGATGATTTGCTGTGAGCTCTTCGTGGCGGTAACAATGACCGGCGAGGCCAAGTCTGCGGCAGGTCACCCTGTCAGATATTCTAGGCAGATCACCGTAGAGGACGTGGTTCGGGATGTGGTCACTCCAACAGGTCAAGCCTTGTCTAATTACCTGTATGTCATTACAACAGAATCAAATGCTCCATGATCTAGTGCCTGTCAACCTGCGAGTGAATAATTAAGACAGGTTGTTTTATAAGCGAGCAAGTTGAACACTAGTTGTCAAGATTATTGTTACGAAAATGTAACAAATATTTTAACTTTGGTATTGGTGTTTTTTGAAAGGTATGAATATAAGTGATAAGCTGTTGTCCCTGCCAAAGTTCACAGAAATGTTGCTCATTACAGCCATTCTCAGTTACATGCTCTTTTACATGCAACATGAGGTTGCTGGGAAAAAAGCTTGCAAGCGAAAACTTGTTTTTTTTTGTCAAAGTTTCCATGGCAATGCATGTGCTTTCGCCGGCTTGTCGCGCTCAGACAAGACAGCAAAATGAGTTTTCGCTTGCAAGCTTTTTTCCAGGCGACCGCGTGTAACTGAGAATGGCTGTAAGCATGAAAAATATTTGCCAAGGCTATCCAAATTATACATTCCTGTATTATTTGTTAAACTTTAAAATTCAGTTTCTCTGATCTCCATGAGAGTTTTCATACATGTAATCATGTGAACTCTGAAGCAATTTCTAGTCAAACCATGGTTTAGCAGCTTATTCCTCTGTCTCAGACTATTTTGCAAATACTCCTAAAGCTACTATGTTTGATTACAGGATTATGAAACTATGAAAAACCACAGTAATTAATAAATGGCAACTTCATATAGATTAGAGTGGATTTCAGATAAAGTGTTGTAAGTAGATCATACTTGTGTTTTCTTTTCGATTGCCAATTGAGGTCTTGAAATTTGTTTAGTCAAGCAAATAACGAGTGGTAAAAATGATCACTTTGGGACTTGTTTTCTTGGATTAGGCGGATTTCAGATGATTATAACTTAATTAAGTTAACTTAAATTAGAAGCTGCGTGACAGTAGGAGTCCCTTCAGAGACTACTACTTTCAACGTTATTAATTGCTGAACATGCATTGAACAATATTAACTGAGTTTCGTCAGGTTCCGAAAGCTTGTTAATCATGAAGAAATTGTTAAACAAACATTGACAAATTAATGTTGAATCAAATGTTGAACTGTGGCCAAGTCTCTTGCTTGTCTTGTCACCTCTCCGGTTTTCCCTATGGCATTTTGTTTTCTAAGCTTTTTTGAACAGTAAAGAACGTTAGCGGCCAAATTATACAAGGAAAAGAAACATCACATAAGTATACATAATAACAAATACTTGCCTATGTTTGTAGCTTAGTTTCTTTCAAATGTCGATACGATAGTAGAGGCGAAGACTGAAGACATGTTTTCTCGTTTTTGGTGGTGAAAAAAGACGACGCGTGTGCGTCGCGTTTCGCGCCTTTTTGGTGTCACGTGACCTTGTGCTTACGTATGTGTGGGCTGCCTGTGGTGTGGTTAATCAAACATGGCGCCTTCCTTCCTTTGCTTCTTGTTTCGCGGTCGTTCCTTGCCATGAAATGTGGAAAGATGGGTGCAAAAACAGCTTATCCGAAAAGTGGGTTGAATTGCTAAACGATTTAATTAATGAAGATTTTTCTAAATGCATTCGGACTGTCTTTTTCTGTAAGTTATGCCTTTTTCTTTGATGACAACTGAATTCTAAGAGAACATCAGAATGGGCGAGTTCAAGCACAAGACAAATGTTACATTTTTTCGCAATAACTAAATTGTAAATTACCTAGAAATAGTACAGAATAGTACATAATTCTTCAAATTTATTATCATGGATACACATGAAATTTGGCAGAATGATATAAAGTTTATGTTGACAAATCTTATCTACATGAGTGAACTTCCAGTAGTTATAGCTGTGGAATAGGTAAAATCTCATTGTGGCTCAGGCCTAGTTTATATGTCACTTAATTTCGATAATTAAATTTGTCTCAATTAAATTTGTCCGAAATACGATGTATAAACTAGGCCTCAGTGCACTTTAGTCTATAAACATAGATGTACTATGTAGACTGTAGGGGCTTTCTCACATTATATTACTGAGGTAGGGGTGTACAATATGATGGGTAAGAAATCACAGTTTGCGGTATCTTTTAGGAGTTTTCCCCTTGAATTTTGCAGTAAATTAGAGTAAGTATTATTTGGGAAATATCAGGTTTAATGCTGTTGGCCACTGTCAATATTATTGGGGGGCCTCCCCCTCTCCCCAATCATAATTACTCCAACTGCTTCCATCACCCCTAGATACTGAAAGATGTGCCTGAGAAAATAACAAGTTATAATAATAATGAAAATCAAAGCTAGAGTTGGGAAATCATGGCTACGATCAAAATCAAATTTAATTAAACATCGAATCACAACAAAGCTTGTTATTTTGATTTCAAAAGAAAACCAAAATTAACAGTTTCTTCACATCATATTTTCTCATACCATTTTGTTGATACTTAAGATATAGAATTCACAGCTTTTTTTCACGTTTTTCCTGATTCAAAATGTCACATTTTTCTCATGATTTTCACAGGGTTTTTTCACAGGTCAAAATAGTTCACAGGTTCATTCACAACATTTTCACAGGAAATTCACATGTTGCTCTCCAGTCTCACTCTCATCCCACTATGGAGGTGTCCCATCATTGCAGGATCCCCGGATCCCAGCGCCTCCCACAAAAAATCCTGACAATTCCCAACACAGCTAGATCAATTTCCCTGCACTCTTCTCTTCCCACCCAGGTTCTCCCCCTTATATCCCACTGTGGTGTCCCATCATTGCAGGATCCTGGCTTCCCACCTCAAAAAAAACTCCCTCTGGATTCTGCCATCCCATACGGGATCCCACCCATTAGGTACTCAAGATCTCACTGGGAATCCCACCTGACCCTGAGAAATTTCATCCCAAGAAGGATCCTGCTTTCCCATCCATTTGGGATCCTGCCCAGGAAGGCTGGATCTTGGGATCCCTGGGAAATGTTATCCCACCTGGGATAGGCGGCATCCCACCATCCCATCTTGGATCCTGCCCGGGATGGCCATTATCTCACCTGGGATAGGCAGGATCCCACCATCCCACCTTAGATCCCACCTGGGATGGCAGGGATCTCCCCAGGAAATGATATCCCACCTGGGATAGGCGGGATCCCGCCATCCCACCTTTGATCCCGCCCAGGATGGCAGGATCCCAGGCGGGATCCCACCTACCTGGGAAATGTTATCCCACCTGGGATAGGCGGGATCCCCCCTATCCCAACAAGGATCCTGCTATCCCACCCATTTGGGATCCTGCCCAGGAAGGCTGGATCCTGGGATACCTGGGAAATGCTATCCCACCATAATAATAAGTGGGATCCCACCATCTCACCCCACCTTGGATCCTGCCCGCGATGGCCATTATCTCACCTGGGATAGGCGGGATCTCACCATCCCGCCTTGGATCCCGCCCGAGATGGCAGGATCCCAGGCGGGATCCCACCTCCCCGGGAAATGTTATCCCACCTGGGATAGGCGGGATCCCGCCATCCCACCTTTGATCCCGCCCGGGATGGCAGGATCCCAGGGATCCCAGGCGGGATCCCACCTACCCGGGAAACGTTATCCCACCTGGGATAGGCGGGATCCCGCCATCCCACCTGGGATCCCGCCTATCCCGGCCGGGATCCCGCCTGTCCCGGCCGGGATCCCGCCTCTCATTTTTACATGGGTCTGCTTCTTAAAACTCAAATTCTTCATTTTCAAATCTGCACACGATCTCTTATTTCTTCAGTGCAATCTCTTTTCTTTTCTGTGTGAAGTATCATGTCTCCCATTTCTTCAGTGCAATCTCTTTTCTTTTCTGTGTGAAGTGTCGTGTCTCTCATTTCTCCAGTGCAATCTCTTTTCTTTTCTGTGTGAAGTATCATGTCTCCCATTTCTTCACTGAAATCTCTATTCTTTTCTGTATGAAGTATCGTGTCTCCCATTTCTTCAGTGCAATCTCTTTCTTTTCTGTGTGAAGTATCATGTCTCCCATTTCTTCAGTGAAATCTCTTTTCTGTTCTGTGTGAAGTATCATGTCTCCCATTTCTTCAGTGCAATCTCTTTTCTTTTCTGTGTGAAGTATCGTGTCTCCCATTTCTTCAGTGCAATCTCTTCTGTGTGAAGTATCGTGTCTCCCATTTCTTCAGTGCAATCTCTTTTCTTTTCTGTGTGAAGTATCGTGGCTCTTATTTCTCCAGTGCAATCTCTTTTCTTTTCTGTGCGAAGTAACATGTCTCCCATTTCTTTAGTGACATCCCTTTTCTTTTCTGTGTGAAGTATCGTGTCTCTCATTTCTTCAGTGAAATCTCTTTTCTTTTCTGTTTGAAGTATCATGTCTCCTATTTCTTCAGTGACATCTCTTTTTTTTTTTCTGTGTGAAGGGTTATGTCTCTCATTTCTTCAGTGACATCTCTTTTCTTTTCTTCAGTGATCTCCCATTTCTTCAGTGCAATCTCTTTTCTTTTCTGTGTGAAGTATCATGTCTCCCATTTCTTCAGTGCAATCTCTTTTCTTTTCTGTGTGAAGTGTCGTGTCTCTCATTTCTCCAGTGCAATCTCTTTTCTTTTCTGTGTGAAGTATCATGCCTCCCATTTCTTCACTGAAATCTCTATTCTTTTCTGTGTGAAGTATCGTGTCTCCCATTTCTTCAGTGCAATCTCTTCTTTTCTGTGTGAAGTATGATGTCTCCCATTTCTTCAGTGAAATCTCTTTTCTGTTCTGTGTGAAGTATCATGTCTCCCATTTCTTCAGTGTAATCTCTTTTCTTTTCTGTGTGAAGTATCGTGTCTCCCATTTCTTCAGTGCAATCTCTTCTGTGTGAAGTATCGTGTCTCCCATTTCTTCAGTGCAATCTCTTTTCTTTTCTGTGTGAAGTATCGTGGCTCTTATTTCTCCAGTGCACTCTCTTTTCTTTTCTGTGTGAAGTAACATGTCTCCCATTTCTTTAGTGACATCTCTTTTCTTTTCTGTGTGAAGTATCGTGTCTCTCATTTCTTCAGTGAAATCTCTTTTCTTTTCTGTTTGAAGTATCATGTCTCCTATTTCTTCAGTGACATCTCTTTTTTTTTTCTGTGTGAAGCGTTATGTCTCTCATTTCTTCAGTGACATCTCTTTTCTTTTATGTGTGAAGTATTGTGTCCTCCATTTCTTCAGTGCAATCTCTCAGTTTCGTTACTGGACTGCCTTACCACGGTGGACTTTAAGGCTCACAGAGGGAAGGAGGTGCCTCACTGCTCCTTGGTGGACATTCCATTACAGGGGTGCCACACCTGTTACCCGAAATATTATCCTATCTTCTTTATATTCCATATCTGAAGTAGATGTGAAGAAATTAAGGTTTTCGTGTCGGGTTTGAGATCTCATTAAATACTGTCTGCTTTACTTCTTTTCTAAATGACAGGATGTCTTCATGCGAAAAGAAGGGTTTCCAAGAAGCCCATTCAGAGCCAGTGTTTATCATGGTGATCAGCTGCTCAAAACACTTCATCACATATAGACCACAGTCTTTACCATTAGGTTGTGTTGGCACTTGAGGATATATAGTGGGGTCTATTTGCAAATCTGTCTTTTCTCCAGTCTGTGGTTTTAGTGACCACATATCATTCAGATATCGCTTGATGCTTCGTTCAACATATCTGCATTGCTCATTCAATGAGTTCAATATCATCAGTGAAGTGTTGGGGCACGTTTTCACAACAACAAGGATCCAATGGTGATCATTACACACGGGTATGATGAGATATTTCTTATTGAATATGTCAACTTTTCTGGTCCACCTAGCAGTTGCTTGTGGGTTAAACTGCCTCAACTTCTTGTAAAAGCAAGCATTATAGAGATAAACCATGTCTTTTGCAGAACTCAGTATCTGGTTCTCAGCCGCATGAGTAAAGAAGAAGTCCATAACATCATCATTTACTTCTTGATCCTTTTCCAGGCATGTCAGAAACTCACTGTGTATATCAATTGTCCCGAAACTGGTCTGATACGTTAGCAATGTCTTCAGAGGTAACACAAGAACTTCATTTCTTGAGGTGTTCGTTCGTTCTTTTACATTCAAGATCATAGCTTCAAAGGACAGATCTTCTATACTCAGTTGTTTATCGACTGTTGTTGTCTGCACAAAGTATCTGAGATGTTGAGCCAAAGAAGAAAAGTTGTCGAATCTGAGGACCACTGAACTCCCTTTTTCGTCTACCATTCCTCTTGCATTTCTGGAATGTGAATCAATTAGATACCAGGTACTATAACAATTAATGCAAGCTATTGTGACATCCAAGATGCGAAGCAAGAGACCAACAGCTCTATCTATTTGGCATTTCTCGAAAACTTCTTCCAATCCAGGCAGATCAGAAGGAGAGTTCTCAGTCTTCTTGTCTATAGTTCCACCTTGGAAGTCTCTTTCAAGGGCAAACTGAAAACCAAAACAGACCATTTCACAGGGAAGCTCATCAAGTGCCAGCCTCAGAATAGCATTAACTGACTTTTTAATGTAGCAGATCTGACAGAAGTGCAGCTTATCTCCAGTTAGAAGCACTTCATCAAGATCACTTTTTGTCCAGTTTTCAATTGGCTTGATGGTTGAGTAGAGCAAGGCTACGAGACTTATAGAAGAACACTGATATCCACCACACATGAAGTCTTCATGCAAAGCCTGGTCAAACGTTCCATTGCAAACAAGAGATTTTTCTCCATCGTAATATTCAGACGTTAATGGCAGACCGATATCTTGATTCCCAGCTGATTCTAAGTGTTCACTGGATGAAGTTAGTACGGTGGCAGATGCTACATCCCCTGCATTCATTCTTTTCTGTGGATTCATAAGATCAGGGCTTTCATCTCTTTTCCTTTTGCCATTCTTGTTTGCAAATTGTCGATCTTCATCCGTATCATCATTCAAATCACTTTCACTTTCACTCGAAGTAATACTACCTGTTATCTTGGAATTCAGTGTCGTTCTGAAAGTTTTTCCATCTGATTTAACATTCCTGTGTCGTTTGCCCTTTTGTAAAGAACCGGATTTATTGGACTTTGCCTTTCTGTGAGTTTTCCTATCTGGTTTATCACTTTTGATTTTCTTGCTCTTTGGCAAAGGGACTTCTCGCTTTCTTTTCCTTGACATTGACTTATTTTTTTTCACATCCAGATTTTTATCAGAAGTGCTTCCCTGTTGTATCCCTGCTGTGCTGTGCTGTGTGGTGTTCAGATCTCGTTTTTCCAAAACCATCTTTGATTTTTTAACAAGCATAGGCTTGTCCTCCTTAGGTTGCTCAATAAGAAAGTCGCTTTCATCTTTGGTGGTGCGCTTTCGCACTCTTCCCTTGCTTGAGACTGTCTCAAAGTGAACTGGCTCTCTGAATGCTGAACTGGGTAGCCACATGTCATCTTCGGGGCCATAGCCCCTAAACCTCACTTTGTATTCTTCTGTGTGGAATTTCTTGTTGAGACGAGATTCCAATATTTTCTCTACTTCAAAGAAATCACTGTTGTCAGAAATTTCATCAAGCTCATCTTTCCCTTCCATATTGGAGTCACATTCTAATAGCTTTTCCAGACCTTTGCGTAACCCTTTTTGGCGAGTAATCGAGCACCCAATACGCGAGGAAGCAAGCCCCCCCCCGGGGGGGGGGGGGGCCTTCACATGTCGACCTGATAAACAGATATTGCACTTCCCTAGCATGCAGGTCGGAGGTAGGGCGTTTCCCTATGAGGATGCAAGCCAGATGCAGGGCAATTAAGTTCTGGCAAAAACTAATCGATCACGACAGACAAAATACCCTATCGAGCAAAGCTTTTTTCGACACGCTAGAAAGTGATAATAAGGAATTTTGGCACAGAAAACTAAAGAACATTTTAGATATATCGGGCTTGGGTAACGTATGGCTGACTGGAGAAGGGCCCTTTCGAAACATTAGGCAAAGGTTGTGCGACATAGAGCGGCAAACATGGTTGACCTCTTTGCAGAACGATACTAGAAAAGATGCGCGACAGGGAAATAAACTAAGAACCCTCCGAAAAATTAAGCTCTCTTACGACTACGAAAATTATTTAACAAACGTTACTAATGTGCAACATAGGATCGCCCTGACAAAACTACGATTGAGCAATCATACCCTTGCAATCGAAACGGGACGGTATGCAAGACCCTACCAAGCGCCCATTGAAAGAATATGCCAAATTTGCAAAGCAGGGGTAGAGGACGAAGAACATTTCCTTTCAAAATGTACTGGTTATGAAAGAAGCAGAACGACGTTGTACGAATATCTTGAAAGGCATACAAAGGTCACACTTAAGGACGTACCACCCACAACCGCTTTCTTGAAAATCATGAAACTAAAGCAAAATGGAAATGTTCAAAGAAAAATTGCAAAATTCATATGGGAAAGTATGAAGAAAAGAGAACAGATACTCAGAGAATACAATATGTAATGACATCGCCTTTCTTTTCCATTTAATTATGATATTTATTATTATTAACATTTTAAACACTTTATTGTAATATACGGCACATGCGCCCTAGGGTTGTACTGTCACAATAAAGATTATCTATGTCTATGTCTATGTCCTGATAGGGGTGCTCGTCGTATTTTTTAGGGGTCAAAATCGAGTTTCAGGTATTTTTTAGGGGATATCGGAGAAAAATTGTGGCTTTCACTAATTAATGGTATTTTTTAGGGGTACGCAAATGAATGAAAGGGTCACAAACCCAGTAAAACGTTTTCTTTCTTTCTTCGTTCATTTATAGCTCTAAAATAAGCTTGTTTTGAGATGAGAAACAAAGGGGTCATTTTGTTCTATAAGGTATTTTTTAGGGTTGGATTTTTTGTGTCCTGGTATTTTTTAGGGTATATTTTCCGATGTCCCGACGAGCACCCTTATCACTCTTACATGGGAGAACCCCCCCCCCCCCCCCCCCCACAGGAAGCAAGCACTGCAAAATATCTGATCAGATGATAGAAAGGAATTACTCAAGCCTAGTACAAATTCTACCATGCAATTGCATGGATACCAGACTTCCAAAAATCGAGTATGTGTCCCGGTGACACAAAAACGTTTATATATCGACAAAAGTCCAATATAATCATGACTATTTAAACATTAGAGCAGCCAGACAGACAGACAGACTTTATTTATACACGGATAAAACACTCAGTATACATAATACTTTCTATGACTTTATCGGCGCAATAGAGCACACGTGATATTGGGAGAGACACGAGCCGCAGGCGAGTGATTTTAAAACGTTTCGAGTGTCTCTCCCAACATCACAAGTGCTCTATTTGCGATAAAGTCATAGAAAGTTGTGCTCTAATGCTTTTATGATGATATAGCGGGGCAGAACCATTACTTTATCGGTGCAATAGAGCATAGATTTGCAGCAATGAGAGTGCTCGTTATATCGTAGCTATATTGGGCAATTCCAGAAAATAAAGGTACCCTCCCCACGGGTGGCACTAGTTTTTGACCCCCCCATGCATCCAGAATTTCCAAAATGGTTTACCCCCCCCCCCCCCCCCCCCTGCATATAGAATTCCAGGCAGAAAGAAATCCAGCTTCGAAAACCCCCCCTTGCAATCAGAATTCCGAGCTCTTAAACCCCCCCATCCCATCGGAATTTCCAAATGCCGCCCGTGGGGGGTTACCTTTATTTTCTGGAATTGCCCATTACGATTTTCTTCAAATAACAGCTGAAATGGCTTTGTCTGAAAGAGATCCCCTACTCGGTCCAACAAGACTCGAGGGCGTCGAATACACCCAAATTAAAGTCGAGGACGTCGGGACGCGGGTCCAGGTGCGTGACACACTTCACTGCAAGGCAAACCACTACATCAAGGAATCGCGACCGTACTTCCCGAGAAAAAACTTACCAAATATTTAGAATTCCCGGGTATGACACCAGGAGCGGTTGTGCTATGGCTGTGTTCGTTTGCTGGCGCGCTGGCGTTGTTGGGAGGCCACTATACGATCGTGCCTGTCGTGAGCTTTATCGTGGTTTCCCTGTGGGTCGGGATACTTGGCCAACACGAGACTGTGTCGCGCCGAACACTCAAGCTAGTCCTCAGGTAGGGTTTCGGTTGAAGTTTAATAGCACACTTACCATTCTCTATCGGCACGCCGCGCGCGATCTCTCGTGATTATCTCATGATAATATTACCATCAATGGTTCTTAGAATTCTCTCCCGCAAATCATCTGTTGTACAATAAAGGTCAAATGAGCTGCCATTATGTTGTCTTTGGTGTCTCACTCGAAATGGAGAACACCCATATCAAGATAGTTCTCGTTAGCATTTATCTGGAATTCCAGAAGTTTTCCTTGTTTATGTCTTACTCAATTGCCCAACTTGCAGATTTTGTAGAGAAATGTTGTTCGTAGGCCTCCATCTTTTATTTTCCCCCCCCCCCTCTTTCTTGATATACTAAAAAGGTCTTGTAATCCTAAAAAGTTCAATAAACCCCCCAGGTATATCGATCATGCATTTTCCAGTGGTGATCGTGATTTTGCAGGAGTCCAAGTTTTCGAATGTGTTGTCATCTCACACAGTTCATATTAAAAGTGAATGTCAAGTCCCAGTATTACGCGCGCGCTAAGATTATCTTTTCATCAAGATTCAACATCAGGGGCGTATCTAGGCCTTTTGTTTTGGAAGCCATCCCGGGAGGGGGGGGGGTACTTGACTTGATATAGGGTGGGTGGGTATGTGCCGCTGCGAATTTTAAATGCGGACCCCGTTCTAAAACGTTTTTTTTGAAGAAAAGCTACCCCGTTCACTATTTTTGCACCCAAAATGAGACCCCGTTCTAAAGAGAAATTAATGATACCTGTTAATCAAAATTGTTGTTGTTTACATGTTACGGTTTTATCTATAATAGAATGTTAAAGCTTGTTGAATTATTTACATTTAATAAAACAATACGTGACCGCCGGGTCACTTCCTTGAAGATTTTTACTGGGTGGTCTTCATTATCATAGCCCCGTTCTAGAGGACGGCTCCTAAACGATACCCCGTTCTATCGGCTGGAGGAAGAAATCGGGACCCCGTTTGGCGGCACATACCCGTATAGCTCTTGTAAGGGAGTCCCCCCCCCCCCCCCCCCCCCCCCCCCCCCCGGGAAGCCATCCCGGGCTTGTGCTCACCCCGAAAAGCCATTTAGCGACAATGGCAATCGCGAGCTACATCTACAAAATAGATAATAGCGGGTACCACGGGTATTTTCAATAGGCTCGGGTATTTTTAGCCTCCTTTGCAGCCGCTGGCGTCACAGGCTTCCCAGGATCATTGAGCGAACTTTAGAGTTGATAGTTTGCAGTTTTATAGTGTCGCTGTGTGAAGTTTGACTGAGTTCGATAAGCGCTAAAATATGAGTATCTACGAAAAATAAAAAAGTTTGAAAAATACCCTTATCTAGTCCTTTAGTACTTCAATAAATCACTACTTGCGTTAATTCGGTCAGAAATACACTTTTAAGCGAGTTATAGCCAATTTTATTGTCACCTCTCACACTACTATATGTTCTGGAAGGCCGCAAACTGCAAAATTCCGAACGCTCAGCGATCCAAAAATTTCCCTCGATTTTTTCCCAAAAATCATCGTCGCTTGCTCAAACAAACCTCGCATAATAAAAGTAAAACTATTCAGCTTTGTTGTTTACCTTTCTCGTGGAAATCAAACCCTCTCTGGCTGATATAAATGGCGAATCTTTTCAGCCTCGTCCATTCGTCCTGAGAGCAATGGCGGCCCCGCCAGTAAAGTCCGTACCAAAACACAAACCGTTGAGACATTTTTTCTCAGTCGAGGGGTGGGCCAGACATTGTCTCAGGCTCTAGTCACTTCTCGTCCTAGACCCGGTAAAACGTTTTTGCGCGTGATCATTGGATTTGAATCAATCAAATCTCGCCGGTCACGCATTCGCGCGCAAAAAAAGTTTTACCGGGTCTAGGACGGGAAGTGAAGGGGTTTTTTTTTTCAAACTTTTTTATTTTTCGTAGATACTCATATTTTAGCGCTTATCGAACTCAGTCAAACTTCACACAGCGGCACTATAAAACTGCAAACTATCAACTCTAAAGTTCGCTCAATGATCCTGGGAAGCCTGTGCTGGCGTCTCCCTCGTTTCACTTAGCGACACGCCAGCGGCTGCAAAGAAGGCTAGGGTATTTTCAATTTGGAAGCCAGTGCTTTCTTGGCTCACAGGCAGATACGCCCCTGAACAAAACATAGCAACCAAATTCATCTAGCCGCAATGGTGGCAAACTTAAAAGTAAATCAACGTGTCAAGCAACTAGTTCGTGAATATTTCAGAAAGGAATCGGTAAGAAGCGCATAGGGATCGTAAACGCTTCGTGAAGAAATCGGAAAAGCTTCCAGCGAAGAAATGCAAGTCGTATGCAATCGACAGGCCGAAATTCAAATATTATCCACGTCTTCAATTTCTCTTGCAGCCAACCAGTAATTCGCTTCCAACCATCATGGAACCAGTTCTACCGAGTCACCGTGAGCGAGCTCAAGGGCGTGGCCCTAGAGAATTACCAGGCAGGGGTGGGATGCGTCCAAGTTAGCGAGGGAATCATTCAGTTCCAGGCCTTTAATCCTAAGGCCGTGAAAACCATGCAGGCAGCGTGCAGATTTTCACGTGTGATGCTGCTGCTCTATATCATTGCAGGCGCCGGTAATTTTTATCTTATCATGGCATATACACTTGGCTTTACATAAAATTGAGAAAAAGAATATGTAGTATAATTTGAATCGCATCAACTTTGTTCATGTTCAATTATGTTCTTTTTTAGTACAAAGCGAGAACGAACCCATTAGCAGTAAGCCGTTGACAATTGTACACAAGTTCATGTGCATGCATTGCAAACTCATGTGGGACTCAGTTTTCGGTAATATATTTTGTGAAAAGAAATTTCTAAGCACCAAACATTCAAACTAAATTTTGAAGTTCTTAGAAAACAATAGGAAATGCTAGTGGACTGAAATTGACAACAAATGTTTTCCTGTGTTTTGCATTTTTTGTTTCAACTTATTTTCACAGCCTGGGAATTTGTATTTAATTGATGTTAGAAAATAACACCTATTTTATATGGTGAATGTGAGCATTCTGATTGGTTAAAAGGCGTGTTTGTAAGAGACCTGAGAAACACGATTGTCACGCAACGCTGTCGCGCGTGTGTATGTTATTTTCTAAAAGCAATAAAAGTACTTTCCGCTTGCTCTCTGGTTTCTTACAAACACTCGGGGAATGTTGGTCGAACTGATAAAATCTTGAAAGACACTCGCCTACGGCTCGTACTTTTATTGCTTAATTACTTATAGCTTCTAGAAAATGCAAACAGAATTTGAATATCCCCCTAATATTACTCTTGTACAAGCTTGTCCAGCATTTAAATGATAAGAGGTTTTAAAGACATGGAGGTTGTCGTAGTAAAACTTCCACCTCTCTGAAACAGGTCAGTTTCCGCTTAAGAGAGGGGCCTCACAGAAGACATAAGTTAACTTTAACAGGAAAAAACGAAGCTATTTTAATTGTAAATGCATATGCTAGAAGTGAAGTACGTATGAATATCAAAAACACTTAGAGACCTTAAATAAAGATTCTATAATTGTAAATTACCAAACAGACATGTCACATAATGTAACATATAAAGTAAACAAAGTTTTTTTGTCTCCTTTTCTCAACCATTACGCAGTATCGTTTGCGTCAAATATTTTCTTTTCAGAATCTACACTGTAATTGAATTTTATCCACAATATCAAAGTATTCTTAACCAGGCAATGGACCCTTTTTTCAAGTTTGCGCGCGCAACTGGGCAGCCGCCAAAACCATCCGCACCCCCTGTTAATGAGGACCCCAGTCACCAGCCATTCACCGTGTTTTTTTTTTTGTTTTTTTTTGAACCGCTGTGTACTTATCCACCCTTGAATTTTGTACTTTAAGGGTGCCCACCCTGGAATTCCAAGCTCTATTTTGACCAACCACACTGAATTTCCGAGCTCCAATTCCAGATGTCCTCAAACAGAGTGGGTGCGGATATTAGCTGTTGTTATATAGCGAGTGCTCACTCCAACCGAGCGCGCCCTCTTATTGGCTAAATCAAGGTCACGTGGTGAAGTACAAATCAAATATTCCCCGATCAGTCAATATTTGGAAAAATTATTGACTGGTTGGGGAATATTGCTTTCGCGCGTCGCGTTTGAGAGCGGGAAAAAATTGCAGTATATTTCCTGCTATATAACAAAACACTTAATGACTACTCCCTCGGGAAACACAGTTTTGTTTCCCTCGAATCTCGATGTTTCCCTCGACTTCGTCTCGGGGAAACATCGAGGTTCTCGGGAAACAAAACTGATGTTTCCCTCGGGAGCAGTCATTAAGTGTATAATATTAAATGCTACTGACCATTTTGAATAACATTGGCCTATTCCTTTTTTGGCCGGCCCAAAAAAACGAGCTTCTTGCGCACGCTTGCCGAGAAATTAGTCTATTTACAAATTGATCCAAAATTGCTCCCGAATTGCTTCCGCCGCCTGTTATGCTGAGACCAGCGGGAATGTTTTCGCAGAAACCTACTCACGTAAACATTGCACCCACTTTAAACTATTGTATAATAAATTCAAAAGTGTTAGGACCTTGAACACACATATCTCCATATTGTGATCGCTTCTTCTTTTTGGAATAGTTGCCACATCGCGGGAGTTATGCGTGTGCTTTCTTTTTGTGCTGCTGTAGACTGCTCGTTGACTTATAGTGGTTTCCACATTTTTCACATTCGTATGGTTTTTCTTTTGAATGTGTGCGCATGTGACTCTTAAGCGCCGACGGTCCAAAAAACTGCTGTTTGCACAAACCACATTGATAAGGCATCTCTCCAGTGTGTGTTCGCATGTGCTCGTTCAACACATGCCTGGCGGTGAATGTCTTTCCGCAATTCTGACATGAATAGGGTCTTACTCCCGTGTGTGTTCGCTTGTGGATATTAAGAACTGACATCGCCCTGAAGCCTTTTCCACATTCCTCACATTCATACGGTTTCTCGCCGGTATGTATTCGCATGTGAATTTTAAGGGTGTATGACTCAGAGAAAACATTCTGGCAGACGTCGCATTGGTATGATTTATTTCCTGTGTGAATGATCATGTGGCGTTTGAGATGGCTGCTACTCTGGAAGGATTTGGAACAGATGCTACACTGATGTGTTTTTATTCCCATGTGTATCTTCATGTGGCGTGACAAGTTACTAGCCAAGCTGAACCGCCTACCACATTCCTTGCACTGGTATGGTTGGACGCCAGTGTGTGTGACCATGTGACATATGAGCCCTCCGCGCTGCTTGAAACTCTTGCCGCAGTGAGTACAAGTGTACTCACACTCCTCCGAATGTATCTTCAGGTGATTATTAAGGTTCCCAGACAACCCAAAACTCTTCCCACATATGTTGCATTGGAAACGTTTCTCTCCTGTGTGTGTCACCATGTGTATGTTCAGTCCTGCCCTCTGCTTGAAGCCCTTTCCACAAACTTCGCATTTATACGCTTTCTCGTCGTAATGCACGCGTATGTGTCGCTTCAAGTTGCACGACTCGGTGAAGGACTGTCCACACACTCCACACTCATGGGCCTTAATGCCATCATGCGTACGCATATGCGCTTCCATGCTAGTTCGATAACCGAAACGCTTGTTGCATATGGAACACTTGAAGGGCTTCTCGTCGGAATGTGACTTCATATGACCGTGAAGACCGCCTTTCTGCTTAAATGATTTCTCGCATACATTACACTTGAACCGTTTCTCATCAGAGTGAAGAAGGACGTGGTTAATTAGACTGCTGTGCGTTTTGAACGTCTTGGGGCAGTTTTGGCACTTGAATGGTCGCTCATTCGAATGTGTCCTCATGTGATTTCTAAGGCCAGATGTGAATGTGAACTTTTTATCACACAGTTGACATTCATGTGTTTTGACTCCTGAATGTGTGCGGGTGTGTCTTTCCAGGTTGGATGCTGAACTGAATCTCCTATCACAGAAATGGCAGGCGTGAGACTCAGCATGCACTTGCAAGTGCTTTTTCAAGATGCCAAGCGCTTTAAATGACTTGCCGCAAGTTTTACATTCATACCTTCGTGCTCCGTTTATTGTTTTAATAATGTATAACGGCTCAAGCTCATTGCCCTGTTGTGCGTCCTCGCTTGGTGTTTCTCCGCTATCGGCTTCATTTACTTGACACTCAGTAGAGTTAATGCGCTCTCTTATTCCCTGCACTATGCTGCTGTAACTCGCCTCTATGTCAGTATCATCGCCATCGTCACAGCTGTGTGATCCGTTAAGTATATGAAGATCATCTAAATCTGTTCTTGCCAGTAATTCATTCTGGATTTCGTTTTCGCGACTGCCGTAGTCTTCGGTGTCATATTGTTCATGTACAGTGCAGCCATCGTTGTAAGAGTCCCACGTCTGTGGGACGTTTACAACGTTAGTATTAAGATCAGGCACAAGGAAGTTGTGAGCTGCGTGGCCTGTTTTTCCAAGATGTTGCGGGTCCATATCTTTGCCCTTCAGTGCTCTCGCCCAACTGTTACGCCCAACTGTTACACCCAACTCCTAAGCAGCGTGTCGTGTTAGAACTATTGTTACTCTGTAGACAGAAAATACAATTTTTATATTGTAGCAAATAATAATAAATTCATAATAACAATTTAAAAAAACTCATATTTATACATATTGTAACTAATAGCGGAGGTCCTGCGCGGGCCGAAGGCCAGGCATAGGTATGGAGTTGATTTTCAAACGTCATGGGCTTTCTCTCGCTCATTCTGCTCACGTTATTGACGACGCTAAGTCAAATGACTAGGGCGTTTTAAAGGTATCGCCTACAAAAAGATGAATGTGTCCAAGTTTGGTTGCCATAGGTGGTTCTCTTCTTGAGATATTATTTTTTTGGTTTCTTCCTGAATAAAAGGTATAGCGTCCGTCCGTCCGTCCGTCCGCCGTACGCGGAAACTCATGGGAACCCTGTGGTATACTAAGAAAATTAACAAATCTCGGGAAGGGATGAACCTCAGACAACCAAACTTGGGTGAAGTTGTCTAAGTGGCAAGGGGGTGCAACTGCATGGTCACGTGGTATGACGTCATTGATGACGTCATTGGTGACGTCATCAAACGTGAAAAGGTTTACATCGTTGAAGGGATGAACCTTAGATAACCACACATGGATGAACAAGTGCTTAGTCACGTGGTATAACGGTGCAAGGCTATCTCTTCATGTACAATGGCAACCTTTTTGTCTCGTTAAAAAAAATATGTAACCGGGAGCTCCGCTTTTAGCCAGTGGCTAAATCTATATATTATTTAAGCAATAACAATTATAATGAATATAAGACCTAGGATAAACGTCGTATAAGCTTCGCTTCGAATACATTTAAAACAATAGATAATTTGTTATTTGAAAGTGTAATGAGTCGGTATCTTTTGAAAAAATGTAATCGACGCGACTTCAACTAGCCTGCGAAAGCCGACGCCACTTAGAGCTCGTCGAAAGAGACTCTCGCAAAGAGGCGTCTCGCCAAGAGGCGTCACATTGATGACGTATTTTGACCCAGATCTGGTCAGAAGTATTAATAATTACGCAGCCAGTTTGACTGTTTGATATTTAATTCTTATAGCATACAAAGCATTTTATAGTAAGGTATTCAAATAAGACGAAAAAAGATGCAACAAAGTTAAAATGGCCACGTAATCAAAAAGTATACGGATTCAAACGAAAACGCGTTAGTGTGGACGGGGTCTAAGAGTTTTCTAAAGTCAGTGACAAGTACAGACGGAGTCAGACTGCTTGTTGGAGAAGCCTAGTAACCTCAGATAAGACCAAGTAAAAAAAATAAACATGTTTATCGTCCGGAGCTTTCCAAAAAAGTGTCCATGCGGTCCTTTTTTTTTTATATTTCTTTTTGCTCCTTTTTTATGCCTTATTTTATTGGTTTATGCCATGTTTTGTGTACAAAATGACTACGACTGTTAAGCTATTCTTAAGGGCAATCTATGTTCATATAAAGCATTTCCCTGCTCATTAAAGCCACATTTCAAAGCACTTCCCAACCGCTTGTGACGTTTGACTTCGTTTTGGAAACAATTTGTGAAAATGAAAAATAAAATAAAAAACGGGATGCGGCTCCAAAAAAAACGATGCGGGCGGGGACGATAAACATGTATCTTTTTTACTTGGCCTTTTTTTTTACTGTATTACAATAGATTCAATATTCTGATAAATGCAAATTCTTGTGGCAATATAAGTCAAGCGGAACACCACAGTTTGTAGAGTTGTGAAACACAAATTTAACGTCAATAAAACTTTTACTGTCCAGTCCAGCTAGGCCTTGAAATCGGCCCTTATCCTTTCTATCTGATACATAATCTTGACAAGTTTCTTTATATGTGCATAGCAAAAACAAGAAATATGTAAGCTGTCGAGGCTCAACAACAAAAGTTTAGTGGTCAGTCATTTGGAACGAAGAGGCAAAACTGCAGAACTTGAAAACTATGTGATATTTTCATTTGAAAGATTAGTTATCAGGCGTCCTTTTATACATTATCCAATGATTATCACCAATAACAAACGGGATTTCCCGCCATAACTCACCTTTGCTCTTGAGTTTCCCGCCGAAAGACTCCGAGAGAGTACGACCAACAATGCATTTGCATACGGAACACCGCTGACAGGGGTCTGCCACAGGGTTCCTGAGATAAAGTGCGTTGGCAAAAAAAACATGTCGATAGGTACTCGTGAGCTGTCGCTCATCCATCGGAAACAAAGGAAACTGTCGAGCCTGCGCCGAGTGATCATTGACGACAGCCAAACCAAGATGGCGGGTGCCAAGTTCGAATACGATGAAAAAGGCACCACATTTTACTACTTTTTAATCTCGTTCTACGCCTTAATTCTCATTCCTCTAACGTACTATGTATGGAACTACATAAAATCTTCAGGTAGGCCGCGATATATCGATATTTTCGCCAATTATCGGCGAATTTCTCCCTGACTTGAGTTGCGGTTCTCACAGTCACAGCTGCTGTAAGCCGACGTGTCATTATATCTTTGGTTTTGTCGCTTTTCTCGACAGCACTAACCCCTTTCCTTTGCCTTTATATTTTTCTCGTATTTAGATAATAGAACGAAATCAGATAGAATATGCAGATGTCCGCCGTGCCAAGAGAAACGACATCATCTAACTAAACACGAACCGAAGACCAAAACACTGCGCTATTTAGGGTAAGCTGAATTGAATTTTCGTGCTTTAATGTAAATTTAAGTAATACGGTATTTTATGGTGGGATTTGTATCCTTTGAAAGTACACAGCTATCGTTTTATTGAAGTTTTCGTGCATATCTTTTGGGGGTATTAACGTTATAATGTTTATCTTTCATACCAGCACCAGTCGGCAGTCCCAGTTTTAATGCTATTGTTTCAATTATTTGTGTGTATAAGACTTCAAAGGTACATTTTGTCAAGCTGTGAAAGTTCATTGTCGACACTGAACAAAAAAAATTGTGCCACTTCAGAGGGAATCTGATGATGCAACAACGAAAAGGGGCTTTCGTAGCCTTTCAAGCTATTACCGTATGTCCGGTAATTACACTGTATCAGAAACATATAAGTGAGTTGAAACGTGTAACAGCGCGACAACCTGCGAACAACTCGCGATCAATAAACACCATATTTGGAAAGCAACAGATTTATCGCTTAGCCAATCAGCAACGGGAGATGTTATTCGTCATGTTTTCTACAAATAACGCGCGAACTCCCCACAACAGAAGCACAAATGAGTTGAGAAATGTTTCTTTTCCATGCTCAAAATCCATCAAAAATCAGGCTTAAAAGCACCATGAAGAAGAACAAATGAAAATCTAAAGACAATAATTTATAAAGAAATAAAATCGATAAGTTAATTTATAAACTAAACGTTTTTTAAAATTCACTACTGAAAGAAAAAAAACAACCACATTTTTTGTCGAGCCTTACTTGTTTGTTTTAGCTTGATTGGATCCTTCGTTCTTTCTTTGACATCTCATTTTCCAGTACAAATTCAACGACAACATATCTTGAAGTTTATAACTAAGAGCACTGGAGAACTACTCTAATGTCCCTTCTTCTGTGTTTGTTGTTTCAAAAACGGATCCCTTGCAAATAGCCGAGCTGTTTTTCTCCTTCGTTCCTACGTGTAAATTAGTTCCTTTTCAATCAACAGAATCCAGCCGACGTTGAAATTCATTTCTCCCGTTCTGGTTATTTCTACAATAGTTTCTCAGAGTTCCTATCCATAAAAACTCTGCTTGGCCAACTTCTTTTTCTTGAAGTCCCCAAACTCAGAGTGGTGTGGGTTTACTTTGCAAAATATGCTCAATTCCGGGGTTATTTTTCTCCTTCTGAGAAATTTATGCATTTTGGTTGAGCTTGGAAGTTCTTCTTACAAAGTTAATTGGTTTTCCAGCAGGAACTCTCGTAGAAAAGCAGGTAAGCCTTCCAAAAATCTGCAAGCATCGATGAATCAGAATGTAGCTTTGTAAAACGAGCACCCAAGCCTGCCGTGTGCAGTGAAAAGTCACATCTGAATTTTGATTGGCTGCACGCAAGGACATTGTTTTCCAAATATGGTGTTTATTGATCGCGAGTTGTTCGCAGGTTGTCACATCAGATTCATTCGTCTGTTACACGTTTCAACTCAATTATATGTTTCTGACTGTATGTCATTGACCCCTAACCAACTGACAGATAGCATTTGGGTGATCCCCTTTTAATGTAAAATGTGGGAATTAGGTAAAATATAAAATATGAATGAATAAATAATTTAATAAATAAGGTAGTTGCAAGAAGTAAGAAAATAACAATAGAGCCATCCCCAGTGACCTGCGCGCATTGTGTTTATAAATTTCCTTGTGCTGGCTGTGGAGCCAGTTATGTTGGTGGGCTAGACTGCAGAATACCCCCTCGCGTATAGCTATACCCTAAAAGAAACGCGTTATCGCGTCAACGCGACCACACTGAGTCGACGAGGCGATATGTCAACGCGTCAACACGTCAACGGTTCGGTATAAAAACACGGAAACTAATGGCAGCGTTAGGAGGCTATGTGACAACGCGTCAACACGTCAACGGGTCTGTCTAAAAACACGGAGTGTATACTAAAATATGAAAATCCGAGAACGAGGTATTTTGCCAAGCTGGATCCTGAAAAAAGGAATCTGTCAACCACTTGAACTTAGAAAAATATATATAATGAAAGGTCGAGGAACAGCTTCAAATGATATCGTTTTAAAGCTGTTCGTCTACCTTTCATTATGTATATTTTTCTAAAAAACGGAAATTGATGGCAGCCTTAGGAGGCTATGTGTATAGAGCGGTTTTCATCCGGCTGTGAAACAAAACCCAATAGTCAGTGTTTAATAGTGTCTACTAGTTATAATTAAAAAAAGGGGAATAAAATAGAAATGACTTTCGTAGTGTATAGCAGTGCGTATTTTGTTAGTATCTATTTCACGTCGGATGAAAACCACTCGACTAGTGAACTAGTTCTTCGCAGCGCAATTGTAGAAAGAGGCTATGTGTATAGTGAACTAGTTCTCGTTCTACAAATGCACGCGACAAAACTAGTTCTCTATACACATAGCCTCGTTCTACAATTGCGCGTGAAAGAACTAGTTCACTATACACCTCGTTCTATAAATGCGCGTGAAAGAACTAGTTCACTATACACATAGCCTTGATCTATAATTGCGCTGGAAAGAACTAGTTCTCAATACACAGTCTCGTTTTACAATTGCGCAGGAAAGAACTAGTTCACTATACACATAGCCTCGTTCTACAAACGCGCAGGAAAGAGCTCACTATACACATAGTCTCGTTCTACAAATGCGCTGGAAAGAACTAGTTCTCAATACACAGTCTCGTTCTACAATTGCGCAGGAAAGAACTAGTTCACTATACACATAGCCTCGTTCTACAAACGCGCAGGAAAGAGCTCACTATACACATAGTCTCGTTCTACAAATGCGCTGGAAAGAACTAGTTCTCTATACACAGTCTCGTTCTACAATTGCGCAGGAAAGAACTAGTTCACTAGAGTGGTTTGCATCCGACTGTGAAATAGATACTAACAAACACGCACTACTATACACTATGAAAGTCATTTTTATTGTATTCTCCTTTGTAATTATGACTAGTAGACACTATTAAACACTGACTACTAGTTTTGTTTCACAGTCGGATGAAAACCGCTCTATACACATAGCCTCATTCTATAAAAGCGCTGCCAAGAACTAGTTCACTATGCACATAGCCTCGTTCTACAAATGCGCTGTAAAGAACAAGCTCAATATACACATAGCCTCGTTCTATAAATGCGCGTGAAAGAACTAGCTCACTATATACACAGTCTCGTTCTATAACGCTTGAAAGAACTAGTTCACTATACACATAGCCTCGTTCTACAAATGCGTTGGAAAGAACAAGCTCAATATACACATAGCCTCGTTCTATAAATGCGCGTGAAAGAACTAGATCACTATACACATAGCCTCGTTCTACAATTACGCTGGAAAGAACTAGTTCACTATACACATAGCCTCGTTCTATAAATGCGTTGGAAAGAACAAGCTCAATATACACATAGCCTCGTTCTATAAATGCGCGTGAAAGAACTAGATCACTATACACATAGCCTCGTTCTACAATTACGCTGGAAAGAACTAGTTCACTATACACATAGCCTCGTTCTATAAATGCGCGTGAAAGAACTAGATCACTATACACATAGCCTCGTTCTACAATTACGCTGGAAAG
The DNA here is from genome assembly GCA_033964015.1 of Scolanthus callimorphus. Classification (NCBI taxonomy): domain Eukaryota; kingdom Metazoa; phylum Cnidaria; class Anthozoa; order Actiniaria; family Edwardsiidae; genus Scolanthus; species Scolanthus callimorphus. The sequence continues at coordinate 426,860 of JAWWUD010000085.1, read as the reverse complement.
AACTAGTTCACTATACACATAGCCTCGTTCTACAATTGCGCGTGAAAGAACTAGTTCTCTATACACATAGCCTCGTTCTAAAAATGCGCTGGAGGAAACTAGTTCTCATACACAGTCTACATCTACTAATGCACAGGGACGAACTAGTTCACTATACACATAGCCTCGTTCTACAAATGCGCTGGAAAGAGCTAGCACAATATACACATAGCCTCGTTCTATAAATGCGCGTGAAAGAACTAGTTCGCTATACACATAGTCTCGTTCTACAAACGCGCTGGAAAGAACTAGCTCACTATACACATAGTCTCGTTCTATAAACACGCGTGAAAGAACTAGTTCACTATACACATAGCCTCATTCTATAAAAGCGCTGCCAAGAACTAGTTCACTATACACATAAACTCGTTCTACAAATGCGCTGTAAAGAACTAGCTCAATATACACGTAGCTTCCTTCTATAAATGCGCTTGAAAGAACTAGTTCGCTATACACAGTCTCGTTCTACAAACGCGCTGGAAAGAACTAGCTCACTATACACATAGTCTCGTTCTATAAACGCGCGTGAAAGAACTAGTTCACTATACACATAGCCTCATTCTATAAATGCGCTGCGAAGAACTAGTTCACTATACACATAGTCTAGATCTACTAATGCACAGGAAAGAACTAGTTCACTATACACATAGCTTTGTTCTACAAATGCACGCGAGAGAACTAGTTCACTATACACATAGCCTCGTTCTAAAAATGCGCGTGAAAGAACTAGTTCTCTATACACAAGTTGACGAGTTGACGCGTTGACAAGTTAAAGAGTTCATTAGACCAGTTGACGAGTTGACGCGTTAACCAGTTGGCGAGTTGACAAGTTGATGCGTTGACCAGTTGACCAGTTGACCAGTTGAAGAGTTGACGAGTTGACAAGTTGATGCGTTGACGAGTTGACAAGTTGACCAGTTGACAAGTTGATGCGTTGACCAGTTGACGCGTTGACCAGTTGACCAGTTGACGAGTTGACAAGTTGATGCGTTGACAAGTTGACCAGTTGACGAGTTGACAAGTTGACCAGTTGACCAGTTGACGAGTTGACAAGTTGACCAGTTGACCAGTTGACGAGTTGACAAGTTGACCAGTTGACGAGTTGACCAGTTGACCAGTTGACGAGTTAACAAGTTGACAAGTTGACAAGTTGACAAGTTGACAAGTTGACCAGTTGACCAGTTGACCAGTTTTTGAAAAGGTGGAGCTATGTGCGAGGGGGTATTCTGCAGTCGCTCCTGTTGGTGAAACAGTCTGTCACATAGCCACGTGTGTGCAGGAACACTTAAGAATGGATAAGGCTTCTCACATATACAAACAAGCCGCAATGAGGCATGTGTCGCACCTTTGTCGACACATGTCAATCTAAAGCTTGCAGTGTAATCAGCATATGATTTCCTTTACACAATTGACATAATTTATAATTGTAATTTCTCTAGCTATTTATTTGGCTTGTAAATCACTTAGAATAACTCACTGATGATTACAGTTGAAACTGTTGAAACATGTCTATTAAAACTTTCATAATTTGTATAAAGTTGATTAACAATAGAGCCAATTTCACGTGACTGTGGTAAACCAAAATAAAGTAAAGCATCCAATTCTGACCAAAGCATAGACCCAGTAAAGGCCATGTTGCACAAGGCATTTTTTATTGCAATTCGCAATGTGTGGTTCCAAAAAATATCCATACCCCCCAACAGAAGGGTGTTAAAAAGTGATCCCCACACCCCTCTGGAATTTCCAAAGAAAAATACAGTATTTGTATGGAAAAGATCAGGTAAATTGCACCCCCCCCCTCCCCCCACCCTTCCGGAATTTCCAATCCCTTCCGTAGGGGGGGTATGGATAATTTCTGGAAACACACAATGCAATATTTGTTGTGTTGCGAGTTGCAGTGAAATGCGTGCATGCTATAACACCCCCATGGAATGCAATAATTTGTTACGTTGCAAGTTACAGAAAATGTAGAATGGAGCTCTACTTTTCGTAATGTTGTGAGACAAGTTGCTGCATGTAACATGTCTTGGCAATTTATTGTGCAATGGGTTCCCTGAATAAGCCAATCGGCAGGCTTTATTTTGATAGTGCCGCTGTTAATTAGGCACATTGCCAGTGCTGGAAATAGTCCTTTTCACAGTTCCTCGCTTTATTGTGTGATTCAAATTGGAATTCTAGCCTGTAGTCGAGTCTACCATTGATCAATGTCAATCAACATATTGTTTGGTCAACGGTGGGACTTCAGACTAGAATTCCAATTTGAATCATAATAAAGCGAGGAACTGTGAAAATGAGGTCACATTTTGGCCAATAGTTTCAATTTTTAGTCGCACCTTACAGACTGTGGGTGACAAAATTGGTTAAATTTTTGTTGCAAAATTAGACATGTTTAGTTGCAAAAGCGACACATACAGAATGCAATTTCCAGCCCAGATTGCAAGTTGAAAAAATAAGGCAATTGTGTAATATTCTGTGGCAACTTGCATTGTTTTTTAATTTTTCATTGTTGCATTGTGAGTCACAAGAAAAATTGCCTTGTGTAACATGACCCTTAAGCTAAAATGAGTGTGAATTACTCATAACACTCATCTGAAATCCACCCTACTGAATAAATACTTAATAAACAATCATCACTCCTTATCTGTTGATTGTAGTTTGACTGTGTTGGTCCTCCTGTGGATTATGTTCTTCATTGGAGCCTATAAAGTGTCCCAGTTTGAGAGAGACTTTGCTGAGTATGATCCTTATGCAGTGCTGGAGATTGATAGGGTAAGCGCTGCAGGCTGCTACTGTATCATGACAAAATCTTGTTATATTCTAATTCACTTCGTTCAAACAAATCTAAATTATTTACCCCTTAAAGTGTGAGTATGACCAAAACTGTATCCTTCCTATAAATCTACTGTGTTGTACTAATAAGGCATTAAAAACATCTTCCCGAAATTTTGGTTGATAACATTAACGGTTTTAGTAGCTGCCCTGACGAAGGATTGAAAGTAAAATTTGAAACGTTGGCATCTCTCGGCTCCTGTTTTGTCTGTTTTTTACCTTATTTACTTATATTTCTGCGGACATTGTATCCTATTGGATCCAGAGACATCCCTGTTTGAGTTTCTCGTCTTTACCTTTATAGTGAATTATTATTTACATGGATTCTTGGAGATATGAAATTATGATCTCTTGGACATCTCACTTGTTTGCTTCCATATCTCCGTGTGAACATTCTTGATCAGTGACAAAATTGTTGAGAATTTTAATTTAATTGTCTACAACCATTACAGATCGTCATACTAAAAAATGTTGTGTTTCCATAAAATAATCGCTACCCTTCTCATTAACAACCCTCCCCCAACTCAATGTTGTTTTGTCTAGCACACTCTAGTGGTTGGGCTTCAACATTGAATTGGGGAGGGGGGGGGGGGGGGGGGGGGCTTACACATTTGAAATGGAGAAAAGCATTTTTGAAGGGAAATTCTCAACTACTTTTGTCACTGCTTTTTTATTAACTAGTATATGGATTTGTGTTATAATAATAACTGACATACACTGACACACATTTTTTTTTCACTCAGGACTGACTACTGGTAGTTGTTAATGTATTCTCACATTTTTTCGTAGGGTGCAAGTGTAGCTGAAATCCGTCGCCAATACCGTCGGCTCAGTATGAAGTACCATCCAGACAAGGAAACAGGAGATTCCAGGAAATTCATGAGGATAGCCAAAGCATATGAAGCGTAAGTCACTTCAAAATGGCCTGAGCAATGTATCATTTCATTCAAGAACAAATCCACATTTCCCCCACAGAAGGGATTTGGAAATTACATACAAGTGTGTAGGGGTGGGCAAGTCAAGTGCCTTTTATTTTCCATACAGTGATTTTCAATGGAAATTCCAATGGGGTGCAGTTGGGTCATATCTCAACCCCGTCCATTCCCCTATTGCAAAAATGAAAAATACAAACACATTTAAAGTTATGCAAGTTGATGATGTTATCCTTATCCCATTACACACTGTACGGTGTTTGGGAAGTGAATTGAAAAACATAAAACGTTCCCATTTAGGTTAACAAATGAAGAGTCAAGAAAAAACTGGGAGGAGCATGGCAATCCAGATGGACCTGGAGGTAATGATTCCTTCTCTTCCTTCTTTATTCACTTTGTTCAGTTTTTTTCTCAATTAAGAGGTTCTGATCCTAAGGCCAGCTGTCTTATTTCTTGTCAGCAACAAGTTTTGGTATTGCTCTTCCATCTTGGTTGGTTAGCAAAGAAAACTCCATGTGGGTGAGTCAATCCCTGGCTGTTTATTTATCCAGTACTGAAGAATGACTTTTTGTACCAATACCATGCACAATGTTTCATTTGTTTTATTTGATTATTTTTTGTTGTTGTTTAATTGCTTGCTCTTGAGAAATCAGGGCTTCTGGCAGGTCGCGGGAAAAAATGACAAATTTCGCAGGATTTTTAGGTTTAAATTCATGAGAGAAAAAAAAACAGCCAATTTCGCTGCAAAATTCATGGAAAGATGGCTGATTTCGGGTTTTTTTAGGTTCAAATTTGTGAGAAGAAAAAAACGTCAGATTTCCATGGATCGAACTTGCATGAAAAACAAAAAACTGCAGTATCACGAGTGATTTTTTCAACCAAATTTCAGAGAAAATGGTTTTGTGGTGAAAATGGACAAGTAGATAACTCAAAAGCTGAAACGAGTTTCAAAATATGCTGGATGTCATTGTCATTCTTTAAGATTTCTGAAGGATTTCGCAGGATTTTGTATACTTTGCAGGATTTCGCAGTTTTTTTCCCCGCAGATTTTGCAGATTTACCCAAATTTCATGGGTCCGCGACCGCACGAAATGCCAGAAGCCCTGATAAATACAGTAGCTAGAAAAACACTAGGAGATAAATTTTGTACATGTATCTCTGCATGGTCTGTTTATTCTCCAAACATCAATGAAATACCAAATTCTAATTTTATTTGAGTAAAAACTAAAAACGAGCATGGAGCACAGGCAAGTGTGAAGATATCAAGTTTTTGCATTGGAGATTGCCCGGTGTTTATATAATATTAACGTTATTACAGTCAAAAGACATGAAGCGTGCCCCCTAGAGTTCAATATTCAATTCATTATTCCATTCTTGATTTCATTATTCAATCCCAAAAATGTATGTTTCAATTCAATATTAAAAATGTTTTTTGAATTCCGATATGTTATTGTTATCCCAGAGTACTGATTTAAATTATAAAATTTTCAATGTCGAATTGAAAATTGCATATTTGGATTGAATAATGAAATCAATCAATGAATTGAATATTCAACTCTAGGGGGGCATGCTTCATGTCTTTTGACTGTAAAATTTCTGTGAAAAGGACATAGGTACATGTGCACTGTGTAGCAAACAGTTACCATAACTAAGGTTATGCTCATTTTGTGTGTTAGGTCCTTGCAGCATATGGACTGGCATTTATGATTATTCTACCTGTTGCTGTGGTAAGTATTTTACAGGGTTCATATGCGCCCTGGAAATCCTGGAATATCCTGGATTTTCATTTCCTTCCTGGAAAGTCATTGAAATTCCTGGAATTTTAAAGAAAATCCTGGAAAACTCCTGGAAAAATGCTTCAACTCAAATGAGGTTGAATCAGTTAGTTTTGTGAATCTGATTTTGGGCAGCAGACTATGACATCCTCTAGACTTATGTTTTTTTAGAGGGAGGGGGCATTCTAGCCAATAAAAACTCCTGGAAAACTCCTGGAAAAATGACTAAAGACTTCCTGTAAATGAATAAATGTCACGTTTTTTAGTGGTGTTTAAGGCCGCACTTGCACACATTTAATCATATCAATTTCACATTTAATCATATGTAAAATCCTGGATTTTTGTCATCCAGAAAGCGTACGAACCCTGATTTTAGACAGTCTTGGCAAATAGATGACGCGTGGGACATTCTGTAGTATGCCACTGGATAGCATGGTATAATATGCTCCCGAGGGAAACATCAGTTTTGTTTCCCGAGAATCTCGATGTTTACCGAGACGAAGTCGAGGGAAACATCGAGATTTGAGGGAAACAAAACTGGTGTTTCCCGAGGGAGTAGTCATTAAGTGTTTTGTTATATAGCAGAAAATATACTACAATAATTAAGTCAAAACAAATTGTATTTAAAGAATGAAAGAGAAGTTACAAAGTGTGCGCGCGACTGCATCATGTAAAGGGAAAACACTCCTAAATAACACAATTTTCCTGCATTAGCAAAAACTTATCAAAATTAGCAAAGGTTTTTTAAAAAAGACTCGCGTGTTTACAATAAACTTCTATTTTTCCCGCTCTCAAACGCGAAGCGCGAAAGCAATATTCCCCAACCGGTCAATAATTTTTCGAAATATTGACTGATCGGGGAATATTTGATTTGTACTTCACCACGTGACCTTGATTTAGCCAATAAGAGCGCGCGCTAGGTTGGAGTGAGCACTCGCTATATAACAACTACCTATATGTACTGTATGCTCAGTAATTCCTTTTTACTTTCAGGGCACATGGTGGTATAAATCCATTCAGTACAGCTGTGACCAGATCTTGCTGGACACCACACAACTCTACTATTACTTCTTCCACAAAACACCGGCAATGCAAATTAAACGTAAGACCTTATTTACATAAATGATACATACAGATAAAAGAAATGATAAAAGAAAATGATAAAAGAAAATGATAAAAGAAAATTAAGACAGGTTGTTTTAGAAATTGACAGCGGACAAAAATACCATAATGCATTGGGCAATTCCAGAAGATATATGTACCCGGGCAGGCGGTACTAGTTTTTGACCCCCCCCATGCATCCACAATTTCCAAAATGGCTCCCCCCCAAATGCATATAGAATTCCTGAGAGGTTATACTAGCTTCCAGCTTCGAAAAAAACATGTAGGCAGAATTCCAAGCTTGAGAACCCCCGTCCCATTCACAATTTCTCAATGCCGCCCGCCCCTGGGGTACATATATTATTTTCTGGAATTGCCCATTGCAGGCCTAATACCACATCGCAGCGAGCCGCCGTGTTATTTTTGCGCACGTGAAGGAAAATCATTTCCTGGAAAATAATTTCTTTTATAGCAATGAATGCAACATTGTGCCCCTAATACAGGGCTGCAAATAATTGTGTCTTTATTGTATATGAGTCCCTTTTGTAACTTAAACCATTTTTATTTGTGACTAAAATGTTCTCCTAGTTGCGTGCTGTCTCTAAAAATGCGCATAAAATTGAGAATATCAGCCAAAATGCTACCTCATATTTTTCTTAATTTCCAGCCCTGTAAAAATAACATTTTTTTTTTGTAGAGGTCGACAGTTACTACTTCAGATTGAATTCAAACCCTTCTTTCTGCTGTTCAATTTGTATTTGTTTTTGTGTATAGGAATTCTGATGATCCTTGCTGGGTCGCTGGAGTATGAGAAAGGGCATAATAGCGAAGTACAAGAACGACTGACTGATAATATTGAGATACCACAGGTAAGAGACATGCAACAATCTTGGCCCCCATGTAAGCCACAGAGGTTAGCTGTTCCCAAATTGTGCAATTGGACAAAAATCTAACAAATCGGTGGGCTGCAAGGCAGGAGTGTTGTTACCAGACAGAGCCTAAGTACGGGTTTCAAGTCCCATCTGAGGGCTAAGCATGTAAATTTTGTGTGTTTCTTTCTCATATTTTTTTTCCTTGAGGGGCACGGTAACGAATTCTACATTCTGATTGGTTCTTAGAGCGCGCGCGCGAGGGCAATATTTTCCTATCTCTGACCTAGGTCACAGTAACCATTTTCGCGCGCTTGTTTTCATCGAAAAAATCCATTTTTGAGTTGGAAAAAAATAAATAAGTTATTTACCGGCTTTAGGTCGGTCCGTATAGGGAAACAACTGTGACCTCGGACTGGAAAATGTTTTTCCCTATACGGACCGACCTAATGCCGGTAAATAACATATATATATCTTTCGCAAAGTTTCTGTGTTTTTACGTAGCTTCACTTGAAACACCATTCACCTTTCACACCATTCATAAGTCTGTCTACCAATATCACCGCGCAAACTTGAGAGTGATCTAAACTCCCTGGCTAGTGACTGATATATAATGAAGGATATCATTGTTTACATCTAGTTGATGAGAGACCTGCCCAATCTCGGTGACAAAAACAAGGAGCCCCCTTTGTGTTACCCATACAGTATCAAGGCAAGGTCCCTCATCCACGCCCACCTGGCTAGGATGGACTTACCACCTGACACTCTCAAACAAGGTTAGAAACAAAGTTAAGGAGGCTCGGAATAGTTTTCATCGCGCGCGCGCGCGCTCGCTAGCGAAATTTAGCGCGCGCGCTTGCCAATATCCATTGTATCTAACGGTTGGCGCATGCGCAATAGGCACTTGTGCAGATCGTGTTATTTTGTGACATGCTCACTGCGCGTGCAATTATAGAAAAACTTGACAGTAATTTTTTTTAATTTGGATATAATTTTTAATTGTTATCAGTTTGAGCTGTTGACAACTTTTTGGCGAATTTTTTCTAAAATTAAAAAAATATATTAAAGAAAAACATGTTTTGCTGACGTGTGCATGTTCCTACTGATGACTTTTTTTTTTCAACTTAGTAAAACTACTCTTTACCGCGCTCATTATTTGCGATTTTGGGAAAAGTTTACCGCCATTTAAAAAATAAAAATCCGCCATTTTCAAGCAATTTGCCGCCGATTTGCCGCATTATGGCGTCATTTCTATGACCTTCATTGAGTTTTGAAACACAGCTCTCTCGACCAATCAGAGAGCGCGAACTATCTCAATTATTTATAAATGACTGTCAAACCTCCTTGGTCTGATCTGCATGTGTTGCTATTGGTTGAGGTCTAAGCTTGACAGCCGAGCCTACTTGGGAAGATGTTTTCTTCAAAAATTAAATTTTACAAATGTAAAAATTTCCTCTCGATTTTAACGGAATGCACTCCCAAATTTTGCAAATTTACTAATTTTTAGGTGCGTTTTCCAGCTGTGGATATCGATTTCCTCCACGAAACCCATGCTCTAGGATCCAGCGCTATAGGTATTTTTCGCGGTTAAAATACCTTGACAAGGTCTATGTTGTAATTTGGCGTGGCTGTAGTGCTGTTCCTAATACAAATGCACACAAAATAAGGCATACCTCTTATTTAAGCATTAGAGCACAACTTTCTATGACTTTATCAGCGCAATAGAGCACGCGTAAAATCACGAGCCGATGCTTTTGTGATATAGCGGGGGAGAACCATTGCTTTATCGGTGAAATAGAGCATAGATTTGGACCAATCAGAGCGCGCATTATATCGTAGCTATATTATAAATGCTAATAATGGCAGTTTTGACGATGTTGCGCACGCATCATAAATGGGATAAGAACAATGTTTTTTTTTAATCGTGAAAACGGTCAATTAACCCTTTCACGCCCATATACGGAAAATTCCGCATTTTTAACAGCACGTACATCGAAGACTTGCACAAAAACTCTGCATTAAGGCAGCTTTTCCTTCCGAATGCAAACAGAGCAGGGACCTAGTGATAAAGTTGAGCTGTTTTCAGGCTTTGAACTTCGTGTTTACTACAGAAATAATCGCTTGTTTTGGCGAAATAACACGAGATTTCTGACATGCCAAAACACACATTCGAGTGTACGCTACAAGGGCCTCGTTTCGTGTTATTTTCTAAAAGAGACAAAAACAACTCAACATGCAGCATATTGCATTTCGTTTTACCTTTATTCCTGACTTCCAAGCCCAAGTTTCAAGATTCCTAGTGAAGTTTCAAGCGAGATATGGCGCTTGACGTTTCAAAGCGACTTTAGAAAATTCACATCAACAGAGCTTATACGTTGGGATACCTGTGGATTTTGTTCAAAATTTGACAGCACCCTCCCCTGTATTGGACGGTTAGACAAGATATTTATATATAAGTCTTTTTGCCCTACGACAACTAAAACCAGAATTATGCTCAGTAGCTTGCTTTTTATGTCTAAAACACAGATTCATACGAATGCAGTGCTGGGCAAAAAGAATTCCACTGAAGAGGGGCCAAAGGTTTCATTCAGTCATTCTGTTCCAGAATTCTCACAAGAACAAAGGAAAAGCGAATGAAACCCCTTCACTATACTTCTTTCTTGAAGCGCAGCACAAAAGCATTCCCCATAATAGACTTAATGATGTCCTATGGCCTCTTCTAGTGGAATTTCAGCTTGTATTTTGTAGAAATTTTATCAAATGTCTAACCGTGCGATAGCAAGCCACCACTGGAAAACAACTTACGAGTCAGCGGTAGTGCTCTGCAAGTAGTACCGGCCTCCCTGTCAATAAAAAAAACAGGAAACCCAGAAACCTAGACCTGATATGCAGAAATGGGCAGGGATATGTCTGTTTGGCTTAGAAAAACAGCTATATTTGTAGAAAAAAGTTGGGCCTGAAAGGGTTAAGCCATGCGTCGCTTGACTCGAGAATTCATTTTTTTACAGCAAAAATCGTTTCATCGCGACCCGCGTTTTCAAAACATCGATTTGTTTTTGGCTTTTCTGTTACGCCAGACAAATCGGATTCTTGCCCTGTTTCGCCTAGTATAGTGTAGTCGCCTGGCCAGTTCATTGCACTAGGCGAAAAAGGGCAAGAGTTCCATTGGCTCAGATAGTTTGATTGGCGGAACAGCAAAGTCAAAAACAAGTCGATGTTTTGAAAACGCGGGTCGCGATGCTACGATTTTAGCTGTAATGTTCATTGAGCACTATTTTCTTTTGTTTTTATCTGTAGACTTGGGTCTGATCTTGAGTAAAAGCCCTCTGCTAGTCCAGGAGATGATCAGCTGCGTTGCCCAACTCATAGCCATGGCTAAAGCTGGAAGAAGTAAGTAGTCACGTCTTTATAACATGAAATGAACAAATGAAATGTATGCACTTTTATACCGCAAATTATCATATGGATATGTTCAAATGCGGTTTACAGAGACATAATCTCAATAGTCAAAAATAATGAGGCCAAAGGCCGAATGGACTATTGACTCAGAGGCCATGAGGGTGAGAGGAATAACTGTTTTATTCAAATCACACTAGCAAGTCAATTTTTATAGCTAAAAACGTTTTCTAGTCTGGTCATTTGCGATTTTCTAGCTTTCAAATCCGACACTTTTCGCTACTAGCAGGCTATAACTTATAGGCTACTAGTAGCTCATCCAAACAGAACGTAGCATTGACATTAGGCCACTAGTGTGATTTGACTAATTCAGTCTATTCGAGCACTAAGGTTATCGGCGCCTGCTCTAACTCAATCAAACGTGTCTTTTGCAGCTTCCAACATGCCACGGCTAGAGACTGTTGAAAACTGTATGAAGATAAGTCAGATGCTTGTACAGGGCTTATGGGATAACAAATCACCCTTACTCCAACTACCGCATCTCAACCAGGAAAACCTTCGACATTTCACAACCAAAAAGGTAAGGCTCGGGGCCTAACCAGGAAAATCTTCGACACTTCACAACTAAAAGGTAAGGCTCAGGGCTGAACCAGGACAACCTTCGACGCTTCACGACTAAAAAGGTAAGGCTCAGGGCCGAACCAGGACAACCTTCGACACTTCACGAAAAAGGTAAGGCTCAGGGCCGAACCAGGACAACCTTCGACACTTCACAACTAAAAGGTATGGCTCAGGGCCGAACCAAGACAACCTTCGACACTTCACGACTAAAAAGGTAAGGCCCAGGGCCGAACCAGGACAACCTTCGACACTTCACAACTAAAAGGTATGGCTCAGGGCCGAACCAAGACAACCTTCGACACTTCACAACTAAAAGGTATGGCTCAGGGCCGAACCAGGACATCCTTCGACACTTCACAACTAAAAGGTATGGCTCAGGGCCGAACCAGGACATCCTTCGACACTTCACAACTAAAAGGTATGGCTCAGGGCCGAACCAGGACATCCTTCGACACTTCACAACTAAAAGGTATGGCTCAGGGCCGAACCACGACAACCTTCGACACTTCACGACTAAAAAGGTAAAGCTCAGGGCCGAACCAGGACAACCTTCGACACTTCACAACTAAAAGGTATGGCTCAGGGCCGAACCAAGACAACCTTCGACACTTCACGACTAAAAAGGTAAGGCTCAGGGCCGAACCAGGACAACCTTCGACACTTCACAACTAAAAGGTATGGCTCAGGGCCGAAGCAAGACAACCTTCAACACTTCACGACTAAAAAGGTAAGGCTCAGGGCCGAACCATGACAACCTTCGACATTTCACGAATAAAAAGGAAAGGCTATGGCCGAACAAGGTCGACATTTGATTCAGCGTCATGCAACATTTTGTTGAACGTGTTATATTAAAGGGGCTCACAGTTATTTGAATAAATTTATAAATACAGCTCACTCGACCGACATCACATGATCTGAACAGGGTGGCAACAACATGTTAACACTGTTAGCCGATTTCGTTTATTGAATGTGTTTGGCCCAACCTCATGACTTTGTAGGTCCTTGTAGCTTTCGTAATCCGCGGCTCATTAACCAATCAGCTCGACAAACCGCAGCGTGTGAATCAGGCATCCCATCCCACATCTGACACCAAGTCCAATACCACAGGTTTCCCATACTTTATATTCTGTGATTTTTTTCAGCGAAATATCCGATCTGTAAAGCAGCTGGTCGCCATGAAGGAGGATGAGAGAAGGTAAAGTGTACGTGCATATTACAGTGCGGACACATAAAGCATGCTGAACAAAACTGACCAATCAGATTTGGGGTGAAAACAATCAATCCTGACTCAATTTGTCCTACCAATGAAATTATTTTTAGGTGCGCTCTCATTGGTTGGAGGAGATTTTGTACAGTTGCGATTGTTTTCACGTCAAATCTGATTGATTTTTGTTCAGCATGGCCCGCATTCTGTTCCGTGAGTGATTTTTTTTATCATTCTGTAACTACTAATGTTTCCCTGTCCTGTTCAGCCAAGTCGCCACGTCGCTATCGTTTGTGAAACCCGTGTCGAACATCATTGAGCATCGTTTTGATAAAATATTTATGCATTAGAGCAGAACTGTGTATGACTTTATAGGCGAAATAGAGCACGCGTGATGTCTGGAGAGACACGAGAACGTTGAGTGCTCTTATTCGCCTATCCGTGAAATATGGCATAGATTTCGGCCAATCAGAGCGCGCGTTGTATCGTAGCTATGTTATACATCACTATTAAGGGTTTGCATTTATTTGTTCTCACAGGGCTTTACTCCGAGGCCTAAGTGACGAGGAGTACGCTGATATCATCAACGTGTGTTGGATGATACCTGTAGTCGAAATGTCGGTCCGGGCACATGGTAAGAGACAACCTTTTTATTCAGTCGCGATGTGGCGACAAATTGCTTAAAAGTTGTTGCCAACTGCTAAAGATTTGTCGCCACCCGGCGGAAGCTAAACAAATCAACGAGGCTAGATTAATGATAATGACTAATTGTCCCACGAAAAAAAAATGAACGACCGCTTTGTAAAGGTCGCCCGTTCCCAGAAATGACAGGGACCGTTCTAAAAGGCATCGATCGTTTACGAAAGGGAAATGCACGAAGCCGACAACAAAACGTCACATTCTCAGGGCTGGAAATTAACTTATTTTCTTAGTCGCCAGCTTGCGACCAAGTGCAAGCAACTAGTCGCCTGAAAACAACTTTTGGTCGCCAGGTGGCATCAAGCTTGAAAAGAGTACCAAAATATTTGGACACCAGCTGGCGCCTAGGCTCCAATGTTTAGTCGTCCAGCCTTGATTTGTGGTCGCCGGTCGCAATTTCCAGCCATGATTCTTGATTCGAATGACGTTTGATTTTCTCCTTCTCCTTGTAGTTCTGGATGACACGGAAGACAAGTCGCTTATCACTGTTGGTGATATAGTCACTATTACTTGTACACTAAGGAGGCGAAGCTTAGGGGTAAGTATTTGAGTAGTCGGCTCTGAACAGGCTACAGACGAAAACGAAACGAGTTTTCCGGAGCGCTTTCGGCGAGCCTGTTTCGCAGGCTACAATCAGCGACAAAATTGTTGATAAAAATTACGCACGTATTCGCTTTTCTGTTAGAATCGCAAAGTCTTGTATCAACCAGTTTAAAATTCGCCTCTGTCACTTATTAAACCCCCAGCCCCCCATTTCAATGTTGTTTACCGACGCTAGAAACCTTGGAGATCAACATTGAATAGGGGGAGGGGGGATTACTTAGATTTATTTTAAAATATTGGGTCTTAAGTATAGAAAACTGATTTTGAAAGCATTTTATCAAGCATTTATGTCGCTGATTGTAGCTTTGGGGCTGCAGTAAACATTCATTGGAAGACAAAGTGGCAGATGCCAAAGCGTCGTCATCGGAACCCGACGACCCTAGTTCGAGTCCCCGCTGTGGCTCCTTCGGTCAGTCGGGGTTCTTAAATGTGATGTATTTGTGTGGTACTCGAAGAAACTAGTTGTAATGACTATATATCAGCGGGTACAGGGTACTCTTAGAGTAGAGTCTATAATTCGAGTTTCAAAACAAATAACTTTTTTTCATTGCGTATCGCTTTTTCAAATTATTTGCCAGGAATTTTTCGACCAAGAATCCTCTGAGCAGCCCCCTGCCGATAGCCCAGAGCAACCTGAGGCAAAATCTGACGGGAAAGATTCGCCACAACCCCAGAAGGTCTGGCAGAAAAACAAGAAAAAGGGAAAGCAAAAGAAACCCAATAAACAACAACCGAAAAAGAAACCCGTCAAGCCACCAGTGAAGAAGAAGGACAGCTTGGAAGAGGTAAGGTATCTGCTGAAGGCGGGTTTACTCTTGCTTCTTTGTCGCATTTTAAGGAGCCTGTGTCAGCCGCCATTTTGACAGCATAGCAAGATACCAAGTCGGAGAAAGCATCCATTTCCATCGGCTGCCATGTATGGTAGACTGCTAGCAGTCGCGCCTTCGACGCTCCTCTGGCGTTCGTCGGGGGTTCGCGCTCGCTTTCTGGGTCGCGCTCGCTTTCTGGGAAACGCGCCAAAGTAGGGGCTGCTAGCAGTCTATCATGTATGGTGACCTCTTGACCAGCTCCTAGTATGAGCCTCCCTTCACTGACCACTTATCCTTCTTCTGTCGCCCTCATTATGTGACAATTCTTAAAGGGGCTCTCGCACGCTTGCTGGCCACTTCTCTGACAGAAAATAGCTCAAATCGCAATCCAATTCCATCCTCTTCATAACAGGTCAAAACAACCTAGAATTGCATTTGTCTAAAACTTGAAAATTGTTTTCTATTAATCTGGAGAACTATTTTGATTACTACGGGCAAATGTACATGTGTTTTCACGGATACAATTTTACCTATTTTAAGTCCACGGTGGACGAATCTTAAGCGTGCGAGTGCCCCTTTAAGTGTATGTGTCTGTATCTGTAAACAGAAAGAGTCCAAAGAAAAGGAAGAAGAGAAAAAAGAGAAAGGAGAGGAGGAGGACAATGCCGAGGAGGTTGTGGACGAGGAAGCGGAACATCGGGACGAGAATCATGAGTCAGGGACGGACACTGAGGAGGATTCCAGGTACCATGCCCCTTCCTCTGTATTTGTGACTAATAAAGAACTTGATCCTATAGCACCACGCTTTTATGTCACAGACACTATGTAGGACAGTTTTCCCATGGAAATTTAATGATTTAAAAAGTGCATATTACCCCTCGCTTGAGCCAAATTAGACAAAAAGTCGCAATGTTTACATATTTTAATTTTTAATCTTAATTTGAAAAACCCTGATTTTTTTATGCAGGTTTTAGAATATTTTGTTTTGCCTTGTGAGGCCGCAAATGATTTAGGCCTGGGGCCCGTTTCTCGAAACGCCCGAGAATTCTCGGGCCCGAGAACTTTGTTTTGGGACTTTAATAGATTGATCCCCAAGTTTTTCGTTTTCTTTTCTACCCCGATGATTTAAATAGTCTACAACTCCCGTCCCGAAATTTTCGATTTCATTCAAACCCTCAAATCGACGAAAAATCACGCGAAAAGTATTGGGAGGTTAGTTGCTCCCGAAAACGTTCCATTGTTTTTCACCCGAGTTTTTCGGGTGCCCGAAAAGTTCGGTTTAAACTAACATAATTCTATAAATACTATGGAAAGAAATAACCACGAAAAGGGAGTTATAGACTATTAAATCTGCAGGGTAGAAAAGAAAACGAAAAAGTTCTTGGGGCCGAGAATTCTCGGGCGTTTCGAGAAACAGGCGCCTGGGCAGAGTGACGTGGACGGAGGTAATGACAACAATACCTCCGATGACGTATCGCCTGCCTTTCGTGTGAATTTGTCATTTTGACAGCGAAGGTATTGTTAATGGTGTTGTTCAAAACAATGCCTCCGGCACGTCACTAGTAACTCGGCTTTTACCGGCCTCGTGGGCACAGGACACCCAATAGACGGAAACCAATTTATTTTCACTTGTTTTGTTCATCAGTGGTGTTGAAAGCGAGGCCGAGAACGATAAAACCGCGCCCAAGGAAAAGGAGGAGAAGAAATCCCCCGAAGATGACGAGGAAGAATGGAAACGACTCCAAGCGGATGTGAAGAACATCGAGAGTGTCCTAGAAACCAAGTCACGTGACACCCACCCTGTACATGCGCCTTACTTCCCTGAGGTAACTGTCATTGCGTGACGTTGAAGCGTGACACGTGACATGACGAACAGACTTCGTATTACATGTACTTACTTAAGGCCGGTTTACACTTGCGATTTTTGTTGCATTTGTCGCGGCGATTTTTCTCGCGCGAGTTGCAATTCCACCTTTCTTGTGTAAACGAGATTCAAATACGGTGCGATTTATGTGTTCTCATTTCTTCAAATCGCATCAAGTTGCAAAGAGTTTCGAAGATCTTTGAAATCTCCGCGACATCACGCGACAAAAATCGCGGCATATCGCGCCGAGTTGCGCCTTGTTTACATTAGTGATTTTGAGGCGCGTACGATGACGCGTACGTGCGAGAAAAATCACCGGGACTCGCGCGACAAAATTTGCAGCAAAAAATGCAAAGTGTAAACCGGCCTTTAGGGCGGCCTCAGCCGAGCTGCTCACCTAATCGGCTGAGACCGCCAGTTTGTACGATCCAAACTGTCATTGCGTGACTTTCCAGCGTGACACGTGACATGACGAACATACTTTGTATTAAATGTACTTACTTAGGGCTGCTCACCTGTTCGGCTGAGGCCACCAGTTTGGACGATTCAACATTCAGGCGGCAAACTCGGCAGTATTGCCCGCCCCAGTGTCTCCCTTCAGGATGTCCAAAAGGGATGTCGCTGGACGCCCTGGATGACGGAATCCTTGTGTCGGTGTACCCTTGCGATTTTTGTTGCATTTGTCGCGGCGATTTTTCTCGCGCGAGTTGCAATTCTAACTCTCTAGTGTATACGAGATGCAAATCTGGTGCGATTTCTGTGCTCTCTTCAAATCGCATCAAGTTGCAAAAAGTTTCCGACATGTTTGAAATCGCCGCGACACCACGCGGGCGGTCGCGCCGAGTTGCACTTATATTAGTACCAGACTCCTTAGTCCTTGCCGAGAAACTAGTGGAGCATGCGCAGTTTACATAGTGATTTCGTTTTGACGCGTACGTGCGAGAAACATCGCCGCGACTCGCGCGACAAAAATTGCAGTCAAAATTGCAAGTGTGAACGGGACTTAAGGTGGCCAGCAGGGAACTCTTGATGGCGAAAGCAATGCCCCACGAGACCGAGTCTTCGCCATGCCACAGTATGACTACGACAAAATCTACGGACCGCTTCGTCTTGTGACCTTGACCGCGTTTGAGCGTTTTGATTGGCTGATCAGTAGTTTCACGCGTTCTGATTGGCTAATTGTGTGTCATTGTGTTTCAAAAACTGCTTTGTCACACTTACGATTTGTTGCACTTCTACGCCACCGTCACGACTAATGCCATAAGCTCTGCCTATGCTATTGTGTCTACGCGTAAAGCCTGCAAAGCGCTCGCTGCTCATTTTAGACGCTCCTAAAGGAACCACGTCTTACAGCAAGCCTCTCAAAAAGGGCTCACTCCATGATCGACGGCTGCATTTTTGTCTCACGTCTAACGTAACGTTGCTGTTACATGAGTCAGTCACGTTACCCTCCTTAAGCTACGGCTAAGCTAGGACACATGTAGCGCGCAACATTTGTGTCCTGCATGTTTCCCCGAGTGGCTAAACTAGGAAAATCGCACGCATGTGTCTCGGACATATGAAATGTTTCTTGTCGCGCGCAACAATGTTTCTCGTGTGGCTAAACTGGGAAACATGAAGGAAACATGTGTCCGGCTACAATGTTGCGCGCTACATGTGTCCTAGTTTAGCCAGGGATTTAGACTGCTTGCAGCCCCTACTTCGGCGAACGTCCGTAAATCGAGAGAATTTTTTTTTTTACCCGCGGCGCGCTTCGATTTGTTTACGGTGCCGAGTTACTGAGGAGAGGGAGAGACGCGCCATCGCTGAAGAGGGGCTGCAAGCAGTGTATACCCTCCTTTCTAACGGTACTATTGTTGTGTTTGATTGCGTGACAGGACAAGCAAGAGTGGTGGTGGGTTTACGTGACAGATCGACGGAAAACCTCCCTCGTCACGCCACCTCAGCAAGTTTGTACACTCAGGGACGAAGAAGAGGTAATGCCAAAAAATCCCACCCCTTCCCCCGTAAGGACAAGAACCATGCATCTTCACCTCTTTCCAAAAGGCTCGCAACAGACCTCCTCGGCTTGGGCGTAATGTTTTGCCCATTTCAGATCATGTGGCATTCCCATGAGTATTCTCTCTTTGTTTGGAATGCTTTCATATTCATATATCCTTCGGTGCGTAGCAGAAAAACAAAGAAAGAATACTCATGGGAATGCCACGTGATCTGAAATGGGAAACATTACGCCCAAGCCGAGGAGGTCTATTACTAAGCGGAACCAGGCTCTGGTGGACAAATACGATATTCTATCATAGACATAATAAAACAAAAAACAATATCACAAATATCAAATGTAAATACTTACATTCTAAAAAACTACAGTAGCCATTACCCCAACCCTTAGGGTCAGAGCGGACTTCAAGTTACCTAAGTTTCAGCCGTCCCTTCGCTTTCGATCTACCTCACTAGGTACGATGAAGCAGAGGGATGGATGAAATTCAGGCTAGACTTGAAGGAGTTAATTTTTTTCCGTGTGATATCCTCCTTCTAGTAAAACGCCCTCTTTGCAGCTTCAGTGCGGGACTAGTCACGAAAACATTGTTTCAAGAGTCCCGTAGATTATGAGTGTACCTGGAATGAGGTCTCCTTAGCAGAATACCAAAATGAGCTCCGACTTTGTCAAGAAGGACTCACAGTACATGAATTAAGAGGTTGTAATTTCTCGAGGACAAGATTCGAGTACGTGTAATTTCTTTTTCAGGCTGAGCTTAAATTCCAGGCACCCGAGAAACCAGGCACCTACTACTACACTTGCGCACTCCGTTCCGACTCCTATTTGGATTGTGACGTCCAACAAAACTTCAAGGTAAACATTGAATTGAGCTCCGCCAAGCGAAGAGGGCTTTAATAGATAAATTTATCGCATGATGAATTAATTCCACGTTAAATTTCACTCGTATTTAGCCAATCAACGCGCGCGTAAGATTCTTTTTTTTAGCTTCGGGAGGCTAGATTCTGCACACAAAAAAGGCGCGACTCGTGCGATATCGCCTTTTTGAGTGCTATTTTCGGCGGAATTTACCGACTGAAGATCAAATTTCCTCAGGCAAACTATCTGAAAATAAGACTTAAACCTCGACCAGTCAGCATGCTCTTTTTCTGATATTCACTTCAGTGATTATACCCGACCAATCAGTGCGATGCATTTCTGATATTCACTTGAGTGATTATACTCGAGCAATCAGCGCGATGTATTTCTGATATTCACCTGAGTGATTATACTTGTACAAGTTCATCTATATATATATATATGTTTTGCCTTTTTGTTAGAGCACTATATAACTCTCTTAGTATAAAAAGAAACAGATATTAAGTGAGTTGAAACGTGTAACAAACATACATTGCTTTAGTGCCAAGCTGAATTGAACAGATTTTGAAAATAATGTTGTTGCAAGACTTCAAGATGTTAAATGTTAGCATATTATCACTTACCTCTGTTGCTCTACTTTATTTGAGCGAAAAATGAAATATTATGAAGAGAAAACCTGCTTGGGTTAGCAGTCGAGAGTTCATTATTGACCAAATATGGTCATAAACTCACCATGAATATTCCACAGCTTGGTTCGCCGTTACATGTTTCAACTAAGTTATATGTAAATTCTGGTATAACTTAATTCCTTGTATATACCTTTTTAGATCGTTGTCGAAGAGGCGAAGGAATTCGAAACCAAGCAGTGGGACTTCGAGAGTGACGAGGAAGACAAGGAAGAGGACATGGAGACTGGTGAGAGTGACTACGACGACGAGGAATACAGCGACTGAGAACCGACCCCACCCTCCACGGGAATGGACATACTCACGCATACCTCCCCTGATGGGTCATTTAATGCCATACCGGTAATGTGAACAATCATATGAGACTAACAACGGAACAATGTGAATGGAACAAGAGATACAATTCATTGGGACGATTGCAAGGAATTTATCTTCAATGGCCGCGCGACCAGTAGTTCATTAGCCACTACGTTTGCTTCATACAGCTTCTTTTCTCGTCAAACTCGAATGTACTGTCTTCTGGAGTTAAAGGGGTTATGTCACGGTTGTAACAAAATTCTCTAAAACTAGGCCAGTGAACAACTCAACACATAAACAACTCATCATGATATACTAAGCTTCAAAATGCTTAGAAAGAAAAAGGCTATTTGATTTGAAGATGATTTTGCTCATTTCATGTGAACTTGACAGCATTTAAAGAGCCCGTGTCAGCCACTCCATTGTTATTGTTTTCGTTCAATATTAGAAGACGAATTACGTGTAGAAATCTCTTAATAAACATCTAAAAACAAAGTTTCAGATTTGATTCAATCGAGAACCTTGCTCTATATTCTCTAAATCGGCCGATGGAAATGGATGCTTTCTCCGACTTGGTATGTTGCTGTGCTGTCAAAATGGCGGCGTGACACCGCTCTTTTAAGCTACCTAAATTATCCCTTAAAGATCCCTAGTCAGCCACTCCTTTGTTATTGTTTTCAGTCGATAGGAGACCACGAATGACGTGTAGAAATCTTGAAATAGTCTTTTAAAAACAAAGTTTTATTATTCATTTATCGAAATCAATCGCAAATATTGCACTGCATTCCCTAAATCAGCCGATGGAAATGGATGCTTTCTCTGTCTCGGTATATTGCTAGGCTGACAAAATGGAGGCTGACAGAGGCTCTTTAAATCGTGATATAGCCCTTCCTAGTGAGTCACTCGTTGTTGTTGTTTACATTTCATATCAGAAAACGAATTACGCGAAGTGATCTCTAAATAATCATCTAAAAACAAAGTTTGATACTGATTTACCGACTATAATCGAAAATATCGCATTACATTCGCTAAATCTGCAGATGGAAATGGATGCTTTCTCTGACTCGGTATGTTGCTATGCTGTCAAAATGGCGGCTGACAGAGGCTCTGTTTAAAAATCCTCGATGGCAACTAGAAGAAGACGTAACTTTGACCGCACCAGAGCTATAACGTTTTCACTATGAACACGTTACACAAATCTTCGAAATTCATTTAGCAGTTTTAGATTTCCTGTCTTTGATGTTTCCCACAAGCCTCCGCGGCACGCGCCTGGAATCAAGTCTAAATTCATACGCGCCAGCGTTTTCATTGCACTGATGCTTGGCCTCGATTTCGTGAATCGCGCAGGTTTGTGGCATGTTTCTTAGAGGGTTTACCCAAATCATCTGTCATCAGTTTTTGTCCCGAGGCCCTGAACTCGGCTTTAACTACTTAGCATTCTTTTCGATTTCTTTCAAGTCGAATGCCCGGTTCACATGCTGTGAATAGATGTGCGACCTCATGATGCGATATCACGTCGCGTGGTGTGAACGGCCGACGATCTTATGGCGATTTCACTTGCAATGTTGCCGCGACGTCGTAGGCGCCTTGAACATGTTCAGATTTCATGGCGATGTAGGTGCAATTTTATTTCAGATCGCCAAACTGACAAATATCGCAGCGCCAAATCGCCGGCCGTTCACACGGCGCGATGTGACGTCGGAGATCGCCATAATAATCTCACTTCAAATTGCACCGTGTGAACGGACCATATCTCATAACTCTTTAAGATGAATATCAAATGTCAATAGTTTAACTTCGACTAGCGCAAATTAAATATTCAAATGTTAATGCAATAAAAATTACATCGCTACATTGTTTATTGTTGTCTTTGCTATTGCTGTAGTCGATATTACTGAATATGTTGTTGTTGTGTTCTTATTTATACAAACAAAAAACTTTCAGGAGTTTTCAAACATTTCAGGGTTCACGTCATCCCAGGCCTGGAAAAGTCCTGGAATTTTCGATATGCAAAACGTCATGACAAAGTCCTGCAACTTATCATTAAATATGTAGTCCATATGTTCAGTAGGTTCCGTTGATTTACTTCTCTTCTTAAGCAATAAAAGTACTTTCCGCGTGCTCTCTGCTTTCTTACAAACACGAGGGGGATGTTGGGAGAACTGATCAAAACTTGAAAGACACGAGCCGAAGGCAAGTGTCTTTCAAGTTTTATCAGTTCGACCAACATTCCCCGAGTGTTTGTAAGAAACCAGAGAGCACGCGGAAAGTATTTTTATTGCTTTTAGAAAATAACATACACACGCGCGACAGCGTTGCGTGACAATCGTGTTTCTCAGGTCTCTTACAAGCATGCTTTTTAACCAATCAGAATGCGCACATTCACAATACAACATGGGTGTTATTTTCTAAATCACACTATTACATGAGCAACTATCAGTGCAGTTTTTTCAAGTTCTCAGGGCTCCTGAGGTACCTACATCGTTCTACGTCGCTAATCAGCCTATTGTTAAGGTTCTCTAACTCACAACTATTTTTCTTTTTCCACGTCTTCCATGTACTATCAGGCCTCGTCGCCCATTCTTCCGCCATTTTTACCGACATCTTTCTTTCCGCCGCATTCCCGTGTTTTTCAGATTCACCAAGCTTACCCAGGTATCGGGATTTCTTCCTCAGGAGCTTTGGCTGCGAATCACCGAAGTGATAAACAGAGAGTCTTCTTGCTTTGTTGCCTGCCTGTTGTATTTCAAGCCTTCTCATCATTGCCTGCTTTAGAACCATATCTTTCTCTTCTGAACCCCGACGTTGGATTTCATGAGCAGACTTAGGTCTTTCTATAAAGAGAAAGCTACCAATGCTATGCCTTTTAGTTAATAACTTCTGATTACTCGACGCCATGGCGTCTTCAGATAATGTTACATCTTTGTGCACTTCCAGCGATGTTTTAGGCCCTCCTTCGCACTTGGTTATATTCGAAAACCTTTGTTCTTTAGTGGCAACGCAACTCGACGCTCTTGGATCTTCAGAGAATTTCACATGTTTATCTTCCGTGTCCTTAAGTCCAATTTCCCAAGTGTTCATCCTGGGTGGTAATTTAGGTCTTCCTTCGGTTATACTCGTAAACCTATGTTTAGTGGCAACGCAACTTAACGCTGTGGGATCTTCGGAGAATTTCACATGTTTATCTTCCGTGTCCTTAAGTCCACTTTCACAAGTGTTCATCCTGGGTGGTAATTTAGGTCTTCCTTCGGTTATACTCGTAAACCTATGTTTAGTGGCAACGCAACTTAACGCTGTGGGATCTTCGGAGAATTTCACATGTTTATCTTCCGTGTCCTTAAGTCCACTTTCACAAGTGTTCATCCTGGGTGGTAATTTAGGTCTTCCTTCGCGCTTGGTTATACTCGTAAACCTATGTTCTTTAGTGGCAACGCAACTTAACGCTGCCGGATCTTCACAGAATTTCACATCTTCATCTACCGTGTCCTCAAGGCCAATTTTACAAGTGTTCATCCTGGGTGGTGATTTAGGTCTTCCTTCGCACTTGTTTTTATTTGTAAACCTACGTTCTTCTTTATCTTCTTCTACATCTTTATCTGTCGTGTTCTCAAGGCCAATTTTACAAGTGTTCATCCTGGGTGGTGATTTAGGTCTTCCTTCGCACTTGTTTTTATTTGTAAACCTACGTTCTTCTTTATCTTCTTCTACATCTTTATCTGTCGTGTTCTCAAGGCCAATTTTACAAGTGTTCATCCTGAGTGATAATTTAGGTCTTCCTTCGCACTTGTTTTTATTTGTAAACCTACGTTCTTCTTTATCTTCTTCTACATCTTTATCTGTCGTGTTCTCAAGGCCAATTTTACAAGTGTTCATCCTGGGTGATGATTTAGGTCTTCCTTCGCACTTGTTTTTATTTGTAAACCTACGTTCTTCTTTATCTTCTTCTACATCTTTATCTGTCGTGTTTTCAAGGCCAATCTTACAAGTGTTCATCCTGAGTGGTACTTTAGGACTTCTTTTGCACTTGTTTTTATTTGTAAACCTATTTTCTTTAGTGGAAATGCTACTCGAAGCTATGGGGTCTTCAGATAATTTCCCATCTTTATCTACCGTGTCCTGGAAGTTAAGTCTACACATGTTCACCCCAAGTGACGTTTTAGGTCTTGCTTTACACTTGTGTTTGCTCGTAACCCGAGGTCCCTTATTAGAGTTAACTGTATTAACGTGTTCATCCCAAGACATGTGAACTGCATACGACACCGAGGGAATACAACTCGCAGGTCTGCTGGTTTTCTTAACAACCCCGGCGCAAGGCTTCGCAGCAGGCGCATCACAATTGTTTTGTCCAGGCGAATCTTGTTTGCGATTCGAGGAATTATTCCCTTCTTTGTCCTGTCGCTGATCTACAGGTTCATCACACAACGTCTCTCTAAAGGAGACTTTTCTGTTGATTGTCTGTGACCCCGAGCTTTGCTCTGTGGCATTATGTCTGGAATCTTTATCCTGACCGATTACTTCTAACGATGTGTTAACCGCGGTTGTGTCCTGTGAGTCTGAACAGGTCCTCTTACTAACCGGCATGATGTCTTTTGTAACACTATTTCCATCACGTTCACTTTCCACTGAATCCCCTTCCTCTTCTGTAATAAGTCCCCGCGGTATGTTCACATTTGCGCCGCAATGCGTACTGTTCCCTTCGTCACACGGAGTAAGATCGACATAAGGCATAGAACCTCTCCTTCTGTGACGCGACGCCACGCTTCGAAAACTCCCTGAGGTTGCCTCACTTTCATCACCTTTAGGTTCTGCCAACAAAGACTTCTTACCCATTGAAGAAGGGTAAGATATTCCTGTTGTTACAGCAATGGAGTGTCTCCTGCGCGAGAGATACAACTTACTGGGTGCAGATGCATCCACGACTTCGTTACCTTTGACCTTTCGATCAAGGTCGTCCGACACACTAACTCTCACGATTTGGCCCGGCGTCTCACTGGTCTCTAGACAGACAGACCTACGACGCATGGTTGAGATGGTCCTCTCTACTCCCGAGGCGCTTAGTATTCCCTTGTTCTCTTTAGAGCACAACTCCGTCCGGTTGGCACTTGTGGTCCTAGTCTTCGGCGCATCCTTACTCTCTTTTTTGTGCTTCGCGTTATTGTCTTCGCTTTCTGTGGATACCTGGACGTCAACGTACCTTGAAAAGACAAAGAAACGTAGTTTAGTTCCTTCATATTTACTTTAGTCTAAATTAAAGGGACACTCGCACGCTTGCCTGACAAGCAAATAATTCAAATCGCAATCCACTTCCATCCTCTTGATAATAGATAAAAACACTATAGATTTGTATTTATTTAACAGCTAGAAGGTCATTTGACAAACCTGGACTGTTATTTTGGTTATTCCCGGTAAACTTAAATGTATTTTGGTTATTAGAATTACACTTATTTTTTGACAGGTTGTCCAAAAATTAAGCGTGCGAGTGCCCCTTTAAGTATTATATTATACTAAATTATATTATTTTATATAATATTTTACTATATTATATTATATATTACTATATTATATTAGAGAGTTCTATATGGAACATTTCGTTTTGACGAACAATCCTTTTTATACCACAACGCGCACGTTTCTGGAATTCTGATTGGCTCTCAGCCATGGGTAGCCATAGGACACTTTTGTTAAGGTGACTCCACGAAAAGTCCAAGCGCATTTTCTGTAAATATAAATTCGGTCATAACTTTTTTAATATTCCTGTGACGAATATCAAACTTTGAGGACAGTAGGAGGCTCCTATAAAATATCAATTTTGGTTCCGGAAATTGGCTAAGATTTTCTAATTACATGGGGCAATTAAATTGAACATCAATTTTGAAATTTCGTACAAAAGTGATAGAAATTTTTTTTTTCAGAGATGTCTTAAGTGGAACAAGGGGTCCACTGTAGCTGGGATATTATTAAACGTATTAACGCAAATAAAGATCAACGTATGTTAAGGTATTGCTAAAAGATGCCTCCCTACCGTCATCAAAGTTTGATATTCGTCACAGGAATATTATAAAAGTTATGACCGAATTTATATTTTCAGAAAATGCGCTTGGACTTTTCGTGGAGTCACCTAAGTGCACCTTGAGTTGAGATCAGCTGGGCAGGCTAACAGAATTAGGTCTGAATCAACTGGTTAAAATGTTGACTCATATGAAGCGCAACAACAACGAAAATGAACGCCAATCTTTCAATTTGTATTAACTTACAAGAAGAAAGATATATTTACATGTACACACTACCTGTAAATAGCAAGGATAATCGAGGTAGACACCAAAACAGCGCGCGCATGGTAACATCCAACGCTTTTCATAGTTTTTTTTTTTAGCGCAAACGATGTTTGACTTCTATGAAACACTAAGAGCCACTCGCTGGGTCGAACCTGCTGTAACGCAGGACGCTACTGACTGCAGTGAGTAAGCCGCGTATGAAAAGCTGTATAGATCAATTGACACATTTGGGAAGGTCTCTTACATAAATACGCTCGTTCCGAGTTAATCGTTCGGGGGTGGAAGCTGAATAATGAATTATGAATGACGGGTCTTACGAACAAATGAATAATGAATAATTGCGTCGAAAAGTCGAGGAATAATGAATAAGAAGTTCCTAAATTAAATGAATAATGAATAACGCCTAAATAATGAAAAGTAATAATGAATAATTGAAAAAAATGTAAAAATGTAAATTGAAGACAAATGTCAAAGAATAAGGAATAATCAAGGTCAACTTATTCAGCTTCCACCCCCGATAATCGTGGTCATTTGAATGGTGCTCCCGGCCAACCCCCTGGTATAGCGGTGACAGCCTAACCCCACTTCCCTACATACGCATCACCTCAGTGCAGTCGCGAACCATTCCCATAACTTAATGAGTATGCAGTGAAAAGGGTTACTGTAATATATGACAAAATGAGGTTTACAAATGTGCGATATCTTATACGGGGGGGGGGGGGGGGGGGGGGGGGGTTGAATAGGGGTCCTCAAATCCGTCGAACCGTTCAATTTTTCATGAAAATCCGCCGATCCGCACAAATTTTCGCCTCAATCCGAATCCGCAACGTTTGATTTATGAAAACAATGATTTCACCGTATCGCTTATTCACGAACATCTCTCACTGAGGGATGTGTCATTATTTAGCGGGTTTTTGTGATCCCCGTCCCTTATTTGATCTAGTAGTAGACATTTTAAAGAAAGAGGGAGTTACATTTTCTTTCGTTGCGCGCGAAGCGCGTCCACATTTTGATAAACGCATTTCATCAAGCCTCAGAGAAAGGGTAGATTAAACGTTGAAATACGTTACCTCAAATTACGTATGAAAGCTCCTATTGATGGGCTCCTGGGCCTGTAGGTTTTGTTATTCATGCGTTGAACAACCCTGAAGCGTGGCGATGTTTTGGCGTAGGTTTACGCTTCAAACGTGCACACTTTGACGAGAAGTTTGTCGCGTTTCTCGCTCGCTGATTGGCTGCTGTTTTGACCGTTATTTTTCAGTCAATCAGCGAGCAAGAAATGCGATAACTTCACGACAAATCGTCAAGCTTCAGGGTTAAACGAAAATGGTAGTATCTAAGAGGTCTTCTTCAATCATAGTGACTGACCGAAATTTTATGAAATATGCTAAATTAAGTATGTGAAATACGAAAGCATATTAACGGCCTAAAAATTCGAACATCCAGCTCTATTTGTCTACAGACCCTATAGTCAACAATCCGTAGTTGCGATTATTAGAATCCGAAATCCGAAGTCGAATTTTCAATAGATCCGCGATCCGGTACGTTTTGAGAATCCGAAAATCCGCTCGAGTTTTTCTTAAAATCCGTAATCCGTGAGCTATTTAGGCCCAAATCCGCCGATCCGCAAACCTATTCACCTCCCCCTTATACCTAAGATACGGGTTGCAGTGCGTACATTGCAAAGCCATGAGACAGTGTGCTGTTAGCATAATCTGTTCTGTCAAGAGTGGATTAACAAGAGTTAGAATCTCAGTATTTGTCCACATCACAGTCAGAAAAGTGTCTATTTTTAGATTTCATTCGATTTGATTAGATTTGATTAGATTAGATTCGAATGCTCGTATACCCAATACACAACAAATAGAGAATATCCTACCTTATCTTTGCGACTTTAAAGGTTTTTAGATTGATCTGCGATTTAATTTTAGGCCGGATCTCACAACTGTTTGCGTGGCGAGAAAGTGGGAACCCTGTGGATGACGAATTTTCGCCGGATTCCTAGTTCTAAAAATAGACACTTTTCTGACTGTGATTCGGGCGTACATGTAAATATGGAAACTTTTGGTAATCCACTCTTGGTTCTGTACCTGAGGATGGTTACTCCCGCGCCCACGGCGGTTCTTTAGGACGTTCACCATACAGGTTAGGTACAGTGCAACGAGAAAGAAGGGACCTCGGTTACGTTATTGTCTCATCCTAAAGACGTGGAGCACAGTCCGAGAAATTGCAAAACATTTCTACCCACAACGAGAAGGTGCGAAATAGGACCCAAGCAGTACAGACGCGCCTAAGAACCACATCCGGCCCCTTGACTTGACATCCCCTTTCCCCGCACTAATTTCCTCAAAAATAGTTTCCGATATAGCGGGGTGGTGTTATGGAATTCCCTGCACTCAACACTTCGACAAGCAGAATCCTTGAATACCTTTAAATGGGGTTGCACAAAATTTTTACAACGACACTCGGCCATCCATGGAAAGTAGGCACTCATAAGGTTTTTAATTAGTTATTTAGTATTAGTCAATATATTTTAGTGTAGAAAATCATGGGCGAATGTCCTTTGTCGAAGAGTGCTCAACACGGGGGAGCTAATTTAAGTAATAATAGTACGGTAAAGACAACTCAACGTTTCATCTTCACGTTACGTTTACTACAGGCCTGTTTCAAGAGGGCAGCTCATGCCCTCTCTCATCAGGTATACGTGTGTGAGAAATACAAGATAGCTGCCGGACTAAGTTGAACTAGGTGTTGCCTAAGGTAAACTTGCGCGCATGGCGGCATGCGGACGCGAGCTCGTTTCGCTTGTTTAACGAACCCATGTGCGGTTTACATATAATGAAATACTTCTCGGTCAGGCAAAGATTACATCTTTTGTTTGTATTTGAGTATGGGTTAGCGCGAGCTAGTACCTTCCAGGAAATACTGTAGTTGGTGTTGGTGTCTTGAGGGACCAGATGTACTTACTAAGCTCGGTGGAATTGCGCTTCGCGCTATGCTCAAAAGACGCCGTGTGGTTATTGAAGCGAGTTTTGAATTCGTTAGCGGTGAGGCCTATGTATGTTTCCTTGTCCCTCGAGCTTTCTACTGTTGCCTGGTAAATGACGTTACTGGTTAGGCACGCGCCGTCGAGCGGGCATTTAGCTTTCTTCCTACAGTTGCAAGTTTTTCTAGGCGTTTGCGGCTTAGGCTTCAGGATGGATTTGTTGTGCGCGCTAATTCTGGCGGCTAAGTTGGGCATACAAGAATAGCTTAGCTTTAAGGTGTTTTTGTTGAAAATTTTTGCCAGCGGGTGGTTCGGCCTAAAACAATTCTTAACTATATTAAGAAACTTGCTGCCTATATTAGTGGTCACTTGGTTGTTAAACGGCAGGTTGTACCATGTAACGTTCCTGCGCCGCCCCTGTCCAGTCCCCCCTCGGTTTGGAGCCGGGTTGAATGACAGCTGATGTTGGTACCCACTTTCGTCCAAGGCACGCTGGTATTGTGGTACAGCCTGGTCAAAGCGTTCTTGCGAGGATGAGATTTCGCTGAGTCTCTCGTTCACGCCGAGCGGGATGTTTCTTAATATGCTGGGTGGGTGGTTGCTTTCGCTGTGCACATATCGGGGCGTGTTGTTGGGTTTACTATAGGGCTCGTAGGATCCCTTATTCAGATTAAGCGTCACGTCCAAGAAATTTACAACCTTCTTGTTAGCTTCGATTGTTATTTTGAGGCCAGCAGAGAACACGGTGCATATTTCCTTCTTTATTGTTCTATTCGGCGAGGTGTTGAGTTAAAAGCGCCGAGTCCGTCGTCACGATATAGGCCTACGTTCCGCCTTACGCCCTCAGACAATTGGGACAAAAGGTACGATCCAACAAGCTCGCACGTCTCCGCACCGTCAAAGGAACCCATAGTAACATCGAAGGGGTGTTGAGATGTTTTTTTAATCCACGTTGTATTGCCGCTAAATAACAAAGACTGCTTAGTATGCATTATTATGTCTCTGTCCTGCACTGTGATGGAAGTGTGAATGGCGGCGAAATCTAGGGCCTTTGATAAGAGGTCTTGAGATATGGACGGGTAAAAATTGACGACGTCAAATGCGATGAACGAGTGCCTGTTCTTGTTAGGGATGGCGTTAAACCACTCTAGGGTAGCTCGGGTGTTCTTCCACTGCAAAACACCGGTTTTGTTGGCGATGGCTGCATTAATGCGATCGAGGATGCTTTTGCTAATAACGCCTATTTCCGATTTGGAAGGGTTGATTAAGCGGCAAGTTGGGTTATTTTGAAAGTTCTCCTTATGGTCTTTGAGGGAAATAAAGGAATCCTTGTGAGCCAGGGCTTCAATTCGATCGTCTAGGTCTAAATGGCTCGCGATAGATTTAGCCTCAGCGTTAACGTTTGCTTCCATGCGCGTCGGAGCCTTTTTATACTCTTTTTCGATGTTTTTCATGAGGAGTTGATCGTAACTATCTTTTGACATTTTGTAGAAGGTTGTTGTCTTATCTGCGGGAATGTAAACATGGGTGTCCTGGTTGATCTCGTCTACTCGCGCGGTCAAATCTTTTGGAATTGGGACGGCGGGGAGGCTCTGAACTCGATGTTTTGAATAAGGTTACTCATCTTGGCTTCGAAGTCAATGAGTTCAGGTACTTGTGGCGGTGTGTTCTTGGTGTTGAAGCCGTACGTCTCTTTCGCGTCCCTTCCTTTTGACGGATTCAAGAAGAAGTACGCGCGCCAGCGCATTCTCTTAATGAGGCGCTCCGTCATCTCCACCATCCTTTTGAGATATTCTTGCTTAGCCGGTACTGGGATGTTTTTAGTGGAATAATTAAAGTTGACTTTTTCCATATTGACTCGGGAACAATTAGAGTGCTCAACTTAAAAGGAGCGTAATAGAAAATCATGGGCGAATGTCCTTTGTCGAAGAGTGCTCAACACGGGGGAGCTAATTTAAGTGTATATAGTTGTATAATATTAATGTTTTATCAGATGGTTTTAATCGAGTATAAATAAAGTTACAAGAACCCGCGAGCACACGTAGAGGTGAACGGCTTTGGACCACCTTGCCACCTGTTTCCCTTCGTTAAATTCGTGTTGTGTAAATTCTACATATCTAACATAAACTGTTGTGTGAATAACTATGCTTTGGCCTAATATAAGTAACAGGGTAACAGGCTGATTTAGAAGACCGACACATGCCTTTAAGTTTGACTTACATACCTCTGATGCATGGGTAGCATGTCATCTTGTACGTGGGGCGAGGAAGTGTAAAAAGTTCGTGAGTACTTTTCTTTACGAATCTTGATTAACTCCTTGTACACAAACTTCTGTTCCTTTTCATAGTAACAAAGCTTTTTACTCAAAACTTGCTCCTCCACTACATTTCTCTTCTTTGCGAACTCGGTGGACTTTTTAAACGTTATAAAGCGATACGTCTGGAAACGAGACTTTATGTTCATTTCGAAGATGTCCTCTGTAATGTTGAAGTGGAAGCCGAGTTCTAGCGCCGGATGATATGTGATT
This sequence comes from Scolanthus callimorphus, assembly GCA_033964015.1. Lineage (NCBI taxonomy): Eukaryota > Metazoa > Cnidaria > Anthozoa > Actiniaria > Edwardsiidae > Scolanthus > Scolanthus callimorphus. Next base: position 394,494 of record JAWWUD010000085.1, on the reverse strand, counting down.
CATACCTCTCGAGTGAAATTAAACTTAAACGTTTGTGTACAACAACAAAGAAGCATTCTTAGTAATTACGTTTTAGTTGAATCCTCTTGGGATGAGGTGAACAAAGCGGTGCTTAAAGACAATACATTTGTGAAATGAACCTGGTTTTACAACCCTCAAGGTGTAAACTGGTAAAAGTTAGAGAAGGATACTTATAGACTTCTAATAAGCACGGTTTTCAATTTTATAGTTATAGGATTGCATACACCAATAAGATGAGCATTGCTACACCCGGAAAAAGCTGCCGTGCCTGGGGAGATCGGATTAACTTTGGTGTCGTGCGTAAGCATCTTGTTTTCACAAAACATTATAGTTTGAGTATAAAGGGATTATCTCTATTGTCTTATTTACTGGTGCATAAACAGTGTATATTGACGGCGTTAGTTATTCCAGCTTGTAAAACTTTTTCAAACTTTTCCTAGTGGGAGTAGTAGAATTCACTGAAACGTTTGGATGGAAAAGTAAAATAATCATTTATGGCATGAGCATCCGAGAGTGGAAAACTTAACCATGCATGTGCCCAATAACGAGGTTATCTAATTTGCGAGCGGCGAGCCTCTTAGCGAGCCGCGAGCCTTTTTTGGCGAGCCTATGAAAAACACATAAAAACTAGAATAAGACTAGAAAACATGTAACACGGTGTTCATTTTCAAGACACCAAAGATAAGTATTCCACTCTATTCGACAATATTAGTCTAACGAAGAAATCATTATCAATGCCATGGCTTATATATCGGTTATGTCGTAGCTTTAGCCTGCAACCGGCTTATCTAGCATTGAAGGCAGTCATAGAGTTTGACCGATTTTTCCACGTTCCTCACTCCCCTCCCATTTGCATTCGCAACTCCCATCCAACTGACAAATAGCGATTTAGACCCCGTCCACACTACATCGTTTTCAAACAAAAACGAATACTTTTGCTCCGTTTTCAAAAAGATTTGCGTCCACACTTATCGTTTTCGTATTGTTTTCGCCGTTCTCGGGGACCTCAGGTTTGTCAGTCTCATTGGAGTACTGTTACGAGTTATCCACGTAAAGGGCTCGCCCCGAAAGGCTCGGGGCTCGGTGGCTCGCAAAATAGCACCCCCCCCCCCCTATAACGGCTGCCACTCAAGGGAATACCCGCCCCCCCCCCTATAACGGCTGCCACTCAAGGGAATTTCTGCAGAAACCCATCCATGGGAAAAGCTGAATTACCCAAGGCATACGCAAAGGAAGCGCTCGGAATTCACATGGATAGCCATTGGAAACACTTTCCATTCTTCTACCATGGGAGAAATTCAGCTTTTCCCATGGATGGGTTTCTGCAGAAATTCCATGTGACTCTCAATGACGTCATATGCGCTATTGCGTCATCTGTCCTCGTGCTCATCCCGCACATGGACGTACGGCAGAGCACGGGAAGATCCAGGTTTTGGAAAGGGGGTTGCCTTTCTGGCTTGAAGAGCCAGATTTGTCTCAGTTAAGACCTACTAGAAGCTAGAGTGGAAGCAGCGAGGTGGTACTCACTCGCCAATTTTGCCGTTAAAATCAATTTTTAAAGCATCGGTTTGCAATAAGCTCATTCTCTAAGCACAAGTCTATGCACCTAATACTCATCTTTCCCTGGAAAAATAATTTTTGTGAAAAAGAGTTTTTAGGATCGAAAAATGATTATAAATATCTCTGTTTTCATGCAAATTTGCATGTCCCAGCGTCACACGTTCAGCGCCTGGTGTAAAAATATTTTTTACTTATTTCTTCATGGATAAAACATACAACGCAAAATTTGCCATAAATCGAAGTTCCAATCCTAAATGCAATAAATTATATGGTATTTTCTTCAATATATGCATCTTCTTCGATATATTTCCAAGAACTTATTTCCGATCTCAGTCAGAATGCCACATTTCGTCATAAAAATCTATAGACCACAGTTGGCTCAGTTTGTTTCATTGGAGCGTTGCTTATTTTGACAATAAATCTAAAAAACCTCAAATACGCTAAAATTATCAAATTTTTGGGACACGAAAATGGCAAAGACGTTTTCACTAATTAGGCGAGATAAGGGGGAAATGGTCCAATTGAAAGGCGAGATAAGGGGAAAATGGTCCAATTGAAAGGCGAGATAAGGGGGAAATGGTCCAATTGAAAGGCGAGATAAGGGGAAAATGGTCCAATTGAAAGGCGAGATAAGGGGAAAATGGTCCAATTGAAAGGCGAGATAAGGGAAAATGGTTCAATTGAAAGGTGAGATAAGGGGAAAATGGTCCAATTGAAAGGTGAGATAAAGGAAAATGGTTCAATTGAAAGGTGAGATAAGGTGAGATAAGGACAAATTGTGCCAATTAGGAGCTGCGAGATAAGGCGAGATAAGGTCCCTGAGTAGGCCTCGAGGTCTTTGTACTTATTCCATCTTCTCTTTATAAGCTTAGATCTCAGGTCTCTGTTCTTGGCTTTTGTTTTGTGTTCTAATGTCCCTGGTGCTCCCTAACACATCGCCCTCCAGGTCACTTTTTTCAGATGTTTCAGGTCGACATTAGTCAAAGAAATACTGTTATAGGGATCTGTTGGGCTGAAACTGTTGAAATATGGAAATTACCTTAACCGAATGAGCCGGCAAAGGGATCTAGACCAGCTTTACATGATCCAACGTTTCTGGCCTTCCGCTAGCCCTTCCATCATGCCTTTCGCACTAGCTCGCTCCCAGTCGCTCTCGCCTCGAAAATCGCTAGAACGTGCCTGGGTACGATGGAGCCCGGGGGGGGGGGGGGGGGGGATCCCCTATTTTTGGGGCGGGGGTGCTCGTCGGGAACTTTCGATTTTACCCCTAAAAAGTACCTAAAATGGCGTCGCTTAGTTGATTTTGACCCCTAAAAGGTACCAACAAGACCCTCGTAATTTTCTCTTGAATTTTTTCCGAGGGAAAATATGTCTCAAATTCAGGCTTCAAACAAGCGGACCCCTAACTGGTACCTATCTGGAAAAAAGTGCAAGTTTTAAAATTTTATCCCTAAAAGGTACCAGAGGCCTAATTTTGAACCCTAAAAGGTACGACGAGCACCCCCGCCCAAAAAATAGGGGAGTCCCCCGGGGCGATGGAGGCAGTCCGTGCATTGAGTTTTTGCTAACTTTCGAGCTGTTAACAAGATTGTATTTCCGTCTAAAGGCATCAAAAATCTTTTATTTTGATGTTATTTTTGCTGTGTTTTAGTTTAAGTTCACTCTTGACCACGATCGAATGGCCAAAATATATATAATGTCGAAATCCGAACAATAAATTTTGATGATAAAAATAGCACATCCCAAAAGGGGTGTCGTTTTTCCAGGAGTTTCATGTGCGCATCGGGACAAACATTTTGTACGGGGATGCTCCCCCGGGGGGACTCCCCTATTTTGGGGGCGGGGGTGCATCGTCGGGAATTTCTGGCGTCGCGTAGTTGATTTTTACCCCTAAAAAGGTACTACCAAGACGATTTTCCTCGTAATTTTCCTCGTTTTTACGTCCGACATTCAGGCTACCAGGACTAACAGGTATCTGGCCTTATTTTAAAACCCTGAAAGGTACGACGAGCAAAACCCCCCTCATATTTTTCACAATTTTTAGAGAAAAGCGAATATATCGATGTCTGAGAGATCTGAAGAAAGTCAAGATCCTTTGTTCTGTACTCGCTTTCTGATTGGTTAACTTCTTACAAAATGGCCCAGTTGACGTAGTCGCACAGTAAAAGCCCCAAAACGGAGCGCAATATTGAAACCCTATACTGGAACAAAAAAAACACATGTTCTTTCCAGCAGAACTAGTTATTTTCAACCCTTTTATATAGTGAAATTCGCTAAAATCGCTACCCTTTTATATAGTGAAATTCACTAAATCGCTACCCTTTGATATAGTGAAATTTGAAAAATCGCTACCATAGCTACATGTAGGAGAAGAAGGAAACAAAACAAAGGTGTATATGCATCGACCTGTTCCGTTATGGACTTCCGGTTTGTGTGTTCGTTCGTCCGGCTTCACACATGCAACCCATGAAGAGTTTTATAGCAGAGTTTAAAAAAAAGTACATATCTTGGGAAGGGATGAACCTCAGACAACCAAACTTGGTGAAGTTGTGTAAGTGGCAAGGGGGGTGCGATGGCATAGTCACATGGTATGACATCATCGATGATGTCGTGGTATGACAGTGGTAAACAGGCTATGTACAATGGCAACCTTTTTGTCTCATTAACACAGAAAAATATGTAACCGGGAGCTCCACTTTTAGCCAGTGGCTAAATATATTTATTCACCCTACTCACATCTCCTAATACGCTTCAACCACACTTTCCTAAATTTAGAAATGCCGCTTCAAGCGAGCCCAAATGCTCATCTCTACCAGCTAAATAAGGAGCCAAGCCTTCTGATAACAAAACCTGATTTAGGAATGCGCTTCAAGCGGCTTGGGCACCAAGCTACTGTGTGTGGTGATTCCAATATGGCGGACATGTCATCGCTGTCGCTGTGAGCGTTTTACGATGAAACGATTCCGTACGGCTACTATCCGTACGGCTACTCATTCGAGGAAGAAAAAAACTACATCTAAAAAGGTGCCGCTTACCGTTTATCGTTCTAATAATTCCTCCACCGATGAAGCGACGATACACGATGAACACGGCGAGGTGCCGTTCTCGCCAGCGACAACAAGCGGTGTGTCGGAGCATCTTCTCCGGCGCATCGCTTCGACTACCAACTGGGCGGTGGTACGAGAATTGCTCATCGGTGCAGCGATAGAAGGGGCCTTCATTCCTTGCAATACAGTTTGCATGGAATGCGGGCTCCAGCCAGCCATCACAAGGTGCAAGGAGTGTGGTGCGATGCATTTCGCATGCTTGGCATGCTGCCAGCAAATTCACCAGAAAAGGAACCTCTTCCACACTCCAGAGATTTGGAAGGTATTCTTAGATCTAGACTAAAACTACATACGAGTAACATACGAGTAACATACGACTACATACGACTACATACGAGTAACATACGACTACATACGAGTACATACGAGTAACATACGAGTAACATACGAGTACATACGAGTAACATACGAGTAACATACGAGTACATACGAGTAACATACGAGTAACATACGAGTGCATACGGGTGAAAAAAATGAAACCTCTTTTTAAGCTTTTTTTAGCGAATGAAAAAATTTTCATCTTTGATCGTCCTATATAATTTGATCGTCTATATATTTTATTCCATTAGTGGGTGGTGGGAAGGGTCACTAGTGGGTGGTGGGTGGGTTCACCAGTGGATGGTGGGGGTCACTAGTCGGTAGTGGATGGGGTCACTAGTCAGTAGTGGATGGGGTCACTAGTGAGGAAAGTGGGTGGGGTCACTAGTGGGTAGTGGGTGGGGTCACTAGTGGGTGTTTGGTTGGGTCACTAGTGGTGGGTCATAAGTGGGTGGGGTCACTAGTGGGTAGTGGGTGGGGTCACTAGTGGGTGTTTGGTTGGGTCACTAGTGGTGGGTCATAAGTGGGTGGGGTCACTAGTGGGTGGGGGGTGGAGTCACTAGTGGTTGGAGGGTGGGATAACTAGTGGGTGGGGTCACTAGTGGATGGTGGGTGGGGTCACTAGTGGGTAGTGGATGGTGTCACTAGTGGGTGGGGTCACTAGTGGATGGTGGGTGGGGTCACTAGTGGGTAGTGGGTGGGGTCACTAGTGGGTAGTGGATGGTGTCACTAGTGGAAGGTTGGTGGGTTCACTAGTGGTTGGTGGGTGGGGTCACTAATGGGTGGGGTCACTAGTGGGTGGGGTCACTAGTGGGTAGTGGATGGTGTCACTAGTGGGTAGTGGGTGGGGTCACTAGTGGGTGTTTGGTGGGGTCACTAGTGGAAGGTTGGTGGGGTCACTAGTGGGTGGTGGGTGGGATCACTGGTGGGTGTTTGTTGGGGTCATAAGTGGGTGGGGTCACTTGTGGGTAGTGGGTGGGGTCACTAGTGGGTGTTTGGTGGGGTCATAAGTGGGTAGGGTCACTTGTGGGTAGTGGGTAGGGTCGCTAGTGGGTGTTTGGTGGGGTTATAAGTGGGTTGGGTCATAAGTGGGTGGGGTCACTGGTGGGTATTTGGTGGGCCATTAGTGGGTGGGGTCACTAGTGGGTGTTGGGTGGAGTTACTAGTGGGTGGTGGGTGGGATCACTAGTGGGTGTGGGTGGTGGGTTTACGATTGATATTTATGCTATATGTGATTTCTTACTTGTTGAAATCACATGAAAAACAGAAAAACCCACTACCTACTAGTAACAACAACAACCACTATTGACCCAACCCACCACCCACTAGTGACCCAACCAAACCAAACAACCAACCACGTACGCACTAGTGACCCCACCCACCACTAGTGACCCCACCCACCACTAGTGACCCCACCCACTAGTTATCCCACCCACCAACCACTAGTGACTCCACCCCCACCCACTAGTGACCCCACCCACTTATGACCACCACTAGTGACCCAACCAAACACCCACTAGTGACCCCACCCACTACCCACTAGTGACCCCACCCACTTTCCTCACTAGTGACCCCATCCACTACCGACTAGTGACCCCATCCACTACCGACTAGTGACCCCACCCACCATCCACTGGTGAACCCACCCACCACCCACTAGTGACCCTTCCCACCACCCACTAATGGAATAAAATATATAGACGATCAAATTATATAGGACGATCAAAGATGAAAATTTTTTCACTCGCAAAAAAAAGCTTAAAAAGAGGTTTCATTTTTTTCACCCGTATGTACTCGTATGTTCTCGTATGTACTCGTATGTTACTCGTATGTTACTCGTATGTTACTCGTATGTACTCGTATGTTACTCGTATGTTACCCACCCACTAGTGACCCCACCCACCACCCACTAGTGACCCCACCCACTTATGACCACCACTAGTGACCCAACCAAACACCCACTAGTGACCCCACCCACTACCCACTAGTGACCCCACCCACTTTCCTCACTAGTGACCCCATCCACTACCGACTAGTGACCCCATCCACTACCGACTAGTGACCCCACCCACCATCCACTGGTGAACCCACCCACCACCCACTAGTGACCCTTCCCACCACCCACTAATGGAATAAAATATATAGACGATCAAATTATATAGGACGATCAAAGATGAAAATTTTTTCACTCGCAAAAAAAAGCTTAAAAAGAGGTTTCATTTTTTTCACCCGTATGTACTCGTATGTTCTCGTATGTACTCGTATGTTACTCGTATGTTACTCGTATGTTACTCGTATGTACTCGTATGTTACTCGTATGTTACTCGTATGTTACTCGTATGTACTCGTATGTTACTCGTATGTTACTCGTATGTACTCGTATGTAGTCGTATGTTACTCGTATGTAGTCGTATGTAGTCGTATGTTACTCGTATGTTACTCGTATGTAGTTTTAGTCTAGATCGGTATTCTTAGCCCATTCTCGTGCCATGTTTGTTAATGTTCTTCTTTGATGTGTTTGTTATATATAAACTTTTACTTAATAGTACTCAATGTTGAGGAGGTAAGCCTAAAATACCTAATGGCCGTTTTCACACTAGAGCCGGATGATTCGTCCAGACGACTTTAGGGCAAAGATTTTTAGTGCATCTCTGACTTCGACAGTTGCTTCGTCTTGTGTGAATACGGGCAAGAGACGGATAAAACGTCCAGACGAATTAAGTGGCTTAATCCGTCCGAACTGACGAACTAAATCATTTAATTCGTCTAGACGTTTTATCCGTCTCTTGCCCGTATTCACACAAGACGAAGCAACTGACGAAGTAAGAGACGCACCAAAAATCTTTGCCCTAAGTCGTCTGGACGAATCATCCGTCTCTAGTGTGAAAACGGCCAATAACACAAAAACAGAAGAAATGCATTATGTGCCTAATCAAGAATTAACTTATTACAACTTTGGCGAGCATTGTGGCATATTATCCTGATTCTTGTCTCTAATAGGACAATTGCATGCATGAGGGTGCAAATGATGTTTGTTATTGTTCCTTTGTTGCAATGTACTATACAGCCGAAGCTCTCGTAATGCACCAGTCAATTGACAGCCCCGCACCCCCCCATTCGCGCATTAGCGGGCCATTCACTTTTTGGCAAATGAAAGGCAGTGAGCGCCTCGGTTTGCGGGGATAATCTGAGAGGTGAATGCACCGTCCCCAATGTAATAATTAAGAGTGAATGCGCTCCTTGCCCAATGAATTTAAAAGATAACACAAAGGATTTTTACTCACTGAAAAGAGTCATGTCAATGGTGCCCAGTTTTCAATGCAGCCGCAGCCGATCGCAAAGCGTAATAAAACCATATTTTTCTACTTGCATGTACTTTCGCTAGTGTAGATTACAATTTAATACGTGTAATTCAAGTAACAAAAATCTGTATTTGTCGTGTCTTTTGTGAAGTAAAGGGATGTTCATATGGAGGTGAAGCAGCCCGGAAAGCGGGCTGGTTTCTGTTGTGTTGTGTCTCGGGGAAGAAAGTGACTCCCCGCTCGATGTTCTGTGTGGAAGCCGTGAAAGAAAGTGCATCTCCCGACCAACGGGGCAGTAATGTAGTGTGAATTCTGTACGAAAGCCCCGCTAGTACCCCGCTAATGCGCGAATAGGGGGGTGCGGGGCTGTCAATTGACTGGTGCATAAGCTACCACCTCTGGAACTGAAAATTGTGGTTGTTAATAGAGCTGGTTGCTTACGAGAACATCTCTCATAAGCGACCACCAAGCGGCTTCCTACTTGAACAATAGGTGTTGGTCTCTTACGAGAGCTTAGTACAAATCTAGAAAATATCATGTGATACTAATGCTTAAAATAGGGAGAGGACAAAACATGGAGTACTACTCCATGGAGTACCCTTTGGAGTACCTAAAATGGAGTACCCCTGAAAAGTGTCCGTGATCATTTCCATTACACACCTTTGTTTATTTCAAGCGTGAATGCTCATCGATGTTCAAGTACACTCTTTTTTTTATATAAGAACGTCTAATTTTCAGTTGAGGCTGGGCCGTTCTCATTTTTGGAGCAGTTTCAGGCTGGAAATGTTCTTACGGATGTTCTTACATTTCAGTGACGTCGGAATAGATCTTATACAAGGATACATACCAATGAAGTATGTAGGAGAGTTTATCAATTACAATATTGAAGGTCGTTATTATTAACACATTTCATTCTGGATTTTAGAACACATCACTGGAAATAAATCTATTTTGCTCCTATCTGAGGCTCAGGCATGTTCTTAGCGTGTTCTTAAAATTTGGGTAAATTTCAGGCTGAACGTTCTTATAAAAAAGGTTCTTATAAAAAAAAAAGAGTGTATTTAAAAAGTTCAGCGATTTTGGCCGCCATCTTGAAATTTAGCGGTTGGTACTTCAAGTATGCATCATGTTAGTGTATCATGTTAGTATCGGTTAGTACAACATCTACATACATCTTCACACCTATCCACACCATCATCATATACATCATCATTAAAAGGGGTTCTCGCAAGCTAAAATAAGTAAAAATTGTAACCGTAAAAACACAGCACATTTGCCCGTAATAATCAAAATAATCCTCCAGGTTGATAGAAAACCTTTTAAGTGTTAGACAAATGCAATTCTAGGTTGTTTTGACCTGTTATCATCACCCATTGACACAATCAACAGCTATCCACACACCATCATCACCTATCCACACCATCAACAGCTATCCACACCATCAACAGCTATCCACACCATCAACGGCTATCCACACCATCATCCGCTATACACACCATCATCTGCTATCCAAACCATCATCACCTATCCACACCATCGTCACCAATCCACACTATCATCGTCACCTTTCCGCACCATCACAAGCTATCCACACTATCATCACCTATCCACAATATCAACAGCTATCCACACTATCATCACCTATCCACACCATCATCACCTATCCACACTATCACCAACTATCCACACCATCATCAGCTATCCCCACTATCGTCACCTATCCATGATAGTGATGATAGTGCATGTTGATGGTGACTATGGCTTGGATAGCTGTTGATAGTTTGGATAGGTGATGATAGCTGGTGATAGCGTGGATAGCTGTTGGTGTGGATAGCTGGTGATTAAATGGATAGCTGGTGATGGTGTGGATAGCTGGTGATAAAATGGATAGCTGGTGATGGTGTGGATAGCTGGTGATAAAATGGATAGCTGGTGATGGTGCGGATAGCTGGTGATGGTGCGGGGTCGGGGTTTACTTTGACTGGTGCATAACATGATACACTTCAGTTCAGGATCCGTACTTGAAGTACCAACATCTAAATTTCAAGATGGCGGCCAAAATCGCTGAACTTTAATACTTGAACATCGATGAGCATTCACGCCTGAAATGAATAAAGGTACGTACATGGAAATGATCATGGGCACTTTTTAGGGGTACTCCATTTTAGGTACTCCAAAAGGGTACTCCATGGAGTAGTACTCCATGTTTTGTCCTCTCCCCTTAAAATAGTTTGATATATTTCCCGACTTTAATTAAGAATAGATATCTGCAAATGAACGTAGAAAACTTTAATTAAGAATAGATATCTGCAAAATGAACGTAGAAAATAGCATTTCACCTGTGCAGCATGTTTCAGTTAAGATATTTATGAGGTGATGACTGATGTTTTAAAGACAAAAAGTACTGTTGTCACTTACGAGAGCTTAAAAACAATAGAAAATGTCTGTTGGTGATTTGAAATTGTGGTCACTAACAGAGCTGGTCGCATCAATAAGGCGGTCGCTTACGAGAGCTTGAAATAACAGAGTTTATGTGACATTTCAAACAGGGTTTTGGGAAAATGGTCATTATGGGAGCTGGTCATTTACGAGAGCAGTCGCACAGAGAGCTTCAACTGTATGTTAAGTCTTTTTTACTACTCCTTGTTGTGGTAATGCTTGTATCAGCGGCTTCCCCCAGGGGGTGACCCCCAGGGACCCAGGGGGATTTGTTATAAGGTCTAATCAAAAAAATTTGAATCCCCCTGGGTATGGGGCAATAAAATAGTGACAAAATCTCTACCCCTGGGGATATGAAGTTTTCAATAAGCAGTAATGCATGCATTACCTATACACGAGACATGAAGTGTTCAAGGCCGTTCAACAAAAACGCACAAAGTTTGTCAATTTAAAGTGTTCCTACCCTACCTGATCAGATGAATAACAAAAGCTGTCACCCCCAAAACATTAATGTGATGTGCCATCATTAAACTCTTGCACCAGACATTGTCCAGATTGATTCTGATTAATTGTGACTTGATTCACAATAATTAGCACTTGCTAATAAATTATTCGCATGCAATAATAATACAGGCGAGGTGATGTACAAATCTCATGACTCATGTTTATAGTAAACTGACTCGCTGGAATAACAGATCCTGTGGGTTGACCCATGGGTTAATAAGCAAGAAAAACCCTGTGGGTAATAGGCAACAAACCCTACCCCCTCGGGCAAGTTTCACATCCAAACATTGTTTTTTGAAAATTTGAAATTCGGTCTTTTTTCAAACAAATATTGTTCAAAAATTCGCTCTGAATTTTCACCCTTTTCTCTTGAAAATTCGATGAGCGACACTTTGGTGTGCGAAATATCAGATCAAGGCCTCAAAAAAAAGGCTGAATAAATTTTCAAGGAAATTTCGGGGACATTTAAATTTCACTGTTTTTCTACAAATTTCGTTTCCAGTTTATTTTTGCTGGTAGTGTCTAACTAGTGTCTAACTCGTTATGTTTTGTCTAAACAAGACTTACTAAAGTACGAATCATGTGTACTCTGACACATAAAATATTGACCATTAATATTGTGCAGTCTAGAAACTCAAGCTCAAAGTCTTGTCGTCAAGTGAAAATAATATTAGAATCCAAGATGGACTTCATTAAAGAACAATAGAATCCAAGATGGATATCTGTTTTTCCTGATGGTAATCATAATCATAAATTACTAAACGACTGTGGCATCATTTAACATATTTTAAGGTCAAAACTGAGTGCAGACATATATATATATATATATCTTATTAGACAATTTGAGTGATGTACAATATTGCTGGATATTTTTTCGAGTCTGGAGTATTTTGTCGAGCCCATCTTCAGGTGAGACAAAATACAAAAACGAGAAAAAATGTTAAGAGATATTGTACATCACTCTGCTGTATTACAAGTGTTAGCAGACTTGTTACAAACCATTGTTGCGGGTATGCAGTTTAATGGCTTCCCGATAGTGTGCTAGTCACAATATGTACATTTTCTAGTAAATCTTGAAAAGAAAAGAACATTATTTTTGTTTGTTGTATATAAAACTCAGTACTAGACGTTTTTTTATGTACCGATAATGCTTGCTGAGACATTTTACTTGTCATTCATATTTTTCCTCTCCACTGCAGGGCTTGGAAAAATATCTACAATGCAACGGTGGGCTCATGATGCAACTCATAAAATATCTGCCAGTATTACAGGAAAAACATCAGAATTATATCTATATTAATTTGTATTTTCTTTTGTTATAGGATGGTACATTCATACCCCTAATTTCATGCCCTTTACTGAGTCTTCCCTCAAATCATGACAGTTTTTGTCAAAAAACAACGGAAATCAGAGAAATAACTGTTATAGACAAAAATGGTAAGTAATTATTTAGAATACCATGCAATACCTAAACAGGTATCCATGATTATTAGTACTAAGCAATTTGATTCCATTTTGATTACAAGGAATAGTCTGAATGCAAAAAAAACAATACTTGCAATCCTTTGTGGGAAAGTAGAAAATATATATTTAACAAATTTCCAGGTTTTGAGTGGTGTGGACTCTTATTTACCATGCTTTATGCCATCATCAAGGTAAAACAATGTTGTGGACTCACAAGCGGCAGGCAAGTAATTCTGTCATCAAATTATGACCATGATGATGGCATAAAGAGTTTCCACACCACTTAAAACCTCTGGAAATGTGTTTTTTACCATGACAAAATGCCAGAAAATATCCATTACCCCCTGCCCCCAGGGAAGGGCATTGGAGATTCTGAGGGGTTGGGTCGGGCAGGGGGGTCGATATACCTGTTTTTTTTTACATACAAATACTGTATTTTATACTGTAGGGATGGGGGGTCTCTTTTCAACGATTTTTTTTAGGGGGAGGGGTGGATATTTGCTCTGAAACTGTACAATATGGTACCGTAGATCTGGCTTGCGTGTTTTACCGATCTTGTAAAAAGCTAGTAAAAAGTACTTTTGAACATTTCTAATGCTAGATTTTTAAAGTAACATTGAGAAAATTTGTACAAGTATGAGAGCCGTACAAGAACAATCTTATTGCTGTATGTATGCCTTTTCAGGTAATTTTTATGGCCAGACATTTAAAAATACATTGCCTTTTTTGCTCATATTCTGACTAAGTGTCTAATAATGTAACTACTTACTAACCGAGTGTGAAGGCAGTATGGAAAAATTCCAGACTGAGGGATGAAATTTTTGCTTTATGGACCGAGCCTCTGGGTCGATCATGCAAACAAGGTTAAGTAAGTTGTTTATTATTTGGCATTTGCAAAAAAAGGTAATAAAACAAAAATACTAGTGAGGAGACGAAGCAAAAGTCAAGCTAAACCAGCGGCACAACTTTATATTTATGAATGACCAAAAAGGGTTAAATAAAATCTGAAAAATGAATGTATTTTAGCCAGAAATGATATAAGAGGAAAGACACAGAACAATAGCAAGCAGAATGATTTGATGGCAAAAGGTAGCTTGCAATTTATTGAGTGAAACAATCTTACAATCTTACATGGAATTGTCTTACTGTATTTTAAGATCATTTGCTTTCCATCGGCAACTATAGTTTCCTCCGAAAGAGTTTAAAAGACTATTCATGATCCAGGAAATAACCGACAAGCCAGGCGAAATCATTTTCACAGTTCAAGCGCTTTTGGTAGTTTTGTATCCGTGATTATGTTCACTCTCAAGAACTAAGTTTTCATAATCTTTGCTTGCAGCCAACTTGTATCCAATGTTAGTTGCCCCATATAATTCTGTTGCATGCGAGTTGGAAGATTGTTTGTGTGATGGAATACATGTATATGATTTCTTGAAGCCATTGCTATTGTCCTTATGAATCTGTTTTTCAGCAATGCTCCACACGAAAACACGACTAGTCTGCAGAGAGAAATTCTCAGAAACTTCCCCAAATGTTTCCTTGTATATACCCATAATTTCTATTTCCACTCAAGTTATAGAGGTTTTACAGTTCGGTGCATCTCCAGTAGAGAAAGAAGAAACATTTAGCTTCCTAAATTTCTCTGTTTGAGGTTTCCCTCGCTTGAATGAAGTCTGACAGAGCCATGCGCACACGTTATCGTTGCCATATAATAATAATTATTATGAGAGTTCATAGATGGCCACTTTTGTACAATTGTGTCATCTACTGTACATCCACTTCCTGCATGCACTACCTTACCTACTGTTCTGCAGAGTGCTGCCACTGCCTGTACACATACGGTAGATACTGGTTGATCGATAGTAAGTTTACTACTTTTCCTTCTTGCCACCATAAGACATGACTATTAAAAAATAATTAATTTGGCCTAACTTGTAGTAATATTGCTGAATGAATGGAAATGAGTGTAAGGCTAATCCAGAATGCATGGAAAGGGCATACAATCATACACATAGTATAAGAATCAAAAAAAGGATATTATTGAAGGATATAAAACACTGATGTATGCAGGTTACGTTATCCTAACAATAAAGCAAGGGAATTCGAAGCAATACTGTAAAACCTAGAATAATACATTTTATAATCTGAATCCATTGCATGTGTGGAATTCAGAAATAGGCTCAAACTGATTACTATGTTAAAAAATATCTTCATTCTATTACAAAGGAAATCATCACCTCACAAGAATTGAATTATGTGAATGTGAAAAAACAGCTGTGACCTTACTGCGTCATGGGCTATGGCCGGGATCACCACAAAAGCCTGTCTGTGCATTTCAGTTAGAGCTTATGGAGCTTGCCAGAGTTCTTTTTGTGCACTGCAAGGTCTCTCTAAGAGAGATCACCGAAGTCTTGGACTTGACAAGATCAAACCTATTGCCTGTATTGGTATGTAGCTTTAATGGTTTCAGTTTCATCTGTCATTTGTATTCCAAAATGCTCCACTTACATGTACTTAATTACACCCTGCATTTACATTCAGAGGGGGGAAATACTCAGGGGCACACATCAATTCCAATATTATGCTAGAACAATTTGGAATTCCCTGTTTAGTACAAGATGTAAACTCCAATCAAATGAATCGAAACTTTATATTATTTTTATTATATTATTATTAAAAAAATTTTTTTAGAATCTTTCATAGCAAAAACTAGCATTATGTTTTGTGTAAGATACTGCATATTTGCATTCCTTGGTAGCTTCCTATATAGAGTAAATTATTATGTATTTATTAAGTTGCACATGGAAAGGTGTGCTGTGAATCATAGCTGTCAATTCACACACATTGTGCAGGTGTCACAAGATTTTGAAGCCTGTCACCTGCATACATTCGGCATACATTTTCTTTGTTTACGTGCCATGTGAGGGAGAATCTTGAGTTTTTTGACAAAGTTGGGTTGACAGATATGTATAATATTTAAGTAATTAAATGCTGCAGCTACAAGTACTTATATTTTTTTGGGATACGAACATTTAATATACTGTTGCTGCATGATTTGGACATAATTTGAATTCAAAATTTTCTTTGTTGGCTTTACTAGACTACCTCTATCTATGCAGCAATGAATTCTGGTTCTTTTGAGGAGTATAGGTAAGTTTTTTTTTTTCGTTTTGTTATGTCCTATAGCAAACTAAATGTTCTGCAGACCAGACATCATACTGTCTGTATAATTTAAGGTTAATAGATAATGTTAATTTTGTGGTTCCAGAAAAATCCATCCCCCAAGGAAGGGTGTTGAAAAGTGACCCCATCCACCCCAAAATAAAATACAGTATTTTTGTATGGAAGACATCTGGTAACTTGACTCCACACCCCTACCCCTCTTGAATTTCCAATCCCTTCAGTGGGGTGAAGGGGGTGGGGGATATTTTCTGGAACCACACATTCTAGAGTCAATGGTACAGGGGACTTTTCCAGGCCTGGAATGACTTTTTCAGAATTCCATGATTCCAAGGACCATGTGAACCCTGCTCTAGTTCATGAGTCCATCAATGGATGCTCTCTCAATTTTTGGTGTCTCTTAGTTTTGGCCATTGAAACAGCTTGGTTAGATGAATGCTACAATTATGTATTTATGTTATTTGGTCAATCACATGTGGTCTATTGTCAATGTGTATTCTGATTGGTTAAGCTACTAGTAGGCTATGATATTTATAGCCTACTAGCACCGAAAGTGTTAGACTTTAAAGCCAGAAAATGGCAAATGACCAGTCATTTCGGGTTTACTAATATTGACCTACATGTACTAGTATGATGTGACTAAAATAATTATTCCTTGAGCCCTCATGGCCTCTGAGTCAATTGACTGACTGATGCACATGACTGTAGCACTAATACAGAAGAGATGGAAACCTTTCCAGTCTTATTGACATGCCTCCAGAGACATTTTGATTTATTAAATATTCAGTGAAAGCATTGCTTCATCCTATAACATGTCTTTCAGAATTCCAGCAGAGCTTTGTTATTTAATCATATTTCTATAAGAACTGCATATTATTGACCCAAAATACCTTAGATGAAGTACAAAATCGTGTCTCTGGAGATGCACAAAAGCTTGTAATCATTAGTGCTGTCTTGGGGACTAAAACGGGCTCTTGCATACTTAATATCCATCCACCGTGGACATAAATAAAGTAAAATTGTAACCATGAAAATACATGTACATTTGCCCATAGTAATCACAATAATCCTCCAGATTTACCCTTTGACTAAAATACTGAACTGGCAAAAAGCGGCCATTGCCACATGCAGGAACTTGAAAGGCTCACTATCAAAATCATGGCAAATTGATACTTGATCTCTGATAAATTCCGTAGAAGAGTGATTTTTCCACTGACCAGAGAGGCTGAGTGGACAAGAGGCTCAGAGTTCTCAAAGAAACAACCACATAATTTTCACAAAATAACACACAATTTTTGGCATGCAAAAACACATGCTAGTCTGAGCACAAGGAGACATTTTTTCACATACATTTCTAAACTAAATCAAACTCAATCAACAAGCCACAGACTTAACTTAAAAGTACCTTTAATCCTTATCTCTGACCTGAAGTTTCTCCTCTGCAAGTGTACATTTAAGGAAAATATGGCGCTTTGAACTTTGAAGCGACTGAACAACAAAGCAACACCAAATCCTAGCACTCGGGATACCTGTGGTAAGCCAATGAAATTTCACAGAAATTTCCCATGTATTAACAGGTTAGACAAAAGATTATATAAGTCGTTTTGCCTCTGTGCTTAGCAAAAAGATTCCACTAGAGAGTAGGGTTTCTCTCACTGACATTTTTCAACAGCTCTCAGAAGTACAGTGGAAAAAGTGAATGAAACCCCTCAGCCATACCTCCTACTTGGAGCACAGTACAAATGCATTGTCCATAATAGACTTAATGATCTTAACTCTTCTGAGTGGAATTTTGGTTATTTTAAAACCTGTGCAATGGTTTCCCACCAACAGAAAGCAACTTAAGAGTCAGTGGTAAACCTCTACAAGACGCCCCAGCCTTCCTCTCCATAAAACACAGAAAACCAGGAATTTGGCACTGATATACAAAAATGGGCTTGGTGGTGTGTCTGTTTGCCCCCCAAAAAGAAGGATTTCAGGGAAAATGCTTCAGTAGTCAAAGGGTTAAAAAACGTTTCTATTGTAGACAAATGCAATTCTAGGTTGTTTTTATCTGTTATCAAGAGGATGGAATTGGATTGCGATTTTAGCTATTTTCTTGTCTGAGAAGTGGCAAGCAAGCGTGCGAGAGCCCCTTTAAGTGAACTCTTGGATTGCTTATTGCCCAGAACCACCATATAGAAGACATTCATTAAAGGAACTATAAGTAGCACATCTTTTTATCAGTGTATCGCGCAAATTCCCAGGCCTGGGAGAGTTTCAGTTGACAAATCATTATTCTAGAAGAATAGTAACTGTTCTGTTGGACTAACACCTCAACCGATAGAAACACATAGAAAACATGATTTACCAATTTCAACAGTCATCTTAAAACTGCTCTATAGAACATGTGAGTTTATAGTGTTTTTATATCTCAGGTTTTTTCATTATCAACTAAACCATCTTCATAATCGGTGTGAGGGGCTCTATAATGGAAACTGGTGCCCTATGTGTCCTAAGGTAATTAAATTGTATTTAGGTATTACACAATTATTTCAAACCAACTGCACGCTGTAGGCTTATTGCTTTTTTTTCTTTGAAAATGCATGAAACGTTTAAAACATGCTGCTTCTCCATTCTTATGTTGGTATTCTGGTATCTTGTTCTGGTACTCTTTAGTTCTTTGGTTTAGCGCAAGCTGAAAGGTCCAATTAATTACAGGGGGTTCCTACTGCAAGTTTGTGCCCCAACAAGACCCATGGGAATGGGATTATATATTTTTTGTCTGTGTGTGATACTGTACACTTGGATTTTTGGGAAACTCTGTTTGTAATAGTAATAGCAATAAAAGTAATTAAATCGTTCTTGTTGCTTTGCCAAGAACCAGTCTCTCATGTAGGGAAGTGGGATTGAAGACCCCCATCCCCATTCAGGACCCTTAGGTGACTATATGGCTTACCTTGGCTTTGCATGATAAAGGTTCTTATACTGTAATCGAACGTCGTATTTTGCCCAAGTATTGCACCCTTTGCCTTGAATTTACAAGATGCAAAATCTTACACAGTGTGGGTTTTGAAATGACTGAACAAGCAGCTTTTCAATGATAGACAAGCTCCACATGTTTAAATTTAGTGGCAACCTGCCATAAATTATTGGCCAGTGTAAAGGCGTAACAAAAAGAGAAAGTTTTAGTCACCATTAGTCTGAAGCTGATTTATCGCTTGTTCCTGCTGTTTGAGGGCGCAATATATGTAGCTGGGTTCCTGAGCAATTTTGCTAACATACGTACCATAGTGAGGGCATCGAGCCCCCCACATTAATGGTTGCTTTGCACTTGAATCAGCTCCAGAGACAATGTTTTTTCTCTGCTTTGGTGTGGCCACCAGGCATGAATGGTATTCAATGACCAAATACCATT
Source organism: Scolanthus callimorphus (assembly GCA_033964015.1). NCBI lineage: Eukaryota > Metazoa > Cnidaria > Anthozoa > Actiniaria > Edwardsiidae > Scolanthus > Scolanthus callimorphus. The sequence continues at coordinate 375,202 of JAWWUD010000085.1, read as the reverse complement.
CCTTAGACCAGAATCAGAATCAGTTTATTTTACAAAATAGGCATTATAATTTTACCTGTGCTAGCAATTGATCCTATTTGAAGTTGTTTGAAAATCTGTTATTATTATGCTTTCTGTACATGTTTATAGAAAGATGGTGTTATCATCCAAAGTATGGATGCTTGCTTTGGGCTATGTCGAAAAAGATCTAAAGGACAAGGGCTGGGAGACCCAAAACACAAGTCATTGATGTTTGCAGACCAGGACGATGTTGATAACTTTGTAGACACTTATGAATCTAGTGAAGACACAGCTGCCAGTCAGGTAATATGCCTTTTTTGCTAGGGTAATGTTTTCCCATTTCAGATCCCGTGGCATTCATCTGAATAATCTTTCTTTGTTTGGGTTGCTTCAAAATTATTCATATATCCTTGGTTTCTCATATGAGAATGCCACATGATCTGAAATGGGACAACATTACGCCCAAGCGAAAGAGGTCTTTACTGTAGAACCTTGTTTAGCCAATAATTATATTACTCCAAACGAAGGTCTGAAAATGATCAAATGCATACATACAATCACATAGGCCCTGCCCTGTAAAGCGTGTAACATGCAAAACAAATGAAGCAAGATGTGCAATATGGAATATGAAGGTGACATGTAAAAATCTACATGTACTCTGGGTGGCATTTCAAATTCAATAGCCTGTGGTTATTACTAACATACTGGTATCCGAGTATTTAAAAGAAATGATTGTAAACAATTGTATATATTTTTTTCTGTCGGGCTAACACGTGAGACACGAGTGAGCGAGCGAGCAAGTGACATTTGTCACACCACAATAACTCCTGTTTACACTACGCGTATCTACACAGTGAACTTGTGGGTCATTGTCATCAACTGAACTGACTTTTTCTGATACTGCTTTAAAATGCTTAGTTTATAACTGTTGTCATGATTAGACAGTTCACAATCTCAAGGTATAGATATAGGTTGGAGAGGTGTCCAATGAAAAAAAAATCGTGTCGGGTCGCAATTGAACCTAAAAAGCTGACTTTGGTGTCATTTAAAAAAATTAAACTATTTAGTGTAATTTATTACTGAACTCAAGATTTTGGGCCCAAAACAAAAACGCAGTGTGTTTGCTATAAGAGTTCCAGGATGTTTGGAATTAAATAAACACGACCGCTCTAAACTGAATTTTGATAACAGATAAATGTTCTAAAAAACAATGTGCGGGATTTTTGATTTTCAAAATATTTTTCAAAATATCACGTTTTAAAGTTAAACTTCGTATTTGTGGCGGTTGGCAATTTTCCTGTAGAGCTATGTTGATCCAGGTGCACATGGTATAATAATAATGATTCATTTTTTTTTACCTAGAGGACACAGTAACGAATTCATATTGTTCTAACAGCGTGCGCGCGGGCAATCTATTGTAGGTCACGGTAACCATTTGCGTGCTCTTGTTTTCATCGAAAAAAAAAATGTCTAGTTTGTGGAAAAAAATGAATAAGTTGTTTACCGGCTTTAGACTGGGTCCTGCCTCTGCCCTCCGTCACACGGACCTGCCAACCGGTTAAGAGCATAAAAATTTTTTTCCAGAGGGTAACTCTAACGGCGCGTTTTCGTTCGAATCCGTATACTTTTTATACGTCAAGGTCGAGTCTGTCTAATGGTCGTAGGTCGCGAGTAAAAGGTGCGGGTGCGAGTGCGGGTAGAAGGTGTGGCTCTTAGAAATTGTCTGAAAGTACCAACCGAGGCACTGGCTACTGCGGGCACTTAATAAAGCTGTATTTTTTGTACCAGTGTACGAGGTGCTCGTAATTCGTAAGCTCCTGTTCTACACTATCTTACTCTACTTGAAGGCATATCTTTGGCCAGCGAGTTTTTAAATTCATACATTACTGAACGCAAGTCTGAGTTACCTGGCCTCCTGATTGGTTTGTTGTTGAGTGGCTTTCGCTCCTGATGTGATTGGCTAGTGCTTTTAAATTTGCGTTTAATTTTCGACACACATCTGAAATCTGCTCTATCATGTAAATTGGTCTTGCATTTTGGTTTTGCAATTATTTACAGGAATGCAGCAAGTTTCATGCTGGAGAAGTGCTGGGCTCTCTTCGCTCCAAAGGGAAAAACAAGCTCCTTGACGAGAAAGCAGTGTTCGGAAGGGTCTGTAGGCATGACTTCCCGGCTGGATTTCTTAACATTAAACATGGAGAAAGGCAAGTAACCCGTACATTACAGAAATAAGATTTTGATATTTTATTGACTTCCCCTAGGCCGGGAAATCATTCACAGAGCGAACCTCCAATTACGAGGTCCCTTACTAGCCAGTGTAGTAAGGATGCACTGCACTGAGGATGGGTAACCTCCGACGTCTCCGTGTTTCTTTAACGCAACCTCTGGCTCAGGTTAACGAAGTGCATATGCGAGGTGGGACCTACGGAAATTAAATCAAAACACGCCATTGACAAGTCATTACTGAACGCAAGTCTGACTTACGGTCCTGTCTCTTTGTAATTCAAAAGTATTAAATTCAGTATATAAAGTTATTTTCTCAGATAATCTGCATTGTTTTAATGGCTAACATTTTGGGTTATCGAATACACTTTTTGAAACTTTTTCTTTTGATTTATGTAGCTTTAAAGGAGGGTATGTTATATTGCACATTTTTATTTCTAGGATTTCCTACTCTGTATATGAGTGTAAGAGGCTGTTGGATGAAGTAAAATCAAAGCAAAACATTTCAACAGTCATTATGTATGATATTGGGTGTATCCTCTCTTCGCATATAAAGGTACATGACAAGATTAATACAGCACACATGTATTTTTCAAGCGATTGTTTGTTTTGTTTTGCAATACGCTACATTGTAGAACGGTGTTATTGGAAACCCTCTCCTATACAATCTGATTCACTCTTAAGATTGCAGCTGGCAATGAAGCTCATGTTAAGACGTGTTCTACCCATTGTGTAACCAGGCTCATGTCATTATTAATAAGCATTATTAGTATTTACTACACGGGACCTCCAAAGATCGCGCGTTTTGATTGGTTCGCTGTCTCTGGATAACGCCACAATATCTCGAGATCGAATGCATTATCCCGAGATTGAGGAGCCCGAGTGCAAGTGGTTCAGATATTTTTACTTTCTCAAGGAACTATCTGATTCAAAACGCAACAAAAATCCTTCTCAATAAACTTATGTTGTCTCTTTAGTCTTTCAAGGTGAATCAGAGAGAGAATTTATTTCTTTAACTTCAAAAATTTGCTGTTCTTGTTTTTCAGTTCTTCGGAATCAAATGTCGATGATTCGAATTTCACGGCACTTTTGAGTGGCGAATTACATTCACGACAACATATTACTTAATTATTATTATTACTTAAAGGCAACTTTGTCGAAATTGAATTTCTCTGCCATCGGTTGAAAAATATAGTCATCCATCGGTGGTTAAATGGCGACCAAAGGCAAAAGTGTTTTCAGCGAGGCAACTCTGCAGTTCACAATCCATAATCCAAGGCACAAAAATGCGAATTTATCCCTCGAATCCATCCTTGCAACCTTCTAAAAACTTAAGTCTTTATCGTAGTCGATATTAAGATTTTAAAACAAGTGATTTCTAGCGTTTTTGCTTCTCTAAAACAGCAGCAAGTTTCCACCATGTGTTGAGTAACCGAATGCTTGTAGTGAAGTCTGACGTAATGTCGCGTGCGTGACAAACGTCACGCATACAGAAAGAGGCTACAAAATGTCGGCAAATGCCACATTTAGTGTCGTTCAGATATTTTTTGGAGTGTTCCCGTGTAGTATATACTAAAACAATTATTCTCCTCAGGCTCCGTGAATAGTGGCGAATAGTCCCCTCGACCTCCGGTCTCGGAGACTATTCGCCACTATTCACTTCGCTTTGTTATAGATTTAGACACACACTAAAAGCTGAGCTCCCGGTTACATATTTTTTTGTTTAATGAGATAGCCGTGCACCATCATACCACGTGACTAAGTTGATAATTACACCCCAAGTTTGGTTGGAGGTTCATCCCTTCCCGATATATGTTCTTTTGCTCCTTTGATGTCATAGACGACGTCATACAACGTGACCAGGCAGTTACACCCCTCTTGCCACTATAATACAACTTCACCAAAATTTGGTTGTCTGATGTTCATCCCTTCCCGAGATTATTCTTTTTCTCCTATGAACGTGATCATGTTACAGCTACCCCCTAGTAGCACAGAGAAAATATCCCAAGTTTCCCTTGAAGTTTCCTAGTATACCACAGGGTTCCCATGTGTTTCCGCGGGCGGACGCCGGACGGACGTTATGCCTTTTAATACTTTTTATACCTTTTAATACTTTTTATACCTTTTATTCAGGAAGAAACAAAAAATATATATTTCAAGATGGGAACCACCTATGGCAACCAAAATTTGGACACATTTATCTTTTCAGTAAAAAAAAACGTGAGCAAAATGAGCGTGAAAGCCTGTGACGTTTCAAAATCAACTCCATAGTTATGCCTAGACATTATTTCCTTCAGGTATGGTGCTCCGCTTGCGCAGGAGCTCCGCTATAATGTCTTTGCTCTAACCTCCATATTAAAAGCTGCACATCATATTTCTAAGAACAAAAGCTCTCGGAAATGTTACACTTTACTATTTACAGTGGGCAAATAATTCGAAAGAAAAATGAGCAGAATAAACGTTTAGGTTTGTAAATTTACCCTAGCTGTCAGACAGATAAGTACAAATTTAGAGTTTTATTTCTTACCCAAACATTTTTTTAACTTGGACATTTTATAGCCAAAGTTATTAGAATCTTGCTCAAGAATGCCTATATTTTAGCGCAAATTTAAGTTCGTTTTTCTTTGACTAATACCCCATTCACACCGGCGCTTAAACTAGTTTAAAAGTAGTTTAATTACACTGTTTAAAATCATTATCTCCCAAGGGGAGACTGTTCCAAGGACAAAACTGAATAGACTACACTGTACATGTTGCTAAGTGATCAGTAAAGAGTTTATCGCAGTAAGGAACTTGGCATGATGTGAGGCAAAGATGCGAGGCAAAGATGGTTTTGGTGTGAATGCATGGGGTATAAGTAATTAAAGCATAATATAGGATTCTCAGTTGTTCTCATGTATGTAGATCACTCGTCTTATCTTATAAAATTTTCTTGAAACAATCGTGACATACAACGTACAAAACATGATCTTCTGATATTTTTTTTAGAAACGACCTGAATTGAAAGACTTGGCAGATATCCCAATTTCTATCCCTATTTTCCATTGTTATGGACATAAAGCTTCATGTCAGGTTTGTATATCATGAATTATTGGAAAGCAGATGTTACAGATCGCTAGGCGAATTGATGGTCAGGTTCCAGTAGCGTAGTTTTTTTTATCGAAGTTTACAAAATGCCTAGTGGCGATGCAACGATTTCAGCTGCAAAAACGACTAATTATTTTACTATGCAGGTTCAATTCAACCCAAGAAGAACCAAGTCGATAGGTCTTACAGATGGGGAGGGGACAGAAAGATTGTGGTCATTCTTAAGGGATTACAGGCGCATCACCAAGGAAATGGCTTCAGACAAGCGGATAGATGTCTTAACAGATGGACTGATCCATTATGGACAACTTATAATTGCAAAACAGGGTAATAATAACACGGCCATTTTAAAGTCTGATGTTTTATTGACAGTGATAACAGAAATTTAATGCATGATCCCCAAGTACTAAAAGGTAATGACTGCCTTTCTCCGCTGTGTACATGAAATTATACTTGATGCTTAGGATACAATTTGTATATGCCAATATAAAACAACAAAATTATTATTTTATTTTATTGATTTAATTGCTACCCAGGACCTTTACTCAAAGCTAAGATGAAAAGGACAGAAAACCTCAAAGATCAGACGAAGAAGGATATAGATGAACTGGTTTCTTTACTTCCTGATACATGTGAGTACGCCTTCATCTTAGTAAAGCCTGGTATAGTCTTATCTGTCGTATTATCTGTCGTATGAGTCAGCCGTGAAACAATAGAATAATTCCAATGTACATTGTTTCGCGGTCGACTGATACGACAGATAAGACTAAATGGAAACCAGGCTTAATGGTGACTGTTTGGATGTTGTACAAAGTTCGGGTTTTATCACTTTTGTTGTTTTTTTATAAACTAATGGCAATACCACAACATATAGGAGCGACGACACCGTCGGTGAATGTACTTAGAAGTGGTGACATGAACCAAAGAAATAAATCAAAGTCAAATGGGAGTGAACATATGACGAAGAAATGTACATTTTTGTGAAATGTACCTTTTCCCGGGTGGAAGATTTTTTCTGTTAGATATATGCCGCTATTCATCGACCCTGTTCATTCTTCAAGTCTGTTAGATAAAAGATGAGTTTATTGTTTATGTTTGCGCGAGTTGGCATCGAAGCTAGACCCAATTTCCACGCTTTGGGAGCCGACTGATTCAGTAAATATTAAAAACGGATACGCAAGGTTATTTTAACTGAAATAAATGATTGTGCTTTCTGATGTTCCACTCAGTTGTATATAATGACACCAACATGGAAGAACTTATGAGAACTGAACTCAAGGATCTCCAGCCAAAGGAAGCAGTAGGTACGTTTTGACTGGGTGGGTATATATTAGACATAACTCTGCATAGGTACAATATCAAATGTATCCGTGGAACGGTTATTTGTCACGTACATGTTTCAAGTAGGTACATGTATCACGTTGGCTGTCTACTCGTTTAGAATTTACATGACTAACCAAAATTTTGCAAATTGCTCCAATACAGGTTTGCAGAGAGATTGGGGGGAGCAGTACGTGGAGCTGCGTCTTGAGAAGGAACAACTAAGGTAAGTTTTTTACGTTACCGTATTTGTGTCGCGTCTCTGTTGCGACGCTTATTGGATGCGACGAGGGAAGTGGCTAACACCAGAACTAAGAAAAGCCAAACGTTTCGATAAAAAAAACTTGACAGAAGAGCGGCAAAATATCACTACTTTGAACTAAAGGGCATCGCCATGAACGAAAAGAAATTTCCAATGGTGTTTTAGAATTGTGTTTTAATGTACTGACTAAAGTAATTACTCGAATAAGCGTCTCAGCATCACATCTGGACTGTGGCGCTTATTCACGAGCGCGGTATTATCAACTTTCTTGCTCTAAATGCAAACAATCAAAACCTTATCAGAAAATAACAACACGGTTACCTTTACTGGGCATCTCAAAAACCTTGCTCAGGCAGGCTCACAAGGTAATGAGTCATTTAAGATGGTACAAAGATTTGACTAAACCAATCTACGATCTGCCCCATGCACACAAAAAAGTTGTCGCGCAGACTTGAAATCAAGGTTTTTGGGATTATTAGCGAATATTTTTATTTATGCTTCACTGGAATAACCTCCCTCGGGAAGTATAGCACTGGCGAAATTTTTGCCCGTATTCAAGGACGCCGTTAGGCGCTTACTCATATTTATTATACTGTGTTTTCAATTTTTTTAAATCACATTATGTCTATTAGTATAGGTACAGCTTTACTGTTTGTAATTTCACGAGTCTTCTAAAGGGCGGTTTACACGAGTTAGTATCTCGTGACAATCATGCCACGCCTATTTTTACTCTCACCCTAGTTTCAGGCTGTATCGACTAAATTCTACAAGCCCGATTTGAAGATATTTAGGATTTCTAAATCAGGGCTATAATTTATGTAAAATTCAGTGTAGTGAATAAACATGGCAGAGTTTGGTACTTCATGGGTATAAACTGAAGGTTTTTATAGCTCATTCAATTTGAATATGTTTATGGAAGGTCATTCTTTTTATAAAAATTACATATTTCGCGATTTCGAAAAGGATACAAATCAACCTAATCGACCGATCCCGCTTCATTGTTCTACTCGGTAGTTACTGTTGCTACGTCGGACAATCCAACATTTTACTTTGGCAGCAAGATTTTAGAAGTTTGCTCATGGTATATGGGTTTTATATTTTCGTCACGAAAAGCTGAATAATTCATTAAAAATCTTCAGATTTCGAGTTGTTGCTCGGACATTTTAAATTCAATAGGAAAACTTCCCATTGTTTGGTGATTAATTAATGCGAAGACGGGATCGGTCTATTGTTTGAATTTCTGTAAAATATCAGAGACAAACATGCTTAAAAATGTGCTGGAATTTTTAAATAATAGGTGGCGCAAATTGGTCTTTCTGACTAATGTCAATGTGATCTTTTCCGTGGTATGGTTAGATTTTAACGTAGACGCCTGTATCAAAAGTTGAAGATTTCGTGCCAGGCTATGACGTCACGATGCGCCCACCTATTGTTTGCCAGTGGTTCCCATAACCGTCTGAATTCAGATCAAACAGTAACAGTTTAGATGCCCTCATTACCCTTTGCGCGTTACAGTCAAAAGACATGAAGCGTGCCCCCCTAGAGTTGAATATTCAATTCATTGTTACATTATTGATTTCATTATTCAATCGAAGAATGTATTCTTAAATTCAATATTTAGAATGTTAAATGTTCAAATTTTGATTTCTGAATATGTAATTGTTCACCCAGAGTTACAAATTTTCAATGTTGAATTGGATATTGCATTTTTGGATTGAATAATGAAATCAATAATGGAATAATGAATTGGGGGGGCGTGGGAGGTGCCAGTAGGGGGGGGGGGGGGGGGGGGGGGGGTTCGGAGGTTCAAGCTGGAAGCTAGTTTAACCTCTCAGGAAGTCTATATGCATGGGGGGAGTCATTTTGGGTGTCAAAAACTAGTGCTGCTTGCCCCCACATATATTTTATGGAATTGCCCATTCTGAGAGGTAAAATTGGGAGTCTCCATGCATTTTAGTGAGGTACGCGTTATGAAATATTGCAAATATGCTGTTTTCTCAGAACTTGAATGAAAAAGATTCCATGAAAGAATTTGTAAAAATTTCATCTTACAGAAAAATGTCATTCTATAAAGCTTTATAGTAAAGTTATTAGCTGCTTATGAAAATTAAATTGGCTGAGTGGTCATCGTAAGACCCTGGTCTTGTGTACTGAACTTGCATTAAAATATCCTCAATGTAATTGTATTTCATACTGTGAAAACAACTGGTGGTACTCTAAGTAATTTTGTCAACTACTGCCCAAATTATTTGGGAATTCCCTTTTATTGCAATGAAAAAAGCCTTATGGACTAATCTGAATAATGTGAGCCTCTCAATCAAAAACTGAAATTTCTTACCTTTTAGGGTAAAAAAGAAATATTATTACCCTAAGAACATTATTTTTACTTCGTCCATTTTGGTATCTTTTAGGGGTGAAACTGAAAATTCCCGACGATCATCCCCGACCAAAAAAATACGGGGGTCCCCCCCTCCCCGGTAAACTAATGCTTTTAATGCTTAAATATATCTTGTTTTACTAGACATGGGTTTCTACTATTACTAAATTTATTGTGTGGTTTGATTGTAGGAGTGAAATTGTCAATGGAGCAGATGGGAGTTATGCCCCTCAAGTGCATAGAAAGTTAAAAAGGTTGGTTTACTTTTACTCTGATGCTAATAAAATGTTAGTTGTGAATTATACTTGTGAATGTTTTAAAACATCATCCTAAAAGCATATGAGCAAGCTCGTTTTTAAAGTTTGAAAAGGATCTACACCAAACACACTACCATTTGAGGTTTTAAGAAATTTAAAGGACAAATGTTATGTTGATTGAAAAGTTGTGATTTCTTACAGGATTGATAAACGCCTGAAAACCATCGAGAAAAAGAATGGCTTAAAGAGACCCTGGGATTCGAGCGACCAAGTGTTTAGAGTAAAGAAGACCACACTTTGGGCCAAGAAAAGGCAACAATGCCTCACCAAGCTTCACCGAGTGGCTGCAGAACGCTGCTTTCTGCTTGAAATGAAGAAAAAGTATGCAGGTAAGCATGAGGGTGTTTCTTTTGTCGAACTACAGAGACGTTCCACGTTCCACGTTCCATCTTAAAAGAGCACGTATATGTTTCCCACCGCATGAGCGGCGGGTGTGGGGGGGGGGGGGGGGGACACCATACATTGCCTCTAATGGGCCCCTTCAAAATCTGCTCAGCCGCCTATGTAACGAAATTCGTGATCATTGCCATGGTCCTCACAATATCTCAGTAGAAAAAGGCCTTCATAAATGCCTTTGACCAATAGATAGACCAGGGAGTTGTGACTCCCTGGATAGACCAATAGAGAGGAGCTGGCTCCTTACTGTATGGCAAAACGTGACTCGATATCCATGAACTTACAGATTGATTTGCGTGTTTAGAGTATGTTCTATTCTGTCTCACTTTTAGATGGGCAGGCGGTGGCGATAAAACTTGGAAAGATGCTGGACACCGTGACAGCCAACGTTAACAAATGCCTGGGGCAAGTGAACGCCCTTGCTGAAAGTGAGGCTTCAGCTTCAGTGACTTTTGATGACGCAAAAAACCCCTCATCGCCAATATATGGCATCATCCAGTCAGCCACACCAATGCTGCCCTCATCAACACAGCGCAAGCTCATCGATCTGCATTGCTTGCATGAGCGCTGCGAGGAGGAAATATGTCTTCTCAAGGCAGAGGCAACTTGTCTTAACAGCTTTCTTCTGGAGCAACTTAGTGTCATCACTAGAGCCATCGAAGTGGAGCCTCCAGCTGATGAAAGATTAGCTTGCGGGCTTAATGCTCTTCTTCGGCAGAAGCAACTTCTCCTTTGGTCAAAGCTCCATAAGCTGAAGGACCTGTGGGATGACAAGTTGATTCCTGTCGAAGCACCATCGACGCGAACGTTGTCATATGAAGTACTTGGTCCGTGCCCTTCCCTCCCTTTGCCTGCTGAAGAAATAGATGAGGGTGATGACGATAGTGACACCGAAGAAGAAGAGCTGTACTATTTTCACAATTCCTCTGACGACGAGCAACACTAAAGGTCCAGTATCCTCCTATCGTCTGGTTCTTCGCTTCTTTTATCTCAAAGACACAGCAATGCAGGAAGGAAAGAAAGAAAAGAAAGGGTCTTCTCGTCGTCGTGGAGAAACTCACAGCAGTCGAAAGTACACGACTGCTAGACAAGGAGAGGTTGGAGGACTTAACGAGCTGTATTAGATGGCCGTATTATTAGATGGATGTATTAGTTGTTGCCGCGCATCTTACAATCATGAGGGGTCAAGTTATTACAATTTATGGACAACGATGATAAAATTATTGAATTGAAGACAATCAACAGCAGAGACCAAGCATAGGCATCACTTTGAAGGACACCAATGCCTGTTATGGGAATAATTATGCCAAGGATTAATATGATTGATGATATGGTTCGATGCTGCATCTCATGCATGAAACATTTAAAGCTGTTGTTATTTTTATCTGGAACATACCCAAAAAACTGAATCAAGAAATGACAGCGCAGCAGGAATATCCTGGGGGCGACTCCCATAGAAATAGACAGGGGTGCTCGTTGGAGAAAATTGACTTACTGTGATTTTCATAATTTTGCGAACTTCCACTTGACATTTCCGAACGCCAAACTGCGTTTTGGGTTCCGGTAATCAAATCTGAGTCAAGTCAACGAATGTTTTCTGAGTTTGCTTTATAGTAAAAAATTGTGTTTCAGTTCACAAGATCTATCAAAGACTCCATGAAATCACACAGAGCTGTTCACTCGTTTGATTGACGGAAGCCAAACCGCGGTTTGTTGGTCGGTGTAGAGTTCGTAGAGTTATGAAAATCGCAGTAACCCTAAGGAATAGCAAATTAAATGCGCCAAAAACTGCAAATGCGTTTTTAGCTGTTGTTGCTTTTATACCTTTCTTAAAGGGGCTCTCGCACGCTTGCTGGTCACATCTCTGACAAGAAAATAGCTCCAATCGCAATCCAATTCCATCCGCTCGAGAACAGGTCAAAACAATCTAGAATTGCACTTGTCTAACACTTGAAAGGTTTTTCTATTAATCTGGAGGATTATTTTGATTACTACGGGCAATTGTACATGTGTTTTTATGGTTACAATTTTACTTATTTTATGTCCACGGTGGACGAATATTAAGCGTGCGAGTGCCCCTTTAAGGATAAACCATAGGGCTTGAAAACAATTTTGCTACAATTTCAAAAGATTATTGTTCTAACATATGCATGAGACCCCCTAAGGGTTAGCATTTGATGTTATGCAATCCTGATATCCCTAAGAGATAGCCCATGATTGCATTTTACACCCTAAAGGACAGGCGAAGCTCCCCTGTCTATGTTTATGGGGAGCCCCACCCCCACCCAAAAAAACATGGCATTCCATGAATATTATTTTCAAACATGTGGTGATAAGTATGTAATCCAAATAAAATTTAGTTTGCTATTGCAGACTTTCGAGTTATATATGTGTGAGAACTTTCACTATATGTGTGAGAACTCTCACTACGGGGGGACTCTCACTAAAGGGAAACACTCACTCACTCAGTATCGGTTTTCCGTCATTGTCCACTGGAATCGCGGGTCTGACGCTGCATTGCTTTGATTCCCCTTCTCCATAAAACTCAGTCCAAGGCATCACTGGCCTGTAGTCCTGATATCTTGAGCCCTCTTGACCTGCTCCCCCGGCACTTGAGCAGATCTGATCGTCCAAGACAAACTCCGCTGGACGTGACCATACCATCTGAGACGCTTCTGCCTGAGGGCAGTGTCAAGATCTTGAGCTTCAAGCGGAGGAAAGGGATAGTAAATTGTGTGTGGGTAGCAAACCATTATATTGGGTTGAGTGCTCACCCGGGTTATAGCCAGCTAGGGTAAAAATTGTGTTACTGTATAAACACCAATGCAATACCGGGTGATCTCCCGCGCAAAAAACTTCATATCTTCACACGTGAAAATAGCATGTTGTTTCACATAACATAAATTAATTATCTTGAAATTATTATCTTACACCATTAGAACAGAACATTACATTACCGCTTGGAGATGCTAATTTTATCTTCTCACTCGTGAGATACATTTTCACCATTTGCAGACAAAATTCGTATCCCTGCGCGGCCATGTTATATCCTGTATATGCTTAACATGAATCCCATGGCTTGAGAAGCCGTGTTAGGCACCGTGATGTTGCAATGGAGCGGTGATTGTACGCTTGTGTATAGCTGTCGATTTATTATGACGGCAACCTCTTTACATCACGATCCCGAGTTGAGCGCTTACCCGGGTAAGGACGCCAACCCGGGATGAAATTGTTAAGCTTTCATGAGTCCCGGGTTGTCAGACTAATCCGTGCCAACCATTCTGCTCATATTGCTTTGTAAGTGTTTACATGAGCCCGTCCTCAACCCGGATCAGTTTTCATACCGGGGACCGGGTTGGGGAAAACATCGCGATCGGTTGTTACATGTAAACGCCATTTGGCTTCTCAAACTCCCCTCAATTTTCATCCCGGGCTGGCGTCCTTACACGGGTAAGCATTCAACCCGGGATCATGTAAAGTTAACGAGACAACTGTTTATGTGAGACAACTGGTTGTTGTGTGTTTTTCCTACCCCAGGATGAAAACTGCGGACCGAATTCAGGACAGGTTCATTCAAACACTCAAGAAATCACTATCAAGTTAAAACAATTGATCTGCTGTCTTTGAAATTCCAGCCATAGACCATCCTAGTTATTCATGTGCGTGAAATTTCATCCATCTCGGACAAAGCTGTCCGGTCGAAACCACTCGAACCGTATCTAGCTAGTACCAAGACTACAAGAGACGATCTTGGACGGCCCCGATGTGCCGTTCGACCACTTTGCATTGTCCGATTTGAACCACACTTGACTGGCGATTGCAGGCCATCGACTTATTCATGTGTGTGAAATTTGATCCATATCGGACAAAGCTGTCCGGCCAAAACAGCTTAGCCTAACCTCTCAAACTCTAGCTACAATAGCTGGCACAAGACTACAAGAGACGATCTTGGACGACCACCATGTGCCGTCTGACCACTTGGCATTGTCCGATTTGAGCCAAACTTGGCTAACAATTGCAAACCACCGAGTTATTCATGTGTGTGAAATTTGATCTATATCGGGCAAAGCTGTCCGGCCAAAACAGCTTAGCCTAACCTCTCAAACCCTAGCTTACTAGAAGACTACAAGGGACGATCTTGGACGACCCCGATGTTCCGCTCGACCACTTTGCATTGTCCGATTTGATCCAAACTTGGCTGGCGATTGCAGACCACCGAGTTATTCATGTATGTGAAATTTGATCCATATCGGACAAAGCTGTCCGCCAAAACAGCTTAGCCTAACCTCTCAAACCCTAGCTAGCTGGTACAAGACTACAAGAGACGATCTTGGACGAGCACCATGTGCCGTCTGACCACTTGGCATTGTCCGATTTGAGCCAAACTTGGCTAACAATTGCAAACCACCGAGTTATTCATGTGTGTGAAATTTGATCTATATCGGGCAAAGCTGTCCGGCCAAAACAGCTTAGCCTAACCTCTCAAACCCTAGCTAACTAGTACCAAGACCACAAGGGACGATCTTGGACGACCCCGATAATCCGCTCGACCACTTTGCATTATCCGATTTGAACCAAACTTGGCTGGCGATTGCAGACCACCGAGTTATTCATGTATGTGAAATTTGATCCATATCGGACAAAGCTGTCCGGCCAAAACAGCTTAGCCTAACCTCTCAAACCCTAGCTAGCTGGTACAAGACTACAAGAGACGATCTTGGACGACCACCATGTGCCGTCTGACCACTTGGCATTGTCCGATTTGAGCCAAACTTGGCTAACAATTGCAAACCATCGAGTTATTCATGTGTGTGAAATTTGATCTATATCGGGCAAAGCTGTCCGGCCAAAACAGCTTAGCCTAACCTCTCAAACCCTAGCTAACTAGTACCAAGACTACAAGGGACGATCTTGGACGACCCCGATAATCCGCTCGACCACTTTGCATTATCCGATTTGAACCAAACTTGGCTGGCGATTGCAGACCACCGAGTTATTCATGTATGTGAAATTTGATCCATATCGGACAAAGCTGTCCGGCCAAAACAGCTTAGCCTAACCTCTCAAACCCTAGCTAGCTGGTACAAGACTACAAGAGACGATCTTGGACGACCACCATGTGCCGTCTGACCACTTGGCATTGTCCGATTTGAGCCAAACTTGGCTAACAATTGCAAACCATCGAGTTATTCATGTGTGTGAAATTTGATCTATATCGGGCAAAGCTGTCCGGCCAAAACAGCTTAGCCTAACCTCTCAAACCCTAGCTAACTAGTACCAAGACTACAAGGGACGATCTTGGACGACCCCGATGTTCCGCTCGACCACTTTGCATTATCCGATTTGAACCAAACTTGGCTGGCGATTGCAGACCACCGAGTTATTCATGTATGTGAAATTTGATCCATATCGGACAAAGCTGTCCGGCCAAAACAGCTTAGCCTAACCTCTCAAACCCTAGCTAGCTGGTACAAGACTACAAGAGACGATCTTGGACGACCACCATGTGCCGTCTGACCACTTGGCATTGTCCGCTTTGAGCCAAACTTGGCTAACAATTGCAAACCATCGAGTTATTCATGTGTGTGAAATTTGATCTATATCGGGCAAAGCTGTCCGGCCAAAACAGCTTAGCCTAACCTCTGAAACCCTAGCTAACTAGTACCAAGACTACAAGGGACGATCTTGGACGACCCCGATAATCCGCTCGACCACTTTGCATTATCCGATTTGAACCAAACTTGGCTGGCGATTGCAGACCACCGAGTTATTCATGTATGTGAAATTTGATCCATATCGGACAAAGCTGTCCGGCCAAAACAGCTTAGCCTAACCTCTCAAACCCTAGCTAGCTGGTACAAGACTACAAGAGACGATCTTGGACGACCACCATGTGCCGTCTGACCACTTGGCATTGTCCGATTTGAGCCAAACTTGGCTAACAATTGCAAACCACCGAGTTATTCATGTGTGTGAAATTTGATCTATATCGGGCAAAGCTGTCCGGCCAAAACAGCTTAGCCTAACCTCTCAAACCCTAGCTAACTAGTACCAAGACCACAAGGGACGATCTTGGACGACCCCGATGTTCCGCTCGACCACTTTGCATTATCCGATTTGAACCAAACTTGGCTGGCGATTGCAGACCACCGAGTTATTCATGTATGTGAAATTTGATCCATATCGGACAAAGCTGTCCGGCCAAAACAGCTTAGCCTAACCTCTCAAACTCTAGCTACAATAGCTGGTACAAGACTACAAGAGACGATCTTGGACGACCACCATGTGCCGTCTGACCACTTGGCATTGTCCGATTTGAGCCAAACTTGGCTAACAATTGCAAACCATCGAGTTATTCATGTGTGTGAAATTTGATCTATATCGGGCAAAGCTGTCCGGCCAAAACAGCTTAGCCTAACCTCTGAAACCCTAGCTAACTAGTACCAAGACTACAAGGGACGATCTTGGACGACCCCGATGTTCCGCTCGACCACTTTGCATTATCCGATTTGAACCAAACTTGGCTGGCGATTGCAGACCACCGAGTTTTTCATGTATGTGAAATTTGATCCATATCGGACAAAGCTGTCCGGCCAAAACAGCTTAGCCTAACCTCTCAAACCCTAGCTTAGCTGGCACAAGACTACAAGAGACGATCTTGGACGACCACCATGTGCCGTCTGACCACTTGGCATTGTCCGATTTGAGCCAAACTTGGCTAACAATTGCAAACCACCGAGTTATTCATGTGTGTGAAATTTGATCTATATCGGGCAAAGCTGTCCGGCCAAAACAGCTTAGCCTAACCTCTCAAACCCTAGCTATAGCTTGTACCAAGACTACAAGAGACGATCTTGGACGACCCCCATGTGCCGTTCGACCACTTTGCATTGTCCGAGTTGAGCCAAACTTGACTTACAATTACAGACCACAAAATTATTCATGTGTGTGAAATTTGATCCATATCGGACAAAGCTGTCCGGTCAAAACAGCTTAGCCTAACCTCTCAAACCCTAGCTAGCTAGTACCAAGACTACAAGGGAAGATCTTGGACGACCCCCATGTGTAGTTCGACCACTTGGCATTGTCCGAGTTGAGCCAAACTTGGCTTACAATTACAGACCACAAATTTATTCATGTGTGTGAAATTTGATCCATATCGGACAAAGCTGTCCGGCCAAAACAGCTTAGCCTAACCTCTCAAACCATAGCCAGCTGGTACCAAGACTACAAGAGACGATCTTGGACGACCCCCATGTGCTGTTCGACCACTTTGCATTGTCCGAGTTGAGCCAAACTTGACTTACAATTACAGACCACAAAATTATTCATGTGGGTGAAATTTGATCCATATCGGACAAAGCTGTCCGGTCAAAACAGCTTAGCCTAACCTCTCAAACCCTAGCTAGCTAGTACCAAGACTACAAGGGAAGATCTTGGACGACCCCCATGTGTAGTTCGACCACTTTGCATTGTCCGAGTTGAACCAAACTTGACTGGCGATTGCAGATCACCGAGTTATTCATGTGTGTGAAATTTGATCCATGTCGGACAATGCTGTCCGGCCAAAACAGCTTAGCCTAACCTCTCAAACCCTAGCTAGCTTGTACCAAGACTACAAGGGAAGATCTTGGACGACCCTGATGTGCCGCTCGACCACTTTGCATTGTCCGATTTGAACCAAACTAGACTGGCGATGCAGACCACCGAGTTATTCATGTGTGTGAAATTGTATCCATATCGGACAAAGCTGTCCGGTTAAAAAAAAAAGCCTCAACTCTCAAACCCTAGCTAGCTGGTACAAGACTACAATAGACGATCTTGGACGACCCCGATGTGCCGTTTGACCACTTGGCATAGTCCGATTTGAACCAAACTTTACTGGCGATTGCAGACCACCTAGTTATTCATGTGTGTGAAATTTGATCCATATCAGACAAAGCTGTCCGGCCAAAACAGCTAAGCAAATGAATTTTTAGCTGTTGTTGATTTCATACCTGTTTTCAGGACAAACCATAGGGATTGAAAACATTTTACAATTTAAAAAGAATATAATTCTAACATTTGCAGAGTACCAAGACTACAAGTGAAGATCTTGGACGATCCCGACTTACCGTTCGACCACTTTGCATTATCCGATTTGCTGGCTCTTGAAGAACCAAGTTATTTATGCCTGTGAAATTTCGTCCATCTCGGATAAAGCTAAATTTTGATTGTATCACTACTGCGTTTTATTTTCAGATAGCACGACGCCTAGATGGACCACTACGACGAATGAGTGCCCGATGACGTTAACTTTCAGGATTTTGTTTGGAACAGTAGTAGATGTCCAGTAAAACGCACTACTGATCATTAGAGAGCAAATGAAGTGAGAAGAATATGTAATATTTGCATGTATTGATTTGCGGCGCACTTTCTCAGGTAGCTGTTGCATTTTCTCAGGTATTTGAGAAATTCATCCCATCCCCCCCCCCCCCCATTAATATGGTCCCATTTGGGACCTATCTGTTATTCGATTCGGTCTGTAATCTAAGGGCTGTTCACATGGAGGTAGGGTATCCCGGTTAGCTGGGCGACGACGGCCAGGTGAGGTCCCCCGCCTCTTAACATATTGAATTTCTGTTTCTCTTCATCCTGTTCACATGAGCAAGTCGAGCGAGTCGCTCGCACTACTAACGTCAAAATAGAGTGGTTTTCATAAACCCGTGTAATTCACTTTAGCGCATTTAGTATGACTAATACACTCTAATTTCTTTGTTTTCTCTTGTGTTGGCTTGACTACTACACTTTGACTATTACACTTAAGTATAATTGCTCAAGTGATTATAAGAATTTTCGCGCGCTGATTGGTCAAGAGGCTCGTTTTCTCTCGCTATAATCACCTACAGGTAAAACATTGGAAGGATTGGGAGTGCGCGCGAGTTTTGTTATGATCGTGAAAAAGTCCAACAAAAAAGTTTTTCTGTGTAAAAACCTTATGAATCACTTGAGCAATTATACTAAAACAACTAATTGTCAATTGTTCCACGGGTTTATGAAAACCACTCTAACTTGAATCAGTCAATAAGAAATATTTATCGAGTGTGAAGGAATAGCCTTTATACATATACGCTTCACAAAGTCGATTAATAAATGAAGGAGTCATCTAATTGGACGCTTTTTTCTATCTTAAGAACAAAAAAGTAGTCCACAAAGGAAATTTGGAAATTTCATCAGCGTACGAAGCTCACCCGCTTATAGCTCGTCCATTATTCCCTAGTTCCAATGCAATTCAACACATCTTTTAGCAGTCATCAAGCGCTATAGCTTTTGATAATTTTCCTTTCGATATATGAAATTCGCTTTTGTCACACGGCAGCCATCTTGGATTTTTTTTCTTACAGAAATGACTATGCGTGCACCAGCTAACACGTTTGGCCTCGCTTTCATGCATGCTTTGCTGGATTAGGAAATTCAAGATGGCGTCCATGTGACAAAGGCAAATAGCTTCAAATGTCTTCAAATGCTTCGATTCCATGTAGATTCTTTCAGGTCAGGTTGGCCAGGCTAGGCGAGTGTAACAGTAACATTTTATGTAACTCCCTCAAGGCAACATATCATAATAAACACAACTGTCCACATAATAACAGTAGGAAGTGGAAAGACTTCGGTATCGTTCTGGCCATTCCTCATTGCAACATCGTGATGGGTTGCTCTTTGCGCCTATCCATGGCTAAGTTCAGTCCTTCGTTCCTGTAGCTAGAGGCAAAACAAAATAAGATATTAGATACTCCCGCCATAACCGAGGGAAGGGTGGGTGGTATGGCAAGCTGAAGTTATGTAGTAAGCAAGCATTGAAATCACCAGGCCCATAGCCGGGGGGGGGGGGGGGGGGGGGGGGGGGGGTCCACATTTAAGGGTTTGAAAACACTGTTTTAGTGACTAAATGAGCCAAACAGAAGACGCAGTCACTTTGGCATACAGGCATCAGTCATCTTCTAGATTTTAAAATATACCACATTAACATTGACATCTACCGACAGTAGAGTTTTTCTCGGCATCTCCTGTATTTCTCCTCTAATAGTCCTTTATCACGCAATATTGATTAATAATATATAATAGTTATCCGAAAATGAAATCCAGTTTCCAATTCTACACATCTGTATTAGTAAAACTGCAAAGTTTCAAAAGAATTACTTGAATACTGACTGAGATATGAATTTTCAAAAATTGGTATTCTGTTTTATTTTTAACAAGAAATGTATGGGAAAATAAATCGAAACGAGGCTGGACGGGCATCGATGCCCGTCCAGCCTCGACTTGACGTATTTGCCCATACATTTCTTTGTAAAAAGTAAGTCAGAATAGGAAGTTTTGAAAATTCATATCTCAGTCAGTTTTCAAGTAATTCTTTTGAAACTTTGCAGTTTTACTAATACGGATGTGTAGAATTGGAAACTGGATTTCATTTCGGATAACTGTTATATATTATTAATCAATATTGCGTGATAAAGGCCTATTGTCCCAGCCAACACACAATTGATTTTTATTTTCGTCATTCTAAGACTTCACTAATCACTAAAAATTATCTAAGTTCACTTGTTATATTATCTTTACACACGCTTTTGCACAATTCATTCACATAATAAAACTCTTCTTTATTTCTATGTTTTTGTTTTGTACCCTTTGACACTTCGTATGATAATAAAACACTTCAGTGGAACTTCAGGAAAGCAGTATGTTTTGCAGCAAGTATAAAATGCAGACCATAAAATGCAGACTGCAGACTAGAAAAAGCAGACTGGAAAATGCAGACCGAAAAATGCAGACCAGAAAATGCAGACTAGAAAATGCACTCATCGTAAAAATTGTGAACAAGTTAGTTTTTGACCATTTATATCAAAGAACAACAGTTTTCGATGTTGTTGTTCGGTTTTCATGGTGAGAAGGCTCGTTTCAAGTTATTGAATGAGAAAAAGCAGAATTGGAATTCTCTCAAAATATTATTTCCCATTGCGGGATTCAGTGTCTGACTATAAATTTCAAAGAAACTACAGTTTTTTTAGCTCAGATCTTCGCAGTTCGGGATTGTTTCAAACCCATTCGTGCTAGCAGGCCCTCGATCTTGACGATCTCGCTACCCACATGAGCTCATCATTTCTTCTAACTGTAATTTACACTTAGTTAGCATTTTCCAGCTGCACTTTCTAGTCTGCATTTTTCGGTCTGCATTTTTCGGTCTGCATTTTCTAGTCTGCAGTCTGCATTTTATACCTGCGGTATGTTTTGTGGTCCCTCGACTGCTGATGCTTCTCTTGGCTCTGCTGACCTCTGCTTCAGGAAACATCAGCGGTCTCCGGATCACAAAACATACTGTTTCCCTTGGTCCCAGTAAATAAGTGTTAAATGGTTATTTTGCTTATTTCTTATGAGCCGAACTTCATTTGAGGTGACTAAAGTAACCCAAAAAATTTGATATTCCTTCTGTAATGCACTAGTCATTTGCTTCCACCGACCCCCAACCCCCGCAACATGCGGGGATTTTGCCAGGCAATAGTGGGAGAAATATCAGTGGTTTGTCTTGTATTCATGCCCCGATCCCCAGCGAGTTTACTTCAAATTTGCTATGGCTCAGATAACCGGCCGGGAAAACAAAACACCTGTCTTTTTCATTTCGGAAAAGACACTCTACTGGTTTTGATAGTATTAGGAAATTTTTTTGTATCCATGGTGGAATTTGTCCCTTGGGTGTAGGAAATGTTTCCCTGGGGTGTAGGAAATTTGCCAAGGCGTTCTCCCCTGGTAGGCGGTGGAATTATTTCAAATTTGACAACATCTGTTTCATATTCCCCTGCTATGTCGCGGGGGTTGGGGGTCGGTGGAAACAAATGACTAGTGCATAAGATACAATTAAACGGATACGTGACATCGATGGGCCCGACTCAGTCTTATTTCAGCCCTATAGCGCAACGAGTGCATTGAGTACAAAACCAGTAATCTATGGCGGCCCTCGTCAACGCTGATTGACTCATGCAGGCTCTAATAATACATTAATAATTGTAAAATACCTATAATTCGAGTTTCCAGGGTGCTTTTTTTCAAGGTTCCAGTTTCCTTGTCGAGCTTGATATTTTCCTTAAAGCTTGTAAGCTTAAATACATTTTACCCTGCGAGCAAAGGTTTCTTTCTGTCAGACGTTTACCTTTTAAATGATTGAGGCTGTTTGCGTCGCTGGTATATCGACAAAACAAATGACAACGCGACATACCAGCGACGCGAAACAGCCTCAATAAAAGGTAAACGACTGACAGACATCTT
The DNA here is from genome assembly GCA_033964015.1 of Scolanthus callimorphus. Lineage (NCBI taxonomy): Eukaryota > Metazoa > Cnidaria > Anthozoa > Actiniaria > Edwardsiidae > Scolanthus > Scolanthus callimorphus. The sequence goes on along the minus strand of JAWWUD010000085.1, from coordinate 352,923 downwards.
GACCATTTCGTGACCGTAGCATCAAGTCGAGGCCACATAATTGCAGCAACAATGTCGTCTGTTGTTGAATGTTGCGCGTCGCCGCAAACGAATACAACACGTCTCAACATTGTTTTCGCCTCGCTGGTGATACGATGCATTCTAGGCAAAAACCTACCCGGGGGGGGGGGGGGGGGGGACCCATATTTTTTGACCGGGGATGATCGTCGTATCTTTTAGGGGTTAAAATCACGGGGCCTTGGTCTCTTTTAGGGGTGATCTTAATCCTCAATAAAATTAGGGAGATTGGTATCGTTTAGGGCCGAAATATGTGTCCAAATTGTTTTCTCTCATGATGGTGCTTCTAAAAACCGTGTAAGAAAGAGAGATTACTCGATGAGAAGACGATAAATTAGAAACAAAATCGGAAATTTCTTGATGGGTATCTTTTACCTGTTACCTGTCTCCTTCGCACCTACTTTGCACATAAGGCCTCATCTTTTAGGGTATCTTTTAGGGTAAGAAATTATTTGAGCCACGCCATGGCCCGCCATGTTTGGTATCTTTTAGGGGTGAAACTGAAAATTTCCGACGATCATCCCCGGTCAAAAAATATGGGAGTCCCCCCCGGGTTTTTTTCGGAATTTGCTTTCTTTGGTGCGCGGGATTCCTGTTTCACTTTCCCTCCGCGACACAGGAATCCCGCGCACCAAAAAAATCGAATACTTACCCAGAGCTCCCCGGCTCGTCTTCTCGCGGGGGAGGCTCTGGTGACAGCCACTGACGCATGCGCGAGATTAGAGCTGTTGAGAGAAAGATCTTTCTGCGCATGCACCAACGTTCAAAACCGGCCAATCAGCAACGGTCCTCAAATGGATGTCACCAGGGGCGCTTTCCATTTGGCAAAAAATCCCGGTTTGAATTCCCAGTAGTTCTCTGAGTCAAATGGAAAGGTCTCAATCCGGCAATTCACGAGAGCAGCCACGATTGGACGAAAGTCCGAGAACGGTCTGCACCGCTTTCCATTTGACCCGGAATTTCCGGGAATTTCGGTCAGAAATCAAATGGAAAGGGACAAATTCCCGGAAATTCCGAGTTCTCCGAAAATTCCCACTTTTGGGGTAAGCTCCAAAGGTTGTCCCAAATTTCCGAAACTTTTCCCCGACCCTAAAAGACCCCCTCCCCTGGAATTTCCATTTTTTTTCTGGCAAAATACCCCTGGAAAATCTAATTTTGGATAAAACCTTTTTAACCCCCCCCCCCCCCCCCCTCCCTCCCGTGGAATTTCAAGAGTCCAAAAACAACAACCCCTCCCCCCGGAAATTTTCCGTAGGGGCAAAAAGATTGAAATGACCATGTGTAGTTTCAGTTTCAGTTTCAGTTTATTTGCTCGGTTAAGCTGTAACACTCATTTATTTGGTCATCAATATTTTATCAAAGGCTTTCCAATCAATGATTATTTAAAAACTTTGTTTTTCTTTTCTTCCTTGCGCATGCTCTGAAATCCCCTCTTGCTCTGAAATCCCTCTTTGAATGAGGTATGTTTTTTGCCGCCTTTCCACTAGAGTGACTCGTTTTTGACATTCTAATGTCAACTTCAAAACACAAAGAAAACAAATAAACAATCCACTTTTTGTACGGATACAAAGTAGCCTCTGCACACAAAAAAATGAAATGTCATTTTATTTGTGCATGGCGCGAGTTTGGAGAAACTGATGGATCAAGTTTCGCAAGCAAGAAAATGTCAATTTATCTGTTAAATTGTAACAGACAAAAATACAACTTTTTTGTTTTCGTTTACTCGGACGCATCCCTGATACTCTTCTTATCTATTGCATGAAACTCGAAAGATGACGGGCTCTGGGTACGAGATTGAACAAAATGTTGATTAATCGAAGCAACAACACGCTATTCATGTAAAAACCATCTGCTTTCACGATTCACTGTATGTAGTACGGAACACTGACTGAGAACTGTATGTCAAACAAAAGATTGAGATTTATCTTTTATAATAATACCGTAGTCTGAAACAAAACTATATACAATATATGTTTTATTGACTTTCAATCCTAAGGTTTGATATTATTGTGATTCAAGAAGATATCCATGGGGTGGGGCAATAATTGGTCCTTTGTTTCGTACATTATTTGTAAAAACGTTTGAAAAATTCCAAGGGAAGGCTATTACATAATCACAAAAGTTGAACAAACTTTCCTAGTGCAGCTACTAACATTGCTTCAGGGACAATATTGCCAAGAAATAACTATACAGTATATAACAGAGATGGTTTGCACTTAAAAAATGGATTTATATGAAATGAGGAGAACTTTTGTGCAAGCCATAAGATTTGTTTGCTAAAAAATAACATGTTTGTTAAAACATTCTCAAACTGTTGGGACTCCATGTAGACTGAGCCTGTGGGAAGGACTCCCATATTGATTGGGTGGGGTGCTTGTTGTATCTTTTAGAGGTTAATTATAAAATGTGGCATCTATTAGGAACTAATTAACAATACTCATTAGACCTCGACCCCGAAAGGGCTATGTACCTGTGGCCCTTGAGGGCGAGATGTCGAATTGTTTTAGTATCACCAAACTATTTGGTCAAAAAAGTGAATAATTGTCTAAAACAATCACCAGAAACCTAGACAAAACAAGAAGTGGCTGCCATTGTTTTCTTGTTCAAAATCGGTGCTTTCCCTACAGAGGTCTATTGATAATAGTCCCCTAGTAGTGTAGCCAGTCAGAATGCAGCATTGGCAATAGTCCACTAGTTGGGTGATACTACTATCAAAACAGGTAGACTTTCAATCCTGCTGTTGAAATTTTAAGTCGCGGGGCGCTGTTATCACCTGATGACCAAAAATTTGACACATGACTAATCACAGACTGTCAGTACGTAGTCACATTTCAAATGTTTGGTCTTTCAGCCAATCAAAATTGGCTGAAAGACATCAAGCCTAGGTCACCTGACAACTTTTAAGACATCACGTGATAGAAATTTGCAACCCACAGGCTTGAAATTGAAACGGCTCGATTGAAACTCTATCTGTTTTGATAGTAATATATAATAGCCAGAACATTTTGGGGATCTACTATCCTTTAGGGTGCCCAAGCCAGTATCTTAGCCCTTTTTAATCACTGTAAGAACTCTATCAGCAGTTGTTTGGCATTTTATCAGGTGTTAGAAAAAGATGAATGGACGTTTTCCATGTTTGTTAATGGTTTCTTTTAGGGGTTTGTCTGAAGGCTTGGCCACATGCAATTTCGTACCTTTTTAATAGCGGTCAAATTCGTATTTCATGACAATTTAACACCCCAGTCAGTAAAAATATAGGAGTCCCCTAGGCAAAAAGACCTTAGTACACCGGTCATACTAAAATTGGTGCACAGTACACAAAAGGAAGACCTTATAGTCATCAAAAACTGAATTCCACATTTTAGTCAAGTTTTGAACCTAAGAACTTTCCGTCTAAAATGTGAAGTGTGGCTTTCCTCACCACAGAGTTTAATTTCACTGTGTTTTCTTAGGAAAAATTTGTGTCTGAGCTTCCCTTAATCAAACAGTGTTTTTGACAGTTTTTGTTTTGGTTTCAGCATTAGGGGAATGCTGTGTTTGACCCTGGATTTTTCACAGGGTCTATGATTTTGACCCTGGAATTTCCACAGGGCCATTCATTTTACCCTGGAAATTCCACAGAGTATTCATTTGCAACTGTTGAATTTAAATAGGCCCACGAGAGAATGAGGAATCTCCACAGGCGTTGTACCGGATTCCAGAAGTTCCACAGGGGTAGAGCAATTTTTGAAATTTTGAGTTCCTTGATAGGGTGCACACGTTTGTTTTGGTTGTCTTTAATTTTAGTTATGGTGGGCAATCAATTTCTCTGCTTCAGTGAAATTTTGTGCTTAAATGACACCAACCTCCTTCCTGACACTTTATAATATTATAAGAGTAAAGGAGGATGAGGTCCTCAAGGTCCATGGATGTCTACTTATAAAGTATTGGTTCCACTGCAATGAATTGCAAATCATACACTTCCAAAAGACAAAACAGAGTCCTGGATAGCTCTTCTTCCTTTTTCTCTTCTACATCACAGTCACTTACATACATCTTGTGTTAATGTCGTATTAGCTTCAGTGTAGATGGGATGGGGTGGGTGCCTGAATCAAATGTTTATAGGTTGGGTTGTTTCCTTTTTAAACGGTCTGCCAGTGGGGATTTGTTTAATAATAGTACTTCACATCAATCATTAATTGACCACCTATGAATAAATAATAGCAAATGGGATTGCATCAGTCATGGATAGATATTGGCATAAAGTCTTTAAAATAATATTTAACTATAGCACTGACACAATGGAGATCAAGGGTTTTGGTTAAAATCTTGGAGGCACCCTGTTTCTCATAGACTGGGTGAATAAATTCAGCCAAGACTATAGTAGGGGTGGCGATGGTCCCATGAAAAAACTGTTTTCTCAAGAAATTTTAGGTGTTCTCGAATTTTTTGTTTAAGAGTTATGATAATTTGGAGAGAAGTGCCTCTGAATAGCATCTGTATGGAGGTCAGACGGAGAATGTGTCCAAGCCTCATAGTACAGTAAAACCCGGAAAAACCTAGAATTTAAGAATCTGCTAAGCCTAAAATTTGTATTTTTAATTTTCAAAAAATAGAAAAAAAAGAACTTGCAACATTCAGATACTTGCAGATCTTTAACTGTATTGTCGTTGTCTCTAAAAATACAGAACTTCAGCAGCCAGCATAACTTTGTTTGGTATTGCCATAGCCCACAATAAGAAGACCTGTTCTCCTCTATCACCTAAAAAAAGGACACAGCTTTCAGATCCTCACACAGCGCGCTTGGCAATAATTTCAACAAACCCACTCATTTCAGTTTCATTAATGAGTATATTTTGTTGGCATAATGCTATAATATCCTTCAGAACATCTTCGAAAAGGGAGGTCTATGTGATGGTCTTGGGGAAAGGTTGGAACAGTGTCCTCTTGTGTTGAACATTTATTACCAGAATCAGAGGTACCTTGCCTAAAATGTTTTAAAAGTTTGGAGGTCATGACCCATGGATATTAAACATTACTACATTACCCGGGGGGGGGGGGGGGGGGGGGGGGGGGTGGGGGCTCAAGGTCTCAATCAATCTATTGTTTATACACGGTAAAAATCTAATCAGGCAGGAAATATACTTATAATTTATTCAAAACCTACTACTAATATCTAACTATCTCAATATTAATAATAAATAAATCTCACTCTATATCTAATAATAAATAAATGAAACATAATATAAACTCAAAGCCTGTTTTCCATGGATGCAGTGTTTACGTTAAGAAACTCTTTAACAGTATTTATAGTAAAATCAGTCAGAGATTCGGCTAGACGTGCATGGGAGGGTAGACTGTTTACAGTACGGCACCACTATAGTTAAAGCTATTCTTATAATAGTTGGTAAATGGCAAGGGAACAGCGAGCTTATTCTCAGAATCACGAAGAGTGTAGGAAGTGACATCACTGCGCTGAATAAATATTGAGGATAAATAATTGGGAGCAAGACCATTAAGAGATTTAAAAACTAATTGTATTTTATGGATGGAACGTTGCGTCTCGAGATCTTTCCATCCAAGACAGTTTATAAATTCATTTGCATCAGCATCAAAACTAGAAAACGTAAGAACACATGATGCACGGTTCTGCCATTTTTGTAATTTGCTGGCCAATGATTTTCCACAGTTGCCCCACACAACACTGCAATAGTCAAGATGAGATTGAACAAGACCATGAAATATTCTTTGCAGCTTGGTGGAGGTACACAGTGCCTAATATGTTTAATAGCTCCGATGCTGGCAGCAATTTTTTTAGAAAGATTATCAATATGGTTGCCACAAGTTATATTTTTGTCAATAGTAACACCAAGAGATTTAGTTGACTGAACTTGATTTATACTCTCTTCCATTGATAACAAACAATGGCAAGACAGATAATGTGTTCATCTTCTGTCTTGATGCTATTAACATGTATTCTGTTTTTGACATATTTAACCTTAATTTGTTTGCGGAGAGCCACTGATTGGTATTTAATAAATCTTGATTTAACGAGGTTTCAATAGAAGAAATGTCAGAACCGGCATACGTTAAATGAGTGTCATCAGCATACATTCTAGCAGTTGAATTAAGTAAACAATTTGGCAGGTTATTTATGTACAGAAGGAATAACAAGGGACCTAGAATGGTTCCTTGGGGAATTCCGCATTTAAGGGTGCAACTACTAGAGAGGTATCCCAATTCTGACCCTATTTAGAGACTGCATATCCTTGTTTTTTGATACTCCTACCATAGACCTACACTTAAAATTGTATTACCCTACCAGTTATTCACCAGGGTGGTTCAATTTGTCACGATAAAAACGGAATTGTTAATAATGTATTAAGCTTAAAATACATATTAAGCTTAAAATAAAGATATTAAGCTTAAAATAACTTAAGTTACAGTGTCTTTCAGTGAATGCGGCCGGGCTGCAATTACCCTGCGAGCAGTGATTTCCTCCTCTCTTAGACCGGCGGCTAGCGAGGGAGAGAAACCACTGCGAGCGACCGTTTGGTTTTCCATCGAGTAACGCAAGTCACATCTGGCGTCACATCTGGCGCTAATGGACTTAACACATGGGACTTGACCTTTCGCGTGACACCTTCCAGCTAGATTTTCAGCCAGTTTTCCGTAGTTTTCCATCTCCGAAGTGTTAGAATTCCCTCCAAAACATACAGTTAAGCTTACTATTGCTTGTAGAAATTTATTATGCCGTGTTTGGAGCTTTTTCGTGGCTTCTTTGGATTCATGGCGGTTTCAACTGTTGATTAAATATGTCAACACGTACCAGTGTCAAACGGGATTAAAACCGGTTTTACTGCTTTTGAGTTAATTTATTCATCCAAGTTTGAGGACGGCGCTAAACGGTCGCTCGCAGTGGTTTCTCTCCCTCGCTAGCCGCCGGCCTAAGAGAGGAGGAAATCACTGCTCGCAGGGTAGGCTGCAATTGATCGAAATTTGTTTGCAGCCCCTAGTGACCATAATGAAATACATACCCTGATCAGAGTACAAACCAGCGAAAATCGATACCCTATCGCAGACCTGAGTTGCTCAGAACCCATACCCTATAGGGCTGCCATATACCGCCGACTGGTTAGCGCAGTGGCATAGCGTCGGGCTGTTGTGCGGGAGGTTTGGGAAAAAGTCCTGAAAACAACACATTAATGGCTTCTACTTTCATCGTGTTACTCACGTTTTACTCCATTGCCTTGTTTTCACTTATTGGACAGTCATTTGCTCCATGACCATAGAATGATGCTTCAACAAGACGACTGACCTCCGTGTGGTCATGGCTAAAAGTGATGACTCAGAAGGACCTGATTAATAATTCATAGGTTTCACGGTAGAACGAACCTACATATGCCATGTTATGCCATGTAGCTTCGTTCTATTGTTTGTCCTATGAATTATTAATCAGGTCCTTCTGAGTCATCCCTTTTAGCCATGACCCCTCCGTGTTCGTACAAAAATTACCACTCCGCCATTTTGTTTTACGGGCCAGTCTCCTCACGGATGCACAGGATGCCCAATAAAAGTTGGTTTTAAAAATAGACGTGTGGCGTGTGGTCAACAGTAGGGGTGGCGAATGGTCCTTAAAAAAACTGTTTTCTCGCGAAATTTTAGGCGTTCTCGAATTCTCGTATTTTTAAATTTGCTGTTCTCGGATCTCGGATTTTTTTTCAGGTCGTCTCGGATCTCGGATTTTCCAGTTTCTTGTGTTTATATGGCGAATCTCAAATCGAGTTCTCGATCTCGGATTTTGAAAGCGGCGTTCTCGCGTTCTCGGAATTCTCGCATTGACCATTCGCCACCCCTAACAGTGAATTTATCCCCAAAACTAGCAAATGCGATTCGGAAAACCCTTTTATTGCGGTCCTTGAAATTACCATCATGTCGAAACAATGTGTTCTGCACGGTCGCTCAAATTCTAGCCTGCTCAAAAGGCGCTAGCGATACCGAGAAAAAATTATTTATCCTGCCGGCCTGTAGCCGGCTCTGTTTGTTTTCGAGAGGAGTCGTTTCCCGAAGATTCCGGTTTTTTTTGGGTGGTGGTGGTGGTGGTGGTGGTGGGGGGTGGGGGGGGGGGGGGGGGGGTCTACTCCCTCATGACGGGGATACTCCGCCCGAAAGGGGTGGGGTTTTGAGGCAGGCAAATGATATTGGTATCGACTGTTAGGGTTTTGGTTGTTGTATAGTATAGAATTACGCTCCGTTTCGGAACTTTGTTTGGGAAGAATGATCAAAAGGGGTACCTTTCCTAATTTTACTAATAATATTATAAAAGGGTCCAGAGTCTGGGCGAAGCATCCCCATACAAGTACACTTCCAGAGTGGTTTACACTAGAACGCAAGCGCAATAAGGATTGGCGAGACTTTACAATAACTGAACGACCATTCTCCACTCCCGAACGCTGCCGTCAGAGCTTTTTCTTGCAACGGAATCAGCACTGACAGCACGCGCTGTGAATTCTCGATTCAATGACAAGTCAAAATTATACAACGCGCGCGTTTCTCGAATTCTGATTGGCTCTCTCAGCCATGGGTTCATCAGCGTTTGCGCTAAAACACCGTTTGGCTGCACGCGCGCTGTTTTTGTTTTTATTTCTGCCTTTTTTGTTGTGGTACAAAGCAAATCATTCTCGTACCCAGAGCTCCCCGGCTCGTCTGCTCGCAGGGGAGGCTCTGGTGACATCCATTTGAGGACCTTTGCTGATTGGCTGGTTTTGAACGTTGGTGCATGCGCATAAAGATATTTCTCTCAACGGCTCTGTATCAAATCTCACGCATGCGTCAGTGGCTCCTGTCATCAGAGCCTCCCCCGCGAGGAGGCGAGCCGGGCGGGGAGCTCTGGGTAAGAGAATGAAAGCAAATGTCCTCTTATTTTCTATGGTATTTCCTCTCAACCACGGAATGACGTAATAAAGTGGTCAAAATGTTGTGGACTCACGAGGCGCAGCCGGGCCGATATACACCTATTTCAAAAAATGTAAAACAATGAGCAATGCGTCATAATGAAGACGCTTTTTCTCGTATTTTCTAGGAATTTTGCAGACCAAACTGCACTTAAAACACTCATTCTGTATAAGACTTAGTGATATAATTTGACTTAAATTGCTGCGATTTAAATACGAATCATCATTTCCAACTATGAAGCACGGTTTATGATACGTGGTTTTTATAGGAGCAACGTTAATTGAAACAGGTGTATAAGAGGACATACCACGGAAAATCTGAGGTCATTTGTTAATTTTGCTAAAATTTCGATAGCGACTCGGACATCAGAGTTAGTGCAGGCCTAAAATAAACATTTATTAGTTTGTTTGCGCTTTCGTTCGACTGATGTACACTAGACCCAAGCACAACCGCAACCAACGTCTCGATGTACAGGTTTCATGTTCTTGTGATTGCGTCCGTTCTTGTGTTAGACTGCTTGCAGTCTCTTCTTTGGCGAACGTCCGTAAATCGAGAGAAAGGGGTCCGTGATTGCCGAAGGCGCTACTTATTATCCGACACCTAGGCCCTCTCGTGAGCTGGAAATACGAGCGCGCAAACAAACTACAGTGTAGGACTAGGACTTTTTATTCTCGATTTACGGACGTTTGCCAAAGAAGAGGCTTGTTATCCGACACCTAGACTCTCTCGGAGCTGGAAATACGAACGCGCAATTAAACTATAATGTAGGACTAGGACTTTATTCTATTCTTGTGTTCGTGGTATCTACAGCCCTCAAAATACTCTCTGGTCATCATACATGTACATTGTGTACAATTCTTTATAGGCCTGGATTAAGCAGAGTTGAAATTATTCGAGAAGACGAAAGAAACATGACGTTGTGTTACGGAAGAACATGAAGGGCAACAAAAGGTTGATAGGATCCCTTTGTGCAATACGTTAGAACAAGAAAGCCTACACACAGAAAAGGGTTAGCTATGAATTTTAATCAAAAGCTACACCGATTACATAATTAATGTGCATATGCACTATCAAATGAGTCAAGTATTACAATCATAAAGCGTTGACAGGTATCATACATGACTCTTTTTCCAACAGACTGTAGTGCTGAAGTGCTTTGCGGACAGGTATCCAGTTTTAGTCGAATCCAGCTTTCAACCTTTGAATTCAATATTAAATCTCACTTGTTTTTAACCAAATCAATGCGCCCGTAAGAATTGAGCTATGGTATTATTCTAATTATTCTGGCTTTAAGACTTTAAGATGGTACAAGGTTGAAAAAATGGCAGCAGGAAACAGCTCTGGTGCATGGAATTGGTGCCCTTCCTCTAAATGGTGCAGGTAGTACAGTGGGCCAAGCTGTGGGTCTTTGATTAGATTTCTTCCCCATATTGAAACTGGTTGTTTTAAAACAGTGTATGTGTTAATGTTGTCGGTAACATCTAGCCAGTAGCCATTAATTGCTGCATTATTTTTGATCGATAAGATGTTCTTAAGTGGGCGTTCTGTATAAAAGAGCCAGAAGCAGGCTTCAAGATCATCTGTGTAGACCGCTAAGATGATGCCCTTCTTCTCAGGCTCTTCTCGCTGGATGTTGGCCCCAACAGCCACCCATGCATCAGGCTCAAAGTGGGGCCGTCCATGTGCCAACAAGGCCAGACGTTCAGCTTGGCTGAGGCACAATGCCTCAACCTCGACATTCTTTTCTTCGATGATGTCCTGTGCGCTGGCCGACTTGAAGATCACGTCATACAGGCCCTCTCCTATAATTTTAGTTATCGCAGACTTCAATTGTTGGTGGATCAGCAGCTGTGCAGGGGATTGTGATGTATGCACAGAAGCAACAGGTTGCTCGGGTGGTGTTGCTGCTGTAGGCTGGGGCTCTTCTTGCTGAGCTGCTGGTACTGCTGAATCTACCGCAGGTGACTGTGATACTTGATCTTCAGTGTCAATAACAAACCGAATGTTGTCCTTTGCAGCCATTATTTGGGTTATTTGGCTGTTACCATAGTTAAATGGCTTTTTGAAATCTATGCCTTCAGGCAAGTTTTGTACAGAAAAGCCACCTCTGAAGTATGGCACTCTGCAACCTTTCTTTCCTATGGCATCACCTGAAAAAATTGAAACATCAATAATGTAGTCGAGTATGGAAAGTGTTTTAGTGGTAAAATAAATGAGGTGTAATAAGTTTTATGGCAAGTATTTTACAAATAATAAATATGGACCTATTAATATCACTTTAAGTGCATCAGTAGGTATCAAAGCTTTTTGGGGAGCCATAACAGCATAGAAATTTTATAAGCTTGGTTATTTTAGAAATGGGTGAAACAAAGCATAGTCTTCATTGACATATAACACCATACAAAAGGCCGGTGACAGAAATGTTTTTGGAAAATACATTAAGTTTGCATTTTTTATTATCGGACATCCAGTGACAGCATAACAAAGGTTAACTGGAGGTGGGAATACTCCCCATAAGGATGCTAGACTGTCCAGATACCTTGGGGTATAAAATTCACTCACTCCCTTATATACTGTAACCCGGGTGTCAGAGGCTTTCTCCATCCAGGCATTCTCCTGGTGCAACATAGTCAAGTAAGAAGAAAATGTCTTAAAAACCTATGACTCGAGTATCGCCTGATTCCCTGAGGATGGGTTAGAAAGCCATGGTCAATGGGGTATTCAAGTTAATCCTTGTGATTAAAGCCATTCATCCCATTGGATAAAACGGCCATTGAAATTAATGAAAGTGTATGAACATAACATATGAAATAAAAAATTAAGATAAAAATCTTCTCAAACCTCTAATTACTTACTGTATTTTCTATTGAACAGGTCTTGCACATCCTTATATGTATAACGTTTGGAGTCCACAGCTATAAAATAAGAATGATATGGCGATTAGAGGAATAACTATAATCCAGACAATGGAAAGAGTTTCCCAAAAACATATTATTTAATAATTTATTGAGCAACAAGTGAGTGTGAGTGACTGAATTATTGAACAAAATCAGAATTAAGAAAATCGTTCTTATGCAACTACAGCAAAGCAACCGCTTTTCCATTCATAACAATATTATTTTATTAAATAGAATGAACCATGATTTAGGTTTTATATGTAATATACAGTAAGTAGTTTTGCTGGAGACAAATTTCAACTTCACAATTGTAAATGCAATTAAATCAGGCCTGCTTAAAAGGGAGGAGGTATCCCTTTTATAGTTCAAAGTCATGTCATATTCTAGGAATACACTGTTGAATCAAAAGCATGCCATAGGCCACCTAGATGTTTTACTCCTTGGAGAACATACAGAATGTGGACAGTCTAAACTGCAGGTTGATTGCAGGTTGGGTCTAAAATGCAGAGGCTGTTTCATTTTTGGCAAAAAATAATTAGAACTCCAAACTGCTGCAAGTTATCTTGATTCTAATAGAATCAAAGTTGGTGAGCAACCAAGTCATGTGGTATACCGCTGGCCTGATCTCTTTGTGGAAAAACATAAATATCTCTGGAAGGAAACACCATTGGAGCGCCAACTGCAGGTTAAGTTTTATCTAAGAATCAAGGCGGGTGAGCAACCAAGTCATGTGGTATACCGCTGACCTGGCCATCTATGGGTGGCCAGGGGTCTGCACTATCTCTTGTGCCCCAAGCATTTGCAAGCAAATTTTTTGCCCCTGGAAATGGAATTTTGTCCGTGTATGATACACTGGGATTTTAAGCCAAACTCTGGATGGGAAATGGAGTGGTGCTAAGTCCTGCAGTTGACTCACTTGAAACCGCAGTCTGAGAGTCGGATAGCAGGTAATAGGTGTGCCAAGAGATTTTGCTAACGTGGGAGTGAATAACATGGAGCCTGGCCCTAAGTTGCTATGCAACTAGCCATGTGTTCAAAATGAGATCACTGTGCCTCTCATGGAGATGGATTAACGCTCAATTGTGTTCCAGAATCAGAAGAAATATTATATGTACATACACAGCATAGCAGATTTCTAATTGAGAAGTAACTTACAGAAATATTGTGCAAATCTCATACTGACATCAGGGTTGGAATTGAGGAATGATGTTCCCTCTGTTGATCCTCCAATGTGGACTGGACTTGTTTTTGTTCCCTCCAGAAACAACACAGAAGTCTCACACCCCAAATCTTCTAAAAAATATATCTGAAATTGAAATTAAATGTATCACATTTTAGATGAAGAATTTAAAAAAGAGATTTATATATATGGGTCAGCAGCTGAAGCAATGAAGTTCATCCTATAGGAGTCATATAACTGTATTGAATTACAATCGAATAAACATTTTTCCATTAAATTTTCTTTCAGAAATTGTGATGATGAAACAGATGATGTTATGCTTGATAATATGACTTGGCAGCTATTGTGACTCCTTGACAAATTTTATTCAAGGTTTGTGCCATCTCATGCTGTTTTCTTTCTGGTATAGATAACAATGTAATATATAACTTCTGTGTTTACTAACAGAATGATGTTATTAATAATACATAATAATACACATGAAAAAATCTCTGGATTCTAATTGGCTGAGAGCAGTGCAGTTTTGATGTAACAAAGTGCCAAAAAAAGGTAACAAAGAGCAAAAATGGATAACAAAATGCAAAGTTTCTTTTGAAATGATAAAATATTTTGATAACATAGACGAGCTATATTATGGAAACTTTGGTTTTTGTTCATGCTCAAATGCTGTCAGGTTTTGGTCCAGATTTCGATCAAGGAAAAAATGTGTGTGGCTTGTTTAGTAAGCAGATTTGTGAATGACTCCTTGGAAATTTTTTCATGGGTATTAAAAATACGAAATCATACAACTTTTCTCCTTCAATTTGGAATTTATTTACACTCGTGGGTTTTTCAAAAAGCTCAAATTGCACTCGCCTGCGGCTCATGCAATTTTGATACTTTTTGAAAACCCACTCATGCAAATAAATTCCAAATTGAACTCGAAGTCGTATGATTTCCTATACATATTTATAGCCCAGTCATGTACTCTTGCATCTGAAGGTATAGTGCTCTGCTGTACATATACACCATTGCACATTGATTGTTCTTGTCAGGGCTAGGAATTTACACTGTACATTATTCTTCCAAAATGCCAAAATGGTGTTTTTCAAAGTGCAAAAATTTAGTAAATTTTCCTATTTATAATTCATCAAGTTTGAACAAAGAAAATCACAACTGTGGAGGAGGGCTTAAAATGATACCTGATCTTAATTTGCATCTCAATTTTGAGATTTTATTCCATTCAGTAAAGAAGGAATAAAATCTAAACATTCTATGCAAATTCAGATCAGCTCCTCCACGGTGGTGATTTTCTTTGTTCAAACAAACTTGATGCATTATTAACGAGTTTGAGAAATCCTGATGAAACACGCTAACTATGAGTGTTTGATATAATATTACTAAAATCTACAAACTAGCTAGTTTTGTGGCTAACATATAATATATTCTTATTAGATGTTTTTTCGTGTAATGCAGGCGGATATTTGAGTTGGAGATATATGGGGGTGAGAAAGAAAATGCAAGCAATGATGAGTCAAATGTCTGCCTGAATAAATTACATGAAAAACCATCTAATGAGTAGCTTTATTGTACAACGAACAAAACATTTTCTTCAAAATTCACTAGAAAAATTACATGCTTCATGACTAACACACAATCGGGAAGCCAGTCAAGTGTGCACACAAAACTCTGGTAACCAGATTGCTGCAGACAGTATAATGCTTTCGGCCATTTTTAAGACAGCTTTTGTCATGTGTGTTTCCAAAAAATATCCATACTCCCCACCCCCCATGAAATAGTCAAATCATGTATGTTTTCTAGTGAATCTTGAAAAGAAAAGAAAAAAGTTTTGATTGTCATATAATAAATAACTCATTAGATGTTTTTTCATGTAATACTTGCAGACATTTTACTCGTTGCTTGCATTTTTCCTCATGCTTCATAAAACTCGTAAAAATATCTGCCAAATCTCCCATTAACAATTTGTCACTAAAAGGTGACGTAAATATTACAGTTACAATTGTCTCAATCATTCATCATGTGGAATTGCTTGTCAGGTAATTATACTAACAACAAAATACTGTATCTGCCAGTATGTAGCATTTAACAGAGTTTACAATCAAAAATAAGTTATATAATTGCCTGTCAATTGCACCTGTTCGAACAGTTGTTTCCTGTGCTTCTCTACCAGTTTCTTCCTATCACTGTCGGTCAGGTTCTCTGTGGTGCTTAGTGACTTGACCTGCTTGGCCTTTTTGCTATACCTGCACAAACATAGTAGCATTGAACCAGGATCACTTTGTCACCTTATATTATTATTATGATTGGATGGCATTAATTCATAAAATAATGCAGGGGTCACGTTTTATCCCACAAACAAAGACAATTTGGGGGAGTGACAAAGGTTTTACAGTGAGACAGGGAAACTATGAACACCATGGATTGTAAAATAATATATTTAAGAATGTTATTTAGTCAAATTGTATTTTACCGGTATTAACAGAGATGCCAACCTGATAGAACAGCACATAATTCAAAAAGCAGGAGAAATGTTAATAATGAACAATGGTTGAAACATTTAGCAGGAAATGTCAGGCAAAACCAGTGTGCAGCCTACTACACTAAAAGGGATGGTTGGCATATCTGTATTAATGAATTCATGAGCATGAACTGAAACTGAAAACAGAATCTAATGCTTTTCATTCTGGCTTGATAGAGGGAAAGAATATCTCAATCTGAAACTCTATGAAATTGTTGAAATGTAAAATTTCTGGCATGGTGTTGCCAGTTTCCTTGGTCAACTGCAAAATACATTTACAGAGAAAGCATAAAAAGGAAGATAACAAAATACTTTTTTCAACAGTATAAAATGCAGACTTCATAGACTAAGGTAAAAAAATGAAGACTTAAGGTGTCCATGAGGGGGAAACAATGTCTGGACCAGTCGGGTCATTCCACAGTAAACCGTATGTTGCGGAGTCTACATTCAGAGAGATTTGAGGCATCATCACTTCAAATCTAGAACTTCAGTCAAAGTGACTTTACATGTCTAGGGTATAAGAGTATAATTGCTTTATACAGTAGAGTTGACCATCATTCCAGTTAAAGGGGTTCCAAGATATTTATTGTTTATTGGGTGTTGCGGAGTCTACTCAGAAAAACCTTTGATTTCCAACAAGTAACTTTAACTAGAAATCTCTGTGAATTTTTCAGCTGTTTTGAATAGTGGTTTTTGTTAAAAGAAGAAGCATTGATCTGTGTTTATTTTAAACACAGAGAGTTTCTTTCTTTGTTTTATATTTTTGGAGAAACGATTTATTTTATAAAGGCTGGTGTTGTTGCGGAGTCTACGTTGCAGAGTCTACAATAGGGCACAAGAGGAAAAACTAAGGCAAAAATACAAAACAATCCTATCAGTGTACTTCAATTAAATAGAAAATTCCAAATAAATCAATATCATTCCTTTCCAGTAAATTTCCAGCTATTTGGTGCAGAATTAAAATTTGGGAATTGTTGCGGAGTCTACTGTTGCGGAGTCTACAAATAAACAAGCTTGGCATCCTGCAATGCAAATATACTAATTTAATAGTCTTGCAACCTTTCCAACACTAATTTTTGGTTGTTACTTATGTATTACAACAATAATACAACTACTACTAACAAATTCAACAGTTTTCTAGTTAGCAGTCCAGAAGTAGTTGTAGATTCCGCAACAAAAATGTAGACTCCGCAACAAAAATTAATTACTTGTTATTACTCAAAGGAAACAAATTCTAAATAATTTCTTCCATATATATTTTACAACAGTGATAAATTAGAAGTTTACAAACTTTCAGAAAAAAATGTTTATTTTTGTAACTTTTATTAAAACTAAAAGTACCAAAAGCGTTGCGGAGTCTACAATTCCTCATTGGACAGCAAATTCTCCCAAGCTCAAGCTAAACAGCCTAGACTGCTATGTGTTTTTAGAGAGAGCACCATTAGTAGATTGTGTCTATCTAAGTTTCAAACTGTTTATGTTTTATTATTTTCTTCAACAAGCAGAATTGAAATGTAGACTCCGCAACAGCATTTTATTCATCAGTGCCGCCAATTAGAGCAAAATAAATAGTAATAAAATAAACTTCAGACATTGTCCTGTAAGTTTCTCTGGAAAAGAGCCTAATATTTATGAATTTTAAAAAATGATGTTCAGGCTCAAAATACCGTGGAATGACCCAGTCACAATCTCAAATTTCATTGCATCAGAGAAAAATGAAATTTAATCTCCAATTTTCCACCTTTTTTTGGTCCACACTTTCTCAGCATAAACGTTATGGCAAACCTAGTTCTTGTTTTATGCGCTATCAACAATACAGAGATCAAAACCCAAAAGATCAAGCACTTGCAGATAAAAAGAGTTAAGTATTATTTCTCTAAAAAAAAACATTTTAACCTACATTGATTTCTAACATATACACCTATACTTGGTTCAACAAAATTCCTAAACTGTTTCTAACTAATGTACAGCTCTGTAGTTCCTAACTTGATACTCTGTAGGTCCTGAATGGTAATGTAGTATCTCAGTGCAAGTTTCAGCTCCTACTGTACAGCTGGCATGCATTCAGCTATAAGAGGGGGTTCATGTTTTCACATGAGCAAAACAAATGTACTAGTAATGCTTTTCTTCTTTGCCTCTCTCTTCCATCCTTGGCTCCCAAGCCCCGCATGCTAAGAATTTACTTGCCATTGATCAAGTCAGTTAAAAAAGGCTTTATACTCAGTCTGTAAACCTGGTCTGCATTTTTTAATACTACTGGCCATTTTCCATGCTTGTGAAACATTGCAATTAATTTAATTTTTGTTGTGCTTTCTAAATGAATTGTTCTTAAAGAATGTTAAAGAATGTTCTGTTAGGTTCTAAAATACTCTTAGAAATTTTTAAGTACAATTGGCAGTTCATCAAAAGCCAAAGAAAGGTAAGATTTCTTACGAAAACTTGAAAAGGTGGCTAAATTTTGAAAGAAATCGACTTTAACTCTTTTGGTATCTCATTAGAATATAATTTTATGGACCAAAAAATTAAATGTCATGCAAGGTGGACAGACGTTCTTTAAAGCTGATCAGTACCTAAATCACTAAAATTATATAGTACAAACAAGGAGGTATTATTACTAAACAGTACAATCAATAAGACCTTATTGCTTCCGCATGCATAACAATTTAAAATGATGTGCATGTGGTTTGAAATTGGTATAAGTTACTATTCTTACAGCAGGGACAATCAAAGGTTGAGATTTATGATAAACACCATGGAGAAATGGTGTTCCACTTTTTCACCCATGGCATTTAACATAAATCTCAATCTTTGGTTGTTGTTGTCCATGTTTACATCCCCATTGATGCAGACCACCCATTCTTACAGCTGAGTACCATCAAACTGTTTTTTGGGCTTCTATCAATAATCAAACTTTGAAACTATTTGGAATACATAGAATTTAGTTATGATCACCATCCTAAAGTGAAATACCCCAACACACAACAAATGCTAAATATGTCTTTCTAAAAAAATCTGGCCTTAACTTAAAGTTGGCTAAGACTCGATTAATTAGATCAGAGGTGGAAACCTGTATAGGATAGCAGTAGTGCATGGGCCAATAACACCTTGTTCTGAGCCCTCACACAATCACAACGTTTAATACTCACTTCTCACTTTCATCAGGTGTGATATTTTTCCACCTTTCTGCTGCAAGCTTGTATTTTCCTTCAGTGGAAAGTGATTTGCATTCATCTACAGGAAATTATGGTAAGTTAGTAAATATCCTGTCTTCCCCCATGAAAAAAGGATGTTGAAAAGTCATTTTTTTGAAAAGCCATTTTATACAACTTTATTTTTAAAAGTAAAAAAGTAAAGTAGGTGCTTATATAGCGCTTATCCTCAGAGTTCTAAGCTCTTTACATTGTTTGGATAACTCATCCTATAGAGACCAGTTTTATAATTATAATGAGTGTGTGTTAGTATGGTGAGTTCTGTTACACAGAGATTGGGCAACTTCCGACGGTCCTCATGGTTCTTTTACGTCCTTCTGGTTCCCGTTAGTGTAGTGTATATGAGAGATGGGACCTTAGGGTTTAGCGTCCCCCCCCCCCCTCCCCCCGGGTCCGCCGCCTATGCCAAGTAAACCTGAGGGGGCTATTTGAGTGGTCTTCCTTTACAACAATAATGATAATATATACTATAAAAGATATATTAACATGGGCTTATGCTACCTAGTTAGGGTTTGCCTCCCTAGCCTTAGAGGCATCCTACAGTGCACCTACTGTAAACTTCTAGTGAAACATAACTGAGTACAACAAAATAAGTTAACCCTTCAATGTGACCTCTACATTAATATTGCTAAAAGCACCTTAAACAATGACAATTAATAGGTCCACTTCAGAAGAAATCACTTCTTTATGTATACTCACCGTATTTAAAAAACTCTGAGCAAAAGATGTTGTACCTAGAAGGGCCACGATGGTACGGTGGCACCCGGGCCTTCTTTTCCTCTGGCTCTACGATTACGTCCTGTCCCTCTTCTACAGGTTTCTTACGCTTTTTACGTTCATTGGATATCCACTTCTGTATCAATAACGTATCAAAGAAGTTTTTAGACTATAGGGAATCAGATAAAACACTATTTACTTCAACAAACACTATTTACTTCAACATTTTAAGTTCTCAAACGTCTGACCGTTACCTTCACTTTCTCTTCGTCCAGCCCAGTTTCTCTACTTGCTTCTTTATGTAGGTCTTTGGACGAAGATTTTGTGTCCTTCATTCCTGCCTCAAAATGGCGCTCCAACACTGCTTTTGAGCATCAGTTACCTTTTGATATTTCTTTCGTTCACTCATACTGACAAATTTCTATTAAGACACAATCACGGCAAATCAAGAAACCGAGAAACGCTTCTTCGAGAAGAAGAAACGAGAACCTGGCCTGGTCAATGATCTATCAGAAGGCTTGGCTCCTTATTTAGCTGGTAGAGATGAGCATTTGGGCTCGCTTGAAGCGGCATTTCTAAATTTAGGAAAGTGTGGTTGAAGCGTATAAGGAAACGTGAATAGGGTGATTTATTATACTAGCAACGATAGTACGCGCGCTCTGATTGGCTGCTACGAGGTCATGAAATCCCGGCATGACCTCTCAGAAATCTCGTAATGACCTCGCAGTTCACGACTGGCAAAAATTCGAATCTCCTTCAAATAAAATTCAAAAATAAGATTTTCAGCGAAATTCATAACAAGGCAGAGGATTTTGGGGGGATCACTTCATTTTGGGGCGAGCGAAAGGGGATCTCTCAAAATCTGAAAGCCCTGAAAGGGGGGATCACAAAACATTTTCTAAGTCATTATTCCAGCAACTTCTCTATCATTTGTATTTTTCTTCTTTACTTCACCCAATACATAAAAATTTCGGCGCGCTTCGCGCGAATAAAGAATATCATTTCATGTAGTCTTTCGCAACTCGCGCAACAAAGACAACACCTTCGCACCGTTCACAAGAACAAGTGTATCTTGGCGAGGAAAAACAAACTCTACCAAAAATGCCCTACAATGATAGGCTTGACGGGCAGTCACTATGTTTGAAAGAAGAGTAAGCGTGAGTTCGACGTTACAGGCATAGAAAAGTCGTCATTTTGGCCGCGCTTCACGCAAATGAATAATAATAATTTCGTCATTTCGGCGATTAATTTATAGTGAAATTATTGAAATTTGAAAAATCGCTTCCCTTATAATTTGAGCCTCAAAATCCTACCCCTCTCGGGCGGAGCATCCCCGTATAGTCGACCGTTTTAAATTTTAAATCCAAAATCCACAATATAAAAAAAGACTCTACTCCTGTCCATATAATAGACGTAGTGGAGTAGATGGAGGCTATTCCATCCACACAGACATTCAATGTTTATATCTCTGTTTATTGATTCTCTTTAATGAAGTAGTTGTCGCGTTTGTCGTATCCCACTAATTATGCGCTGCACGATTTATATACCGTCTAGATATATACAAGTAGGATTTATGGGGCTAGAGACTTTTTAAGTGTTGTTTGCAAATACACTCACGCGAGCTTGCAGTCAGTATTGGGTGTAAATTTGCATAACCATTTCCCGTTGTCATTTGGCATTTTTGACAACCGATGACGCTTTGATCCCAAAAGTACTGAAAAAACGACTATGAAACGCTTATTTAACAGTTTGTTCAACAAAAACACCACATCTACCGACATGCAGCGCGCGTGTGTTATAGCCGGAACCGTCCATTGCCAATAACGCACCCATCTACTTGACAGCGTCAGTTGCCGCACAACACAAGCTCGACTCCGTTTCAAATGTAGTGCTCTGTGTTGTGCCCAACTGAATGCATAAATTATGTAGACATTACACTACAGGCCAAAGAAAAGCGCAATGTCTTATGGAGAGGCTCACTCATTGGGCGACGTATCAATTGGCCTAAGCCGGGTGGTTAAACCAAAGGATATGCGAGGGCTTGTGTTTGTCCCGTTCCCGTCCACTTTTCAGCAACACAATTTCTCTTTGGACCCATAGATATTGCAGTTGAAATGCGAAACCGCCCATTCTCGTACTCAGAGATCCCTATCTCGACACCTCACGAAGAGGCTCTGGTGACAGCCATGAGAACCTTGCTGATTGGCTGATTATGAACGATGATGGGACATGCGCAATAAGTTATTTCTCACAATGTGCAGAAAGTTATTTCTCTGAATCACATGCGTCAAGAGACCAAATCGGCTAACGGTGTTTACGTCAATTCAGATCATGTGATGATTCCTTTGGGTGGATACTTTTGTTAGTTCTGCACATACACCCGTGCACTCGGTCTAGTGAGAAAACATTGACAATTGTAACCACCCAGATGTATCATTACATGATCTGAATTGGGTGACAAAAGATGTAAACACCGTTAGCCGATTTGGTCTATGGCTGTCACCAGCGTGACGAGAGGGGAGCTGGAAACAGCCACTAGTTAAGAACAGGCTGCTTAGCGAGGAAGCTAGTGCAGCAGAAAATATGTGTGAACATGCTACACTCCGTGTCCCATAGACAGCTATAATAATAAACTATCTGACTCTGCAATGTAATTTATGATGATATTACAGCCCTGGGCACTCTATATAATTTATGATATTGTATTTAGCCCTGGATATTTAAGCGAGTGAACTGGACTCTTCTATATAATTCATGATAGTGTATTTAGCCCTGGGTAGCAAGTATCTGAGCTTGACTCTATTGCTATAACACTGTTTCATACTCTACCACGACCTGCGGCTCTAATAAAGGCTTACTGCCTTTATTTGCGCTCCCATTTATTAGCGCATCGCTTTTTATGCATTGTACTCTCATACTCTGATACTCCAAGCTTCGTTTCGAAATATTCGTTATTGTCCTGAACTCGGACCTCTTGATGGGGTCGGACGTTCCCCGCCTAGAAGTACCATTACCAGTGCTCAGCATCTCGCGCTTAATGCAGCTCAACACAAGCCCGTAACTACGGAAACCACGCGCAAAGTCCTTACTTAATGTGCCAAGGATGATTGGGTGGGCGGCGCTTGTTGCTATGACGAGAAGCACACAGAACTTCTTAGCAACCGAGTCAGGGTGACCAAATAGGCTTAGAAGCCACGTGACATGGTAAGGGAGGGTGAAGGTGAAGTTGACTACCACAATGACGATGAGCATTTTGATGACCTGAAAAATATCAAAGCAAACCTTTATCAATAGGCAAACAATAAATTCTCATTGTCGCGTGAACTTGACATGCTAAATGCAATATCTGCAGCAGATATTTTTCATTTAGCATGTCAATTTTAAAGTAGGTCGTTTCCAAGCCCCTCGTCCGTGTTTGCATTTTGAATTTGAACAAAGCCATTTTGAATAAAGTCATTTGGCATCGTATCAATGTCTTCTTTGAAATGTATACTAAAACAATTATTGAATTCGGTTTTCGCATGACATCGCGAGTTTTCAAAACCTCGTGCCTGTGTTATGTGCCTCAGCCAACACGGGCCTCAGTTTTGCTAACACACGATGTCATGCTTGACCTCATCCAATAATTGCTTAACATTCGTATTCGAACGGTCATGCTGGGTGAGTAGGGGCTATCGTACGACTTTGCCATATAATGATGTCCAAATACCTCTCATGTCCACATAGGAGGCTTTCATGTACAAATACGAGCTTCATTTGCATTTATACACATTGCTTCGTTCTATAATTGAACTTGTATTCCAAATAATCTATTATAGAAACATACTGGATCCCACAGTGAATGCAACTAGCCATATGCACCACGCATTTAGATATGCAAGTTTCTCTATAGCCAACGTTGTAGGTACGCTCATCCGCAAAATAAGAAGACGCCGCAGAGCTATAAATTACTTTCGATGGCACAATGCGCATCAGTATGTCGGTATCTCCACAAAACAGTTCAGCGCTAATATCGCCTAAACCACAACTTCGAGTAGCGCGGCTTTTCCGAACGTGACTCCGAGTGAAAGTGATAACTTATCACTTTCACTCGGAGTCACGTTCGGAAAAGCCGTGCCACTCGATGCTGCATGTTAACGGTTGTACGTATGTGGATCAATAAAAACAGGGCAAATGAATAAAATGTGGAAAAGAGTTCTTATTGGTGCCAAAGGATCATGTCAGTCAACTTTCGATGAAAGAACATACTCGTACACAGAGCTCCCCGCCATCACCCCGTGGGGAAGGCTCCGGTAACATCAATTCGAGGGCCTTTGCTGATTGGCTGATGTTTAACGTTCAGGCATGCGCAGATCTTTTTTTATCTTTTTGTTGCAAAAAACGACTAAAATTAACCGCTCGAAATCATGCATTCGTAATTAGCTAAAATCGTTGTTTGAAGCTTATTAACGAAATTTCGTTTGGGTAACCAAAAATACGAGGACCATACTTCCAGACGGAGCTGAAGCGTCGTATGGCGACCTTACGGTTCTTACGCCCACGCCAGAGATTTCGGCTCTGACAGTCGCTATCTTCGGTGTTAATTGTTCAGTAGCGACTCAGGGACTCGGTCCAGGGACCTAGGTGAGGGAACGCCCGGCCACCAGACCATTAAATGAACGACCCTTGTAATGAGTAGTGAACAACTAACGGTCTCTATACATCCGTCTAGGTATTTGTAAGTCTGGTTGAAGATGCGTGTTCCATGTGGGACATTTGTTTTTTAGTGAGTTCATGGTTGCGTTAAAACTTCATCAGCTGTCGACTTCATTCATTCTCCAATTTTTGTGTTTCATTCGGAGATGTCTTTTTGAAACAATCTGACTAAGGCGTTAAAATTCGATATCTGGATCTCTACGCATGCGTACTCATATTCACGAATTATTACTTTTATCTTTTATCTATGAATTGATCGTAGCGTGCACATTCGCTTTGTGATTTGTTTACTACTCCAAATTCCTGAAAAGGAAGATCAAAATGAAATTCAATTTGATTTCTAATTACGGTGTCACATTTGTGTGCGCACACTCAGAACTGGTGTGCCGTGTGTTGTGTAATTTTTGGTTGCCTTGTTTTGAACATGCCGAAAACTCGCCAAAAAGAAGTCAAATCCCAGTGGTTCTCGTGCAAATCTCTCACAGATGTTGTTCAGTTAAAAGCTTCGAGGAAAGAGTATGGAGAAATAAAATGGAGACTGGAGAAGTAAGTTGCCATCCCAGCATGGCTTTAAGCCCTGGTCAAACGAAACGCATGTTCACGCAAGTCGACGCAAGTTTTGCTACTTGCGTCGACTTGCGCTCGTTTGGCCACCAACTTGCGATGGCTTGTGTTCACTTGCGATGACTTGTGTTCACTTGCGTCCACTTTGAACATGTTCAAACTTTCACGCAACTTGCGACAACTTGCGTCTCGTTTGGCCACCACGTCGCAAGTGTACGCAAGTTGATGCAAGTTTCCAATTTTCTTCGTTTTTCAAAATAACGAAATATTATGACCCAAAGAAGTCATGAAAATGTTGCACTTATATTTCTAGCTGTTATTTACAAGAAAGTGGGTGAGATTTATTCATTTCTTTCGTCATTTTTAACAAGAAAAACCCCAGCTTGAGCGCGCACTCTGTGTTCGAAAGTGGCGTGATCATGTCGTCATTACAAGCGCAAAAGCACCAAAACACTCAACTTGCATCAAAACTTGCATCTCGTTTGGCCACCTCAACGCAAGTGAGCGCAAGTCTGTGCAAGTCACAGCTTGCATCGACTTGCGTGAACTTGCGTTTCGTTTGGCCAGGACTTTACGCGGCATTTCTGAATTGTCTACAAAATTTTCCCATGAATGAAACCTTGCAGAAATATCAAAATTATTTGAGTTAAATGTCAGAAGCCATACTCAGTTTAATTACTTTGCTATTTCATTTGTAGCTCAAACCTAGGCGATTGATAGTTAATTATTACAAATCGTAATGACAATGACGAATATTACAAATTGCGACAGCTATGTCTATTACAAATTGCGACGGAGGTGTATTGCAAATTGCGACAACCTTTTCATTATAAATTACGATGTCTTTATTACAAATTGCGATAGGTATTAAAAATTGCGACAACTTTATTACAAATTGCGACAGGTCTTGCAAATTGCGACACCTTATTACAAATTGCGACTGTGCAAGGTAACCTCAAGATCAAAATGTGCGTCACTTTGACAAACAATGTGTGACCATTGACATTTTTGACATGTTGATATTGGCCAGGCGCTATCGCTCGACATACTGTGTGACGAGGAGTGGTGTAACTTTAACTTGAATACCATGTACAATTCGCTGTGTGCGTAATCTCAGCCGGGACAAAACAAAATCACAAATCACGATTTTATCAGCTCAAAATCACGAATCTCGAGCATTTCAAAACGACTTTCACGGGTCACGCTACGATTCTTGAGCACGAATCACGAAATACGATTCGCCATTTTCACGGATCACGAAAACGAAAAAGGTTCGATCACGGTTCACGAAAATACCCTGTACGCCCCTGTATATATTGATAACCCACGCTACGTTTTTTTTAGCTGCTACAACTAAAACAAGTGGGAAGTCCAATAAGTAATGAAAAGAAAAGAAAACAAGTTCTAATATTATATTTCTCTCCAGACGTGGGAGAGCCGCAAGGAAGCGGTTTGAACACTATGGGGCAAGTCAAAATTGAGCTTCCCTGCTAGCAGAGGTTTCTTTCTGTCAGTCTTATTAGCTAGCAAAGGTGTTTGCGTATCTGGTATTTCGCGTGGTTATATCTCGGGCGCAAATCAAAACAACCACGCGAAATACCAGACACGCAAACAATTTTGTTAGCTAATAAAAGACTGACATCTAAAGAAAACTCTAGCAGGATAAGTTGAGCTATGACAGGGTTATAGTATATATGTGGGCGGTAGATAAAGCATATCAATGCTCGATTTTAAAAATATGACACATCGCAAAACAGACGGCAGCTTTGTGGTTACTTCGACCTGACCTAGATCTTTCACGGTTAAGTGCCATTTTAAAAGCCTCTTATAATCACATATAAACGCCGTGCAATTATTATCGGAAATTATACCACTTCGAGTTCAGTTTGGAATTTATTTGCATGAGTGGGTTTTTTCAAAAAGTATCAAAATTGCACTAATTTGAGCTTTTTGAAAAACCCACCGACCGGTTAGCGCAGTGGTAGAACGCCGGGCTTATGTGCGGGAGGTTGGGAGTTCAAACCCCCCGGCCGGACCAACACTCAGAGGGTATTTTCTAAATAGTTGAGGAGAAGGCACTGCCTTTTCCCTAATATCTGCAACCAGACTTGCAAGAGATTTGAGTGGATTTGTACTATATGAGCCTGTTCATTCTCGTACCCAGAGCTCCCCAGCTCGTCTGCTCGCAGGGGATCGAGGCTCTGGGGACATCCATTTGAGTGCCTTCGCTGATTGGTTGATTTTGAGCGTTTTTAACATGCGCTGAAAGGTCTTTCTCTCAGAGGCTCTGTATTAAATCTCGCGCATGCGTCAGTGGCTGTCACCAGTGCCTCCCCGCGAGGAGACGATCGGGGAGCTCTGGGTACGAGAATGGAGCCTGTCACGTAACTGCGCAGAGCTGTTCTGCGCTTCTCTCAACAAAAGTATCGTCTCGTCCATCGACCATGCTTTTTAGCTTTACATATTCTTACATAGGTATCTGATAGGATGGTCTTCTTAGTTTTTGCTGATAATTCAGTGATCGCTCCTGGAGCATGAATTATGAATTATGAATTATGAAAATTGCACTGCAACGTAACGTCTTGTGTAAAAAGGAATTTACTGCCGTTTTCATAATTTCTGAAGCAACAGACAAACTGTGTTTTAGTTGAGTGACTTAGTAATTCTGTGATAGCGAGATGAGATCTCGTTTTCGTTTTGTGTTTGGTGCACAAAAGGAAAGCCTCCTAGGCTGGCTTTGCAAGGGGTAAAGTTAGGGAAGCGTAACTTCCGACAAGCGACACGCAATTTGAAAATTTTCCGGGTACGCCCCTCGTATGTTGTGATCATAACTTGATGACCTCTCTTCTAATTTGCTCGCATTCGTCTGTTGTCGAGAAATTTAAAATAGAAATGCGCCTACTACATTATGGCGTGCACAATGAGCCGCTTCTTTAAAATGCATCAACAGAACAAAAACAACGTATTTTGTCATTTCTTAACGCGTCGAGCAAAGCTACTGGTCTTTTTCGAACTGACGGCAAAACGTGAGTGCCATTTTTAATAGCGGAAATACGCTCTCTATTTGTATATCCGTTAATTTTCAATACGAGGTGATCTAGATCCAATGCGTCAGTTTTGTTTCTTCAACTGTACTTAAAGTTCATACTAGTTGTACAATGCTTTCGAGTGGCATACTGCAGAATATCCCGCGCTTTCGCTTGTATTTTCTGGTATACACACAACCCTTCAGGCGAGCTTGTATGCTAAGAAAATACAAGTGACAAGTTGTATATTCTGTATAGTATGCCACGAGAATCCATTGTTTAACTATTTTATACCACGCTACAGAAAATTAAATGCAACGTTTTAGGTAAATTCAGTGCATGATGGGAAGGTTGAGTGGAATACCGCTGAATGTACAACGCCATTCCTGCATTCTGATTGGCTGTTTCTGTGGCGTGGTATAAAGAGTACAAAGTTGTAGATTGTGCGCCTAATAACAGCCACGAGAGTTTACGTACAACTAAAAATTCGATACTCTCTTGAGGGCCAACTTACCAAAACTAACCCACGTATGGCCAACGAAATCTGCGGCAAGCTTTTGACGTCATTGATGACGTAATGATTCCAAACCTCAAAACACCTGCGAAGGCTCGCGACAATTTTAATAACGCAATATCATACTGTTTTATCCTTATGAAAAGTCAATTAAAATGCGATTCTTTTAACGTCTGTGTATTTTACTTTGACAAAGACATGGGGAATGTTAGCAATTTTCAGTCTCGTATTATATCGTATTTTACCATCAAACTGACAACGAGCTGAAAGCATTAATAGGTTCTAAGTATCCGCTACTTCAACTGACATTTTGGCTCTTAAATATTCATATGACCTTCCAGTAAACTGCTTAGTGCTCCTAGATCTTTATAGCTTTTTATTACGCTCGCATTTAACGACCTTAGGATGGCGACTCTTAGGATGGCGAACATCTTAATTAGTATGGTAGCATCAACACTATAATAATCCCTTAGTAAATTTGGATCAATTCACCTTTCAAATATTTAAAAATGCTGTTCCGAACAGGACTATTTTTTGTATGAAAATATTAAATGCGTGAACTCGGCCTTTCGCGGAACAACCAAAGTGGATTAAATTGAGCGCAGACATTCCTTTTGGATGCCAATAACTAAACTAAAACACCTGGAACTTGATCACGTATTTGACATGACTACATTTATGAGGGAAACCTTTCCGTAACAATTATTGCCCTGAAATCGCCAAATGAAAACTACAATACATTTTCGCCAGAAATATATTTGAAATGAGACCATTAAAAGTAAATTGATCGAAATTGAATATCAAATGATAGTAATTAATGCACCAAAATGAGAACAAAATCGCGGTCTTCTTTTTACCGTGAGTTGACTTGAGGTCTAATTCTATTTTAAAATAAAACTAGTAATGTTTGAAGTGGGAAAAAACATGTAAGAGTGCATGTTGTTGAGAGTCTACTGACGAAGTGTTGAGTATGTAATTATCACCGATATAATTTCGGCGTTTATTGTGAATAGAAGGAGTAATGAACCGCTCACCTTTCTATTCCTGCGAGCTCTTTGTTCCGTCAAGTTTTCTGGTAGTGCAGCTAAGTTATGGGGCGCGTTGAGACGCACACAGACATGCGTATACGCCGTAGTTATAATACCCATAGGAATAATAAACTGAATGAAAAAAAGAAAAACAAAATATGTCTGCTCAAACTTTAAACTCGGCCACACATCCGTGCAAACAGGCTTGCCTTTGACGTGGATTATTTGGAGGAAGAAATTGAGAGGGAGTGTGATAGCAACCGATGTAAGCCAGATGAGAACTATCACCATTTTAGTTTGTCCAATTGTTAGACGCTTTTTGAAAGGGTACACGACTGCTCGCCTTTGGTCTAAACTCATAAGCACAAGGGTAGCAGATGAAGCGGTTATGAACAAGTAGGTCAGCATCGGGATTATTTTGCACAGGAACGCTCCGAAAGGCCATATGTATCCATTCTCTTGGTACGCCAGGCGAAACGGGAGATTCACCGTCAAAACGGCAATGTCCGCTGCAGCCAAGTTACAGATGAAATAATTGCTAACAGTCTGTAACTTTCTCCGCCGAACAACAATCCGAAAAACCAACGTATTCCCGATGAAGCCAATAATAAAGACAAGCGAATAACAGATTAATTTCGTGACTTTCAATGGAAGGCTTTCATTGATGATTTGCGTGGCGTTTTGAGGTAGAGGTGAGTTAAACACGGACCCAACAAGGTCACTGCCATTAAATGGATGCTGCGTTCCCTGCTCCATAAAGAACTCTGTGCTCCTGGTGCACAAATCCCAGTCGAACTCCGACCGTTGCAAGACTGCAACGTAGAAATAAAAACAAAGCTATCAGCGCCGTAGTCTGATATCCTGCTGCAATATGATTGGCTGAGTCCCCTAGGTGATAACCAGAAATAATAGCCGAAGGAGTGATTGGATTTTTCCCCTGTGTCGTCTTCTTGCGCAAACGTGAGGTAGCTCTACTGAACTCAACTTGGACCTTTAAAAGGGACTTCAGCCAGCGACTAAATGTTGTTTGGTGACTAACTTTGGAATGTAAATTAAGAGGGTTTATAGCGAGTGACCCGTGAAAATGATCTGGAGCAATTAACACAAGAACAAACTCAAGACGTATTCGGCTCAAAACGATCTAACGTCAAATACAAAACAGATTGGCCGAGGTCGGTAGATGCTACTGAGGCAATCTGCGAATTAAACAAACGTCCTACCAGGCCAGAATAGCAGGATAAGTGAGAGACAATTGAATGATATTATTTATTTATGGGGATGCAAAGACGGATAATAAATAAGACGGAAAAGGAGTGCTAGGGTGTCGTAATTTTGTCTTCTTAAACTACGCGTGAGAACCCTCGAAAACTGAGCCAATATAAACCCACGCTCGCCTCGTGTTTTCGGGTGTTTTCGATTCACGACAAAAACCAGATCGCCGAAACTGCCTACTAAGTATTCACCTATTTTCACTTGTTAAGAAAAGTTAAATGCATCCTGTTGCGACTCAAAGGCGATGTATAAAATCGCTGAAAAATATCAAAGTAAAATGAGCCTTTATAACATGTTTTGTCGAGTGAAGGCTGTTTATTAAGGGTGGGATGGATTTACCGGTAAAAATGTCAACTGTAATTTGAAAGGAGGGAAAGTGAGGGCGGGATATAGAATGGTAAAAGGTGGTCAAAACCCGGGAAAGACTGTTCATTGTTAGGTCTAAGTTAGAAGTGGGACTAACAAAGAGTGTGTTGTTCAATTATTGACTAAAAGGACGGGTGGTTGCGATATGTTGACCGCATGGCGCGACAAAGGCAGTACATTAACATACACTGTACAGAACTGAGCCCAATCGCCTCTTTACGGGCAATCTCCCTATCTCTTTCTTGTGCTAGAAAAGCTAATGAAAAGACAGCTAGTTGCCTAGAATAGAGCCATTTACGAGGGAGATAAAAAGAAATCATTAGTGGTTTTGGTGATAAGCGGTGTTATGAATCAGCACTCGGTCCAAAGGCGAGAAGATTGACTCTGAATAACAAATCATTCTTGGCTTGAAATGGCAACACACCGAGTGCGGGAAATTACTAGCCGCTGAATTCAATTATATAAAACATTAAATAAACAAAAGGAAACTTTAAAACACAGCACTCAGTGAAATCAAATAATACTATCTTGGGTTTGTGTGGATTGTCCTCGAAAACGGATGAAGACAATGGCGTATCCTACTTCTTTTTGCTTTTAAAAAAGACTTTCGATGCAAATGAGTCAGTGAGCAGACGGTTAAAAAAGCGACGAAAAAAAATCTACTGCTTTCGTTCACGAGTCGTTGTTATTTATGCTTTGCTTACTTTATTTGAATTAGTGGTTTTGAAACATGTTTATAAAATTGACAGGCGGCAAGCCCGAGGGCCGAGAGTAATCCTACTAAGGAATTGATATCGAGGGAAAATATAGCGAGTTGCTTATCTTGAGTTTTCCGTCACTGATAACAAGGGAGCTTCGATGTTGACAACAACAGGAACCAGAAATGTACAGCATAAAAACGAAATTGTACGAAAGTAATAAAATTGAAGATCAGAGCAAAAGGTGATTTTGCTTTTTTCACGTTTCGTATACCGTCGTTAAATAGGTCAATAAATATTTTATCACCAGAAGATGAGAACTCCGACTAAAAGTGCAGCCTTCTGTTGTTATCATCGCATTGGTCGACTAATTTGGTGGATGTAATCCAGACTTGCTTTGCACTTTTTTTCTCGAATTTATTTATATTTCACTAAAAATGCTATCGATTTATTATTGGTTTATATATTTTTTTTGTTTCGGGGGTCTAGACTAGTAAAGCAGTGTGGTTACGCCTATATCGGATTTCCCGCCTTTTTTGCAATCATGGACACGCTCGGCACACTTTCCCCGCCAAAAAACATTGCAGTTGTCGCATTGGTCTTACAATTTAGTTTACTCAATTTTGCTTATTCTTATTAATTATTTTCACCTCTCAGTTCTGGTTTCAAACGTTCAAAGTTTTCTTTACTACCAGACAATATCCTCTATAAATTAAACTGTGAAATTTTTACCGAAGTGTTTTGGAATTTAACAACTCCAAAAACTTCTCCAGATGAATTATTACCAGGAGTAAGTGTTTGGATTTATGATCATGGATCACATATGAAAATAAATGCCTACATGTGAG
Organism: Scolanthus callimorphus; assembly: GCA_033964015.1. NCBI lineage: Eukaryota > Metazoa > Cnidaria > Anthozoa > Actiniaria > Edwardsiidae > Scolanthus > Scolanthus callimorphus. The sequence goes on along the minus strand of JAWWUD010000085.1, from coordinate 320,400 downwards.
AAAGAAGAATTTGGAGTTCAAATGTTCTTACGCTGAATATCCAGACTGAGCTATTTTCTTTAAAGATGCAAGTGCTTGGATCTCTGTTAATTTATTGAAATTGAAAAATAAATGTGTAGAAGTGAAACATATTTTTTTACATGTTTACCAAAGCCTCAGATCAGTTAACTTTTTCATAAACGTGGCTGACGACATTTGAAGCGACAGGACTCACTTTTTGTTCTCGACCATTCAAACTTTCCTTGTTTTTTTTTTTTATGTACATAATTTTCTGTGCAGGATTTCCCGGCCTTTGGGAAAATTAAGTAAATGATAAAATAACAGCTTTGAGAACCCCTGAGATTTGGCTTTGTTTGTATTTAATAGTTCAGCCACAAACCATTTAGGTTTCATTTCTAATGTGGGCTTAGTCATAGGATGGTTTTATGACTAACCACAAGGATCAGGTTCTCTCCGCGTCTGCCTTTATTTTAAGAGCTTCCGTTTATTCCAGACATAAGCTCCTCCACCAGGTTCAACACTGTCAAACTCGTTATGGCCGAGCACAAGCGCAAAACTTACAGTCGAACTTCTATGTTGAGCTTTAACTTTTTCAAACGATCGATACCGCTTCATTATACTAATCAAAAGTGCTTAAGCATATGTGGTGCGACTCTGGTACGGCCGGCGTTTGCCGCAGGCCTTAAACTGTGCCATGAATTTAAAAAACATGTCTTAGTCCTTTTTTTTCTCTTTACGACAGGAAAAGGCCCGTTTTCTTTATCTTCTTTAAGCACTATTGCTTGTGCATGACGTCTTAAGAATTTTCTTATCGCACTCACAAGGCGGTTTCAGTTGCATCATGGGTAATGAGGGCAAGATGGCGGAAATTGTGCATAATTCGGCGATTGGGGAAATAAAAGCCACGGAGAGGGAGGGGACATATAAAAAATTTCTGTCGTTTTATACTAATCCGCGCGGGCTGCCTGTGGTCTTTTTGAAATCTCGATCCAGGCCCTTTGGCCAAGGAAAAACCAAGAGAAGGCGATGGTTCTGAATACCTGCAAGATTTGGTGAATTGCAAAATGGAAAAACACTTACAAAAAGGGCGTGGCAGAAATACCTTTTTAACCTAAAAGTTACCCGTCAAGAAATTTCCGTCTTTGATTAAAATGTTGGGCAGGGTAATGTTGTCTAAATTATCGTATTGGTTAACAATTAGTCTCTCTCTCTCTCTCGTCGTGTTAGAGCCCTAAAAGATACCAATCTACCTTAATGTTATTGCAAGGGCGTAGCCAGGGGGGGGGGGGGGTGGGAAGCACAGCCCCCCCCCCCCTTTCTCGGGAGTTTTCTCATACATTTATTGTAGATTAAGGTCACCCCTAAACGAGACCAAAAACGGTGATTTTACCCCTAAAAGAAACGACAATCATCCCCCCCCCCCCCCCCCGGGAAAAAAGCCTTGAATCCTCACTAGCATTCACTATATCAAACAATCCCCAACCAAAAACTGTCGTTTTTCAACACCTCACGGCCAAAACCATATTTGGAATCATTTACCTTATAAGGAAGTGACAGAAGATCCTCTTTTGATAAGAATTTCGGCAGTAGTCAGAAAACGGTGAGATTTTGAATGAAAACTTGCAGGAATTACAGAGACTCGAGTTCTCGATCTGTTCACCATTGATTTTGGCTTGGTAACCACGCTAAAATAGACCACAGCTAGCCCGCACGACTCGACCCAGTCCTCCCAAGTGCACTCAGCAAAACGACAAGGATTCATTGATATTCCCAATCTTTTTACACCTTTTTCCAAAGTTATCTCGTCGGAGGCCTTGAAGCGAGAAGCTAGTTAGCTTCCAATGACCCTCCCCTAGCCGCCGGCACGTGATTTGTCATATCAAGAAAATTTCGCCAAAAGCTGTCGTTTTGCCGACGTTGCAAAACTTCCTTATTAGGAAATTCCCCCTTACCTTATTTGGAAGGTCTGTAAGTACTTTTCCTCATATCTTAGCGAAAAAAGCAAGAAAATTGACCAAAACTTGCAGATACTCGAGAAACATCCTTCTCTTGATCGCCATTTTGTTTTTACCCCCCGCCGAGGGGCCTGAGTCACGTTTTGAACACCACAGGCAACCCGCGCGGATTTGCCATAAAAACGACAGCACTAATGCCCTAACTTTTGACTGGGCACTGCAAAAACGACATGCTTGAATTTAAAAAATTGTTGTACAATGTTCTTATTTCGATCTGGATAAAAATATTTTGATTAAAGCGGCGTTGGGCTATCGTCCTAATCCATTTTAACTCCATCAATCGTCTTGTTTTATTCCTACGAGCAAGAGTATGACGGCCCCGCCCTCTTTAATTAAAAGAAAAGGAAAATATAAACATCTTTTTTGTTCAGCCCTTGCATAGCTGAAACTAGAGCAGATTTCGTATGACTGTGAAAAGTACCGTGACAAGGCGCGGTAGGGTCGCGGTGGCGGTACCGAACCTGGCCTGCTGTAAATACCGAATGAAACCGCGTAGTCGCGTTACGGTGACGGTCGCGGCGCGGAACAACTCTTTCGCGGCACTTTTCACAGTCATACGAAATCTGCTTTATTTGCTCGAAATCGTTAAACCCAGAACAACGAAGATTGTAGATTCGTTTCAGCAGCATTGCTTGCATATCATGATAGCAGTGTCGCCATTCTAGAGATTGACCGGGCTTCCTGTGGAATCTTGTCTACTTTGTTGCCAGGCTCTTGACCGTGAACAACACAGTGGAAAATGCACATAGCATCTTTCCTCGAGTATATTTGAGTTTTGGTTGAGTTTTAAGCTTTGTAGGCCAATACAAATAGTGAAAACTTACTGGGATTCCAAATATGGTATGCAGAAATTTCCTTATAAGGAAGTTGGAGAAAGTTGACACTTTTTCAAGGGAACTATCTTGATATGAAAAAAAAAACAATGGTGGAAAAGACGAATAACATCATTTCTCGAATGTCTGTTATAGTTCTGGTGGATTTTGATAGAGCAAAAAACGTTTAAGATTCCACATATCATAGCAGAACAGAACAGAAACCTTTATTTAGTTATAGGGCTCAGAGAAGCCCTTTCAAATTGAATAAAAACAACTGTTATCGAGGAGCCCTGAGCACAGATAGTTCTCATTCATATAAAAAATAGCCATTGGTTTAGGAATATGCCTATAAGGAGACTGGGGCGAGCCGCGCGGGTTCCCTGTGGAGTCACAAAATAGATCTAGCCTGGCTGCTAAGCTAGATCCAACATGGAGGCTGCTTTGAAAGATCGAGACCCTAAAAGGACTGGAAGTTCTGGCTCAAATTTTACTGTTTTTCTGGCAAAATTCTTATCAGAATGGGATCTACCATCACTTCCAAATAAGATAAATATTTCCAAATTTGGTTTTTGCCGTGAGCGTTTAAAAAACGACGGTTTTGATCAGGGTATTTTTGATATTGAAATGTGTCGTTTTCTAAAATTTCCTTATGGATTTGGAATTCCAGAAGTTTTCCCAGCTAATTTCTTACCCTAAATATTTAAAATACGTTTGTCAAAACTTGCAGGTTTTGGAGAGAAACGCTTTTCGTGTATGCCGCCATCTTTGTTTTGGGCCCCAGAAGCCCGAAAATACCTACACAGGTAGCCCGCGCCACGCACCGGTTGGCAATGACAAAAACGACACATTAGATATTTCCATATATGGAAGTGGAGAAACGCGACACGTTTTACAAGGAAATTTCTTGATATTCATATTTACAAAGCAGAAATACCTGCAAACAACAAATTAAGTCGTGTTAAAGAGCCTCTGTCAGCCTCCATTTTGTCAGCCTAGCAACATACCGAGACAGAGAAAGCATCCATTTCCATCGGCTGATTTAGGGGATGTGGTGCAATATTTTCGATTGAATTCGATAAATGAATAATAAAACTTTGTTTTTAGAAAACTATTTCAAGATTTCTACACGTAATTCGTTGTTTGATATCGACAGAAAACAATAACAAAGGAGTGTGGCTGACAAGGGCTCTTTAATGCATTTATTAAGGAGTGGGTGCTCGTGTTCCTCCGCGGGTACTTTTCAACTGATAGTCGGCTGTACGTGCATATCGTGATCAACTGTATCTTGCTTGGCTTACAAAGAAAGCAGTCGCGTGTTACTTTTCCCAGACTCGCACCACCAAGCCATATGTTTGATGTTAAACGCTATTATTGGATTTTTAAAGATAACCGTATAAAAATATTTATACATTTTTATTTTATTATATGCCAGATGGAGGGTCTACTTTTAGCCTTTGGCTAGGGTAACAAACGAAACGCACAGAAAACAATTAAAAAATGTGTTACTAAAAATTGATACTCAGTGACGCTAATGAGAACAACGCAAATGCAAGATGTTTTACTCTTGGTAATTGAGTCTCATGGCCGGGAGCCATCACAATTTCTGAATCACAAGGAGACGACTGACGTAAGAGTGAGGAGATCACGCTTTTCCTCGCGCATTTTGTGCTAAAAGTAGAATTTGTAGTTCCTCGTGCGGCTAGAGGAATAATTGTTAATTTTCCTAGTGCTGAAATTTTAGACAAAATTTATCTTTGCTTGGCCTTCTTATCGGTTAAATTTTGTATGGCGATCGAAGTGGGCGGATATGTTTATACGAATTTAAAAATCAGGCCCATTTGATATGGCAAACCTGATATTATGCTTTAAAAGCATACGAAGTGGAACTTCAAAATTTTGAAAATTATATCATGTTATATATCGTTTGTTTCATCTTTAATCTTAGCCCTGCAGCTTGTTAACTAACTTCTCCCAGTGATTTCCCACGCATTAAATTCGAGCTACGCGCACGTGGGTTCAACTTTGGGGTTTAGCTTATCTGTTATCTCGTAATGGGGCGTTTTGCTCGTTCACTATATAGTCAGTACTTTTTACTATGCCAATGCGCAATGTCATGTCTCAGAATGTCTCAAAGATGGGGGTCGGCCCTTACTGGCGTTAATTACCTTGGCACTCCTGGATAAAGAGCTGATATTCAACTCCAGAAGTCTCAAGAAGCCGTAATGTACCAAATCGGATAACTAGAAAAGATATCATCACATTAGTAATACCTTAAATTTTCGTTATGCCAAATGCTATATTATAGGCTGAGAAAGCAGGGTCTGAAAATTGAAAATTTTACAGAGATTTGTATGACTGGGGGTATGACGCATACCCCCAGTCATACAAACGCCTGTAAATTTTCACATTTTTAACTTTCCTATTATAAAAAAAGAATATTTTTTTTTATAGTTAAGCGCTATAGAAATTCTATTATTATCATCATCATCATCATCATCATCATCATCATCGTCATCATTATTATTATTATTATTATTATTATTATTATTATTATTATTATTATTATTATTATTATTATTATATAATGCAGCGAAATTTTGTAGTTTTATATTACTAAAGTGGTGATGTGTGTTCTAGTGCTGGTGTTCATTTTAAACAAAAATCGATTTTAATTTTCGGCGGCCATTTTGGAAAAAGGTCTATTAACAATAACATCCTCCCAAATTAAAGGGGCAGTGTCACGATTTTGAGGCAAATTTAGGTTGCTTAAATGTAGTCAAATTCAAACGAAATGAGCAAAATAATCATCGAGGTTTGTTAAATAACCTTTCAACTGCTAGATGAGCACACATTTGGAGTATTTTCGTGTGTTACCGAGCGGATGGAATTGGATTACAAAATGACATTTTTGATTGCTGTTCAGGCCTATATAATGAGGCCTATATAATGCAAGTTTCAGTTCCTTTGTCTTTATAACACTAAATAATAGTATATTTTAGGATTCTGAGTTGTTTATGTAGATCACTGGTCTTATTTTATAAAATTTTGTTGAAACTACCGTGACACAGCCGGGTCGACACAGCCCCTTTAATCGTCAGGTGATCTGAATTGGGTGGCAACAAGATGTAAACATCTTTAACCCGATTCTGCCTATTAGCGGAGCTCCTGCGCGGGCCGAAGGCCCGCGCAAGCGGAGCACCATACCTAAGGAAAAAACGTATAGTATACTATCGAGTTGATTTTTGAACGTCACGGGCATTATGGATCATTTTGATGACGTCATTGATGACGTAAGGGCATGTGACCTTGGTATAGAGTTCCTCTTATGGTCTTTGAAAGTTTGTCCAAGTTTGGCTTCTATGGAAGCTACCCTTCGGGAGATATGATTTTTTCTTTATTTTTCTGGTATTAAACCTATAGCGTACGCCGTCCGTCCGTCCGTCCGTCCGTCCGTCCGTCGTCCGTGTACACATGGGAACCCTGTGGTATGCAAAGAAAAAATTATATCTCCCCAAGGGAACACGCTAAGACAACCATACTTGGGATATTTTGTCTATGCCACAAGGGGGGTGCTGTAACCCGGACACGTGATGTGACGTCATCGATGACGTCATCAGTGATTGAAAAATGAATATCTCGTGAAGGGAAGACTCTAAGACAACCAAACTTTGGTAGTGTAGTCTAGGTCACCAGGTGAGCGAAATGAAGTGGTCACGTGATATGACGTCATCGATGACGTCATCTATGCTTCAAAAATGAATATCTCATGAAAGGAAGACTCTAAAACAACCAAACTTGGGAAGTGTAGTCTAGGTCACCAGATGAGCGAAATGAAGTGGTCATGTGATGTGACGTAATCGATGACGTCATCTATGCTTGGAAAATTAACATCTCATGAAGGGAAGACTCTAAAAGAACCAAACTTGGGTAGTGTAGTCTAGGCCACCAGATGAGCGAAATGAAGTGGTCACGTGATATGACGTCATCGATGACGTCATCTATGCTTGAAAAATTAACATCTCGTGAAGGGAAGACTGTAAAACAACCAAACTTGGGTAGTGTAGTCTAGACCACCAGATGAGCGAAATGAAGTGGTCACGTGATATGACATCATCGATGACGTCATCTATGCTTAAAAAATGAATATCACGTGAAGGGAAGACTCTAAAACAACCAAACTTGGGTAGAGTAGTCTAGACCACCAGATGAGCGAAATGAAGTGGTCACGTGATATGACGTCATCGATGACGTCATCTATGCTTGGAAAATTAACATCTCATGAAGGGAAGACTCTAAAAGAACCAAACTTGGGTAGTGTAGTCTAGGCCACCAGATGAGCGAAATGAAGTGGTCACGTGATATGACGTCATCGATGACGTCATCTATGCTTGAAAAATTAATATCTCGTGAAGGGAAGACTCTAAAACAACCATATAAACCATGTATACATGGGAATCCCTTTCATTCACATAGAAAATTTTATAACCAGGAGCTTCGCTTTTAGCCAGTGGCTAAATCTATATATGATTTCCTCGTCTATGAAGAGTACTGTGTAGAAACCAAGCGCTTTTGATTTTGAAGCCATCTATTACGACAGAAGTGGGAGGAGAAACAGACTGGGCATGAATCGTGCTCCTCTTACAAAGACTTATTGGCCATAAGCTTGGAGAGGAAGCAACATAGCTTGCAGAACTGAATTCTACAATTTAAGGTCCTGGTAGTGACGAAATTTCTGTTTTTAGATATTTACATTTTGAACATTAATTCAGAACACCTACTTGCATTATCTGCCATAAAAGTTTTAATTTTGTTTTCCTGGACTAAAAGAAATTTAGAAATTTCTGTTTTTAGATATTTACATTTTGAACATTAATTCAGAACACCTACTTGCATTATCTGCCATAAAAGTTTTAATTTTGTTTTCCTGGACTAAAATAAATTTAGAAATTCACTTTAAATTCACACTAGTCACACTAAACGTTTCTCAGATAACAGTCTTGTTGCATCTGGTTTCTATCAGGGGAAAACATTCCCAAAACACCACTTGGGCTACCAGCTATGCAGGCAGGGCATCCCATAGCCAGAATGCATTGTCAAAAGGGGGAGGCAGTGTTTTTTGTTGCTATTTTTCTATATATTTAGATTTTTTCCCATATGTTAACAGTATTTTTTGGTTATGCCCCTGCTTTATTTGAAACCTAGGAGGCTTGTAAGAATATTAATATTATTATATAAACATCAGTGAAATACCAAGGTATCTTCACAGTGAAGATAACACACATAGATTTCTACCCAGGGGGGTACTCGGATATAAAAATGATGAATTTTATACCCAAAAAATATCTGCTCCCAAAATTTGATACCCCAAAACTTTTTTAGGCTATATAATATATAGCATTGTCTTTTTTCTTTGTCTGTCATCACCTGTGGTGGCCATGCCCATCCCATTATGTTTCCTGGAATTTGCTTCAGCTTAAGGCAGAATCTTGATGGTCAACTAGCCTGTCAGATGTTTCAACCCCCAAAAAATACCCGCAATTTTTTCAGCCCCTAAAAAAACACCTGATAGAATTTTCAACCCCAAAAAATACTTTTACTACAAATTTCATACCCAAAAAAATGTGTCATACCCTCCGTCATTTTTATATCCGAGTACCCTCCCCCTGGGGATTTCTAATTTTAAGATTTTCGTAAAATTAATGTCAATTTAGTATTTCACTGATGTTTGTATAATAAACAAAACATTACATGGCCGCTTCGAGATACGAATTTGATCTTCTCATGTTAAAATTTATCTCACTTGTTCTCAGTATGCTCACTCGTGCGATAAATTTCCAACACTCGAAGATAAAATTTCTATGTCTGCGCGGCCATGTAATATCTTCTATTTATGTCAGTATATAATATAGGTAAGTTTTTTTTAGTAATCAGGAGCTTTTACTAGTGAAGCCTTTTAATTTTATTAAAGTAACAAATCATGACAACAAAACTGAAAAACATAAAAAAAACTTTGCTTCCTAACGCTAATAGTCCTTAGAAATTTTCACAGCAGAAAGTTTGCATGGAATTATAACAATGATCTAAAAGCATTTATAAATACTGTAAACTTGTAGTCAGATGCAGTCCATTGAAGTTATGATATCAGGTTACAAAATATATTTTTCTAAACCTTATAATCACTGGGAGCTCCGCTTTTAGGCAGTGCCTAATCTATATATTAGTAAGGAAAGGGAGGAGGAAAGTGCGGGCGAGACGACCCGGCATTTCTCTTTCACATCTTTCATTTGCTCCTCAAGGTGATTTGCATTCCACCCACAAAGCTCCATTGAATAGTGTATGTTTGACGTATCTAGAAAGGAAGTTTTTTTCAAAAGCCAGAGCAAAAGTTCAGCTTCGGATTTCTCTAATTTAATCTTTTTCAGAAGCGCAAACCTCCGCATATTTGCACGATTTCATGACAGCTGATCTCACATTTTCGCAGTTCATCGTACCAGAAACAGAATATATTTGACATAAGACAATATTTTCTGAGGAGATTGAAACGTTTCTATGCTCAATTACAATATTTTGGAATCTCGCATTTGGAACTCTAGTCCGGCGATGCAACAAAAATCGTTCTGAATCGTTGGATTTGAGAGCAAGGAGTAAGATAGAAAGTTTCAAAAGAGCCCTCGCCCAAATTTTAAATCCCAACTCAAGACATGGTCAAACCGGCAGAGTGGTCATCGAGGAAGTCATGCACAGCCAAGGTCATTACATTCAGTGCAGAGGAAGTCCTATTCTCAATCCAGACAAAATCGGCTAAATACGTCTTATTACCACCCAATTGAGATCATGTGTGGTGATTCATTTGCGAGGTTCCCCTTGTTTTGTACATACTTGGGTGCGCTTGGACGTGAGCGAGAAATTGTATAATTGTATGCTCCAAAAGGGGTGGGAAGGAGGGGTGCGTTTCCTGGTTTGAAGAACCATATTTGATATTTGTAATAGAGCTACAAGACCTTGTCAAGACCTTTATCCAAAAGCTCGTGACGTTTCAAAATCAACTCCATAGTTATGCCTAGACGTTATTTCCTTAGGTATGGTGCTCCGCTATAAAAAAAAAACAGCTTTCACTATAGTGGTGCTGAGCTGCAGAACGGCGTTCCATCAGTTTTATGAAGGGCAGAATCCATGACCTGAGCGCTTTTTAAAATGGTTGTAGGGATATATTTTATTAGTAGAAACCCACTCGCATATTATCACTCTTATCTACCATTCAGTTAAATTTAGGAAGAAATAAGAAATAAAGAAACCACAATACATAAGTGAAGGTAAAAGGCAAAAATTGAAAATGACTGTAAAGGAAAACATGATTATACTCCATTCACCCGTTAACGAGTATAAAACATTTTCTAACTAAACTTCATTAAAACAATAACAGAAGTAGGAGCGAGCATCTCATTTATTTATACTTGTCGGAAAATACAATAATTATGGAAGCTGAATAGTGATAATTGACACTAATATAATAGTAATAGGGAATTAAATCAAGGCTTTAGGGGCCGACCATTTAACTTTTGAGGGGGGGGGGGCTTTTTTGTCAGTGCAAGTTTTTTTTTATACCTCTGCTGTATGCGGTGAAAAATTGCTTCCGATAAGAAAGAAGGGTTTTAGTCACCATTTTGCTGTGTAGAAAAAATTCAAACCGAGTTTCAAATTATCTGCTCTACCGCTGAATGGGTATCAGAGGCGCATAAAATACAGTGTGGAACTCGGTTTGAAGTTGATAAACATGCGAATACCAACGAGTCCGAAAAGTTTTCTAACGTTTGTCTATTGCTTCAATTCAAGCTTCATCAGTTTCTCGTCGACTAGATAAACTTTTGAATTTGGGCACAGGTGATTTTCTTCATCATTCTAAAATGGTCTTTCCACACCTGTATGTTCTGCAACTTATAGCTCACCTGGAAAAATAAAAGTACTTTCGGCTCATACGAGCCCTCATCAGTTATTTAAATCCAGGTTTCTCGTCCAGTTTCTCGCCGGTATTCACAACTTTTTCAACATCAAACTGAGGCTCCCACTGTATTTATGCATCGCCGATGCCTATTAAAGAGCCCTTGTCATCAGCCACTCCTTTGTAATTGTTTTCAGTCGATGTCAGACAACAAATTACGTGTAGAAATCTTGAAATAGTCTTCTAAAAACAAAGTTTTATTATTCATTTATCGAATTCAATCGAAAATATTGCACTACATCCCCTAAATCAGCCGATGGAAATCAGGATGCTTTCTCTGTCTCGGTATGTTGCTAGGATGACAAAATGGAGGCTGACAGAGGCTCTTTAAGCGGTAGAGAAGAGAACTCCGACTCCATTTACTCTCCTATGAATGTAACAAACTTCTCCCAGTCGTCGGCATAGCCTGGTCGGTTGGGGTTTCCCGGATCAGGGCCATTACATTCAATATTGTACAACCTCTCTTCGTAGTATTTCCTGTAATGTAAACACGCCACGATCACGTCGTCCTCATAGCAAAAATTCTTCAAAAACGATTTGTCTTTGTAAAAAGCGTAAGTCGGAATCATCTTGATAACCGTGATTGGAGTAACGACGCGCATGTGCACCATCGCTGGGATAGTACCGAGGTGATAACTTGTGGGGTTGAACAAGAAATAGAGAATTTGATCGTTGAACGGCCATGCACCTGAAGGCCAGTCGGGGAAATATGTTTGAGGAGGCCATTTGATTGGTTTAAAAACGTTGGGACGTAGCAAATGCGCTGTCACGTTGCAGGATTCCTTGAGTTTGGGGCCTTCCTGGCAATGGCATTGCGGCTTGCCAGCCCTGTCGTGACCGGTTATTATAGGATAATATTTGTCATAGCTAGTCTCTAACTCGTGACGGATACCCCTCCCCACATGCTTAATTTTGAACTTAGTTTTCTCCAAGGCAGCTCCCGTGGATGTATAACCCAGGGCGAAAGGTTTAAAATCCGACCCATACACACGCACATTAGTTGTCAACTGCGCTACCTGAGTAATTACTACTCTATCATCTCTGAGGTTAATTATACAACCTTCGGGCCAATCATTTTTGTCATACAGCTTTGCAATGATGAAATCATATACTTTATCAAAAACTCCTGGAAACTCCTGCTGATGTGCTTGCTTTTGTGCCTTTGCCTTTTCGTTTTCTATTTCTACTTCTTTTTTAATCAGTTCGTCGAGTTCTGGTTGCAAGTGCAGTTGTAGACCGTGAGCGGGATTATCAACTGCTTCAATCAGAACGTCAGCTTTCTGCGTGAATTTCCAGAGCATCTTTATCCATTTTTCTCTTTCGGCATCATCGGTTTCACAGTTCGTTGGTCTTTGTCTTTTCGGTTTGTGGCACTGAATACCCCTGTACGCAAAATGTGCGAGAGACCCGGCATATCCATAAAACCTCATCTCGTTCATGAACCTTTTGACTCTGTCAGGTGACTTTCCACAATAAGCGCGCATACACGCCGTCATTAACGACGAAGCCTCCGCTACACCACCAAAATCCACAGTGTATAGATCCCTAAGGCTGTTATCCACATCAAATTTTTCATATTGCTTCATGAATTCGACCACCTCATGGCGTTGGAGAAGACCTTTCAATCCGCACACCGGAGCTTGGGTGAGACTCTTCACCATTGGCTCATAAGCTCTCAGGACGTATCTGATATTTCGGATTGGAGTTGACATTGCAGCGACGTTTTGTCCGCTTTCCACGACTTCGTTCAAGTCTTTAATGTCATTTTGTATGTATGTGAGCTCCTTGTGTACTTCGTCAAACTCCTGGGTCAGATAGTTGGCCATCTCGTCGAAGGGATTTGGCGTGGCGAATGTGGTAATGATGCTGATAATTCCGCTAAAAATACTGAATGCTGGACCAAGAGCACTAAGAAAACTAGAAAACGTGCCAAGTTTCCCAATTGTGCTAGCGAATTTGTTGTCTTTTGCAGCTTTGAGAACGCTAATACGGTTTTTCACCACCTTGTTGAACTGCTCTACCAGACCATCCGCCATATCAAGGGATGCTTGTGCCATATCGTTCGCGATGTGATAAACAGGAGCCTCGAAGGAATTCGCTCTAGGTGTTTCACTTGGCTCACTTGTAATAACACCTTTGTCCTTCAGAAGTTTTGTCAACGCTTCTGGACACACAAAAACAGGTCTAACGTCGGATGAGAATTGCAGACATTGGGGAGCATTATCGACAGGCGGCATCGGGCAAGAATCTTTGATCTCCGGTTCTCTGATCAATGATGATGGTCATATCGATTAGTAAGGTCTGGAAACACGGCTCCTGTGGACTATTTTCAGAGACAATTCGGATGTGTTTTACATTTCCTTGTTCTATCTTTCCATTGAGGCTTTTTTGGCGCTGATCCTGTCCTTGTATAACGGTGGATATCTTTTTTCCCTTTTTACCGTCTTTATCTTTCGCTCTTACATTAATTCTGATATTCATGTCCCCATAGAATCCTTCACAACGAGTGAACGAGACTACAGAAACATCCTCGGCGTTTTCTTGAGCATTGGCCATAAGTAGAGCCATAAGGGATAGCAAATAAAGTAGAAGGCACTGGGCCCTCATGTTGCCTCCTTGAGCTATTCCTTTAGGGTCTCCGTATATAAAGCATGAATTCCCTTTTCATAGATGATGATCAATTCTTGATGATTGAGCACCGGGTGACTTGCGATTTCTCATTGGTTCCCTGAGAATTCCACATGACGTGATTCGGATGAGAAACAATGATGCCACTACATAAAGAGCTACAAAATCTGGAATATCTTTGGAATGCGATATATATAACGGCTCAAGACATTTGTTTCTTGATGTTAACTGAATGGTGTAAATGTACATCCCTCGTCGGGTTGCCAAGCGAGTGGAACGAAATGCTTCGTTGATAACTCGCGCACGACTCAGAAAATCATTGCGCTCTAGAAAAGTCTTTCAACTTGTCAATAAGACCCCCTAATGCGATTTTGAAGTTTCGTGAATGCATCGGGTGGAACTTGCCACCATGCATGGATTTAATTGTGTCTGGCTTGGAACTTGTGTTACCAACTATTGTTTTATTTTGTCTTCGTTCATAATCAGAAAACATTCCGCCACGGATCAAGATTTAGGATGGAATAGTAAATGTTTAGTCGACAGCTATGCTAGAATAGATTATGTCTGTAAAGAAAGTCAAGTGCTTCACTTACTCATCTTCCATTGTGATCCCGATCGTACAAAGAGCGCATGCGCAAGGCTCCGCTTGAGTGCCTTAGGATGCAGTGCCGTAAGGCACCAGCAAAGTAGTCGGACTTTTTGTGAAGCCGAAAAGAATTTGTGTTTACAAATAAAAGTGTTTCTTCTGCTTCGTCGATAAAAAAGGGACGTACAAACAACAAGATTCACCCAAGACCTACGGGCACTGTTAGACTTGCTTAAAGGGGTAGCGTGCCGCGATTTTGGGTTAATTTAGTTCACTTAATGTAGCCAAATTCACAGTAATGATCAAGATACTCGTCTAGGTTTGTTAAAATAACCTTTCAACTGCTACATAAGTGGAAATTTGGAGTATTTTCTTGTTTTATCGAGCGGATGAAATTGGGTTGCGAAATGGCTTTTTTGATTTCTTACCAGGCTGAACAGTTGATAGCGAAAGCTATATTACGAACAAATGGCGCCTATGTAATATAGTAGTATCTGTTCGATTTTCTTATAATATACTACCGAAACAGGTAGACTGTTTATCGGGCTCGACAAAAAGCGCATTCATTCACACGAATCGTTCATGCGTTGTGTCGAGTTCAACAAAATCTTAAAGTTTTGGAAAAAAAAGGCTGATTTGTTTATCTTACCTCAAAAAATATTATTAGAAAACACGAGCAGCTTTTCTTACGTTTTTAGTTTGAAAAGTTGCCAAATAAAATATTTGAATTTGCACATAATATCAGTTATATAAATTCCAAACTACATCGTGAATGTTTTTGTCTGGAGAGTGCTTTATATACAGCCAAATAGACGGTCTACCTGTTTTCAGTAGCAATATAGGATTCTGAGTTTCTTGTAGATCACTGGTGTTATTTTATAACATTTTGTTGAAACAACACCGCGAGATTACCCCCTTTAAATTAGCATGAAAATAGGGACTCTGTTTCCATATAGTCGTATTAGCCGTATCTCAGGCCTAGTACATACGCCGCTCTTATTATGAGCCGATCCAGCCTGTTGCCGTGAAATACGTGAAAATAGGGGCATTTAAATGGATTCTACATTACCGGTATGATTTAGAATAGTCTAGGTCACAGGCAGACCAGAGATGGACGAACATGATATTGTTTTATCGAGATTTTGCAATTGGATCGGCTCATGTTAAGAGCAGCGTATGTACTAGGCATCAGTCGACCGTGAAACAATAATGGAATAATTCCAATTTCTATTGTTTCACGGTCGACTGGAAACCAGGCCTACGGCAAACGTCGTGCAAGAGTCACGCCGTTCCAATCCAAAACAATAGTGAAAGTTTTCTATTACTAAGCATTGGTCTAATGAAGCGGCATCATTTGAAAGAGGAAAAGTTCGACCGAAGAAGTTCGGAGGGAATTCGACTTTTCCGCAGGGCCTATAAAGTTCGATATAAAGTAATTATTCAACTGTTTTTTGTCAGCGCACAAAACTCACAAAAGACCTCCAAGTTCGAGAGTTTACAATAGCCGTTTTCACACTAGAGACGGAAAACTCGTCTTAGTGTGAAACCAGGACGAGACCGATTTTTGACGGGAAATCTTAGTGTGAAACCGGGACGAGACGGATTTTTGACGGGAAATCTTAGTGTGAAACCGGGAAGAGACGGATTTTTTACTTGAAATCGCCTGAATTCATATCAGACGGAAAACTCGACAGACGAAAAACCCCGTCCTCTAGTGTGAAAACGGCTAATGTGTTTGTTATAGGTTCCAATGTCCTCCAATAGCCGTTGAGACGGGTTCTTCGTCCGGACGGAAAACTCGTCTTAGTCTGAAACCAAGACGAGACGGATTTTTGACGGGAAATCATGGTGTGAAACCGGGACGAGACGGATTTTTGACGGGAAATCTTAGTGTGTAACCGGGACGAGACGGATTTTTGACGTGAAATCGTCTGAATTCACATCAGACGGAAAACTCGTCAGACGAAAAACCCGTCATGACGAGTTTTCCGTCCTCTAGTGTGAATACGGCTTGTGATGCAGAGTATGTTGTCCACACTAAGGCCCGGTTCCGTGCCATATAGCCGCAGCCTAGTTCGTAAACAAGTTGTTCTGCGACAGTTGGGAATGCTGCTATCGGGAAACCTGTGGCGCTCGGGACTGCTGCAAGTGGAACGAAATGCTTCGCTGATAATTCGGGCACGACTCGGAAAATCATTGTGCTCCGATCCTGCGTCTGCTGCAGTTCGTGTTGTAGGAATCTCCCATGTTCCTTCTCTGGGACAGCTGGAACGGGAGGTTCGCGACTGCTACGACACGAAATTTCAAAGAAAACGCAAAAACGCGAAAGTAGGGAGTCATAAGAGAATGGAGACAAAAGGTCGCTAATTCTGTGTTCTGATTGGCTGTTGACCATGAAATATTTGTTTCGCTAGCTCCATAATGAAAGTTTCTCTTCAGCTGATTAAGACCCCCCATTGACCACCTAATGAGATTTTATAAGTTAGAATGCATCGGGTGGAACTTGCCACCATGCATGGTGTCTGGCTTGGTACGTGATTTTACCACAAGTATTATTTTATTTTGTTAGCTTCATAATCAAGAAACATTCCGCGACAGAATCAAGGCTTCGTATGAAATAATAAATTTCTAGTCGACAGTTACGCTAGGATAGGTTGTTTGCATCTTTCATTGTGATCCCGATCGTACAAAGAGCGCATGCGCAAGGCTTCGCTTGAGTGTTTTCGGTTACAGTGCAGGCAATCTCGTACCCAGAGCCCGCCATCTTTTGGCCAGCGGCAAGATTCAGGGTTCTGGGGAAGGGATTTTTTAAAACCCAGATTCTGGGTTTCCGGTTTGATGGTTGTATGAAAGTTCGTTACGTTCTTGACCTACCACGCATGCTCACAAATCGAATTCCCCCAGAGCCCTGAATTTTGCCGCTGTTCAAAAGATGACGGGCTCTGGGTAGAGATTGTGCCGCAAGGCACCAGCAAAGGAGCCGGACGTTTTGTAACGCCAAAACGAATTTGTGTTTAAAAATAAAAGCGATTCTTCTGTCTTGAAAAACAACAAAGCTTTTTGTTAGTAGAAAGCTATCATGCTATG
Source organism: Scolanthus callimorphus (assembly GCA_033964015.1). Taxonomy (NCBI): domain Eukaryota; kingdom Metazoa; phylum Cnidaria; class Anthozoa; order Actiniaria; family Edwardsiidae; genus Scolanthus; species Scolanthus callimorphus. The sequence goes on along the minus strand of JAWWUD010000085.1, from coordinate 303,270 downwards.
AGGAATTCAAATGTCGTCTACCTGAGTGTTGCCCTGATCCAGGACAAGGGTCTGCTGGTTTAAACGGCGTATTTAAGTGGGACTGTGTTTTTAGTCGTTTCTGGGCACGTAAAGCATATAAATACATGTTTTAAAAGTTGCTGGTAAAAATTATTTGATCCTTTTTGCCAGGAGGGGTCTCAAATTTTCCTAGCCAGAAAGACAAATTCAAAATAGTGTTTCTCAGCGCAAAGGCGAGGCGCTGAAATATGCCAGCCAGATGAGTGTTTGCCAGCAAATCCCTCCTCGGCAAAAGCCTCCTTTCTCTGCATTTCGCTGGCTGAGGGTCAGGAAGAAAAGAGACCTCTGCGCTGGGTCGAAACTCGCTTTCATTTATCGCCGTCCACAACCTTGGACGGCGCGGTTTGCTGACCGTTTCTTGAGCCCACTATATGCGCACGCATATCTACAGACGTTTTCCGCTGATATTGTTTGAGCCCCCCAGCGGAAAATATCTGTAGATATGCGTGCGCATGTGGGCTCAAGAAACGATCAGCATAATAGTCCAAGGTTGTGGACGGTGGTAAAACAAATCGAGTTTCGACCGACGGTCACTTTTCCTCGCGACAAACTGCCAGCGAAATGCAGAGAAAAGAGGCCTCTGCTAGCAGGGAAGCTAGCCAGCAAGAGACCTAGATAAATATGTGACAGCCAGCAGCGAAAGGGGGTGAGGAACAGCTTTTTTGAGGAACAGCTCCGTTATGTGCCCGCGTGCCGTAGCCCTCATATGCAGTCATAAACCAATAATGCCTGCTATCTGGCTCTGGTTCTCACATAACCTCCTACTACAGCAATGGGACGCATCTTATAGGCTACAAGCTCACATGCATCTCAACAGACCATCGTAATCACAAACCAACCCTGACAGCAATTAGTTTCCCATCTGACAAAGCAAGATCAACGTCTCAGTAACAGTGAGCCAGATATAACAAAACGAACCCAGTAAACAAAACAGCATTTACTTTGCACAATTGTATTTGGTATTTTTCTCAAAATTCCATCAAACGTTCCCTGTAGAAACCATGCTGGTATCAAGTGTAGGTTGTGTGACACTAGCGCGCCTTCAGACTAAGTTGTGTGACTCACATATTGTTTACTCTATTCTGCTTTCCGAGAAATCCAGCCCTCAGTGGCAAAGGTCACATGATCAATTCCATACGCCAAGGATTTCATTCGTGTTGTGACAGGACTTGGTGCTTTGACTTCACGAGCAGGCATTAAACAACTGCATCGATTCTCTTGCTCACGCGATCCTAGGTCCACAAAATCCATACTGCAGCCCCATGATACTGAACACAGCTTCACAAGAAGAAAATGACGTCATCTTGTATTGCTAAATGCATGGCATTTCGGGGAATACCCAAAGGCTGCAGAATCTAGCTACGTGGCAACCCACTCACGCCGGAATTGTAGACCTCAAGACTGTCTTTGTAAGTATCGACTTCATCTTGATATAGTGGTATACCGTCTATAGACCTACTTCGGATGTCCGAACTGGGCTACACATCGTAAGAACTCCTGGAACTCTAATATCAGTAATAAGTCTTTATACAGCATTACAATACTTTTGTGTAAAAACTTACACCACATGATCTTGTTATGTATCTAAGTAAGTTTTAATGGGTATATTATGAGTACCTCGAGATATTTTACAAGGTGTTCCAGGTTGTTAGCCAATACACACGCGGAAACATTTCCAATTTTACTCGTCGATCATGACTGTTTTGCATGCAAAATGTCGTCATGCATATCAAAATTGTTTGTATTGCGACGTGAAAGTATTTTGAAGAGATATTCGAACGCTCAAAAGAATAGAAATATCGAGAAATATACGTTTCATTACTTTTTACTCATAAGTTATCAAAGAAAATTAATGAAAGGCCCATCTAAAAAGTTGTTGATCAAAGAAAGCTGTTTTCTTTACCGCTGTCAAAAAAATACAAATTTAAGTAAGGCTAGACTTATACGTTAAAGGTCAAATAATGTTTTTTGCAATAATAACACCTCCGTGCAAAAGTGCAATATATGCGCTTAAAATTGATCAGCAATACTATTTGATACAAATTACTTCAGCTATGAGGCGACTTGCATATTGTGCATTTCCAGAAAAAATCCATGCTCCCACCACGGAGGGAATTGGAAATTCCAGGGGGTGGGGGGTGTAATAAAACAATAATAACTATGAAATAATTAAAGTACTATAGGTAAGCTTTCTCCTTTCGTAAATTTTGTGGGGTTTATTTAAGAAGCAAACGAGAAAACTTAAGTTTATCATAGGTTTGAATTTGTGCCTTTGGCGACAACGAGATGTCAAAATAAAACTTGAATAGTAGTTCCAAATTGTTCTTGTGTAAACAGTTTGTTTTCCAATGGTGATTAAAATTGACAATCAAAATTTTTGCGACGTGATTTAATGTGCACGTCTCACGTCCGCAAAGCAAGAGAAACGTCTGTCCACTAGCGCGCGAAAAAGGAAGTTTACCGCAGGTTGACTTCGTGCCCGGCCTTCGTTAATCAACAAGAAAAGACGCTTAATATCAGTGAACTGTTTCGCCGATTTCCTTTCTTATCGATTTCCTTTCCTATAACCTTTCCTTTTGTAAGCTCTTTTTATGATAAACGAGCTTACACTTGGATACTAAAACAATAATAAGTTATCCAAACACGTTTCTTCAAACTGCGTGGAAGCCAGTTTTAGAAACAATAGTGTTACGTTAATAAATGGACAATATATTGAACACTATTGATAAGTTAATTATTATAAGAGAGATTACGATGTTAATATCAAGAGATCGTTTTACACCGTATGAATCATGTGTTTGTAAGTACATAGAAAACGTTTGTATAATCAGTGGAATTTCAGCTAACCAGAGGAACAGAAATACAGCTAACCTGGACACAGTAAAAACAGCTAACCAGGAGTTATTATCAGTGATCAGTTAGACTCGCCACAGAAGTAAGTAATTTATAGATTCCGAATTATTGTAAATAAGCGTTGATTTCCTGTAATCTCTGACTAAATGTTATTTACGTGCATTCTTGTTTAGATCGAATAAATATCTCTTCAAATTAGAGTGTTATACGATTTGTGGTAAAGTCTTCACGGAATCAGAAACAGTACAGCGAACCATTACATTCGATTTCTCGGCGGAGATCGCTCAGTTCAACAGACCAAGTATTTAAAGCAACGAGAACGACAGATGTGGCGAGATTCACAGGATGGCCAGCGAAGGGGAACTTAAGCAAACTAAGGTAGACCGAAGAACAGCAAAATCAGCCTTCACAAGGGCTGGGAAAGCATTGACGCACGGTATCGAAAATAATAGAACGACAGACGAGGTAAGAGGAGCGTTAAATAAGTACCGAAGCGCGTATGAGACTCTTATCGCAAAACACGAGACGTATGCACAGCTCATAGATGATGAAACCTACGAAACCGAAGAGAGCTGGATTAATGAATGCCAAGACAGTTTCATGAAGCTGGAGGTTGAGGCGAAAATGTTTTTAGAAAGTAAGGAAATTGCAGAAGAGGAAAAGTTTAAAGGAAAAGGGAAGGGTAAGGGAAAGGGGACGGATAAAGATAGCAATATTACTGTTCAAATGCTCCCAGGACCGAGCGGCGCCAGCTCTGACAGCGTTATTGACATTGTCCAGAACACCCACACCCCTAACAATGTAGACAAAGTTGACAGCTCTGACAGTGACATTGTCCAGACCAGTTCTGCCCCTGTCGACAATACCAAGAGTGACAGCCCTGACAGTGACATTACCCAGATCACCGGCAGTGACACGCAAGCGAGCCCCGCCGCCGCTATTGACATTGTACAGACCACCGCTACCCCGCTAATCACAAACCCGATGACAACAACGTGTAGCTTCAAAATAGAAAAACCGAAACTGCCTTTATTTAAAGGAGATGTAAGAGAGTACGCCACGTTCAGAGCAGATTTTAAGCACGCTGTAGAGTCGCATTATAGTAAGCGAGACGCAGTAACGTTACTTCGCACGTGTCTCAGAGAAAAGCCGCTTGAACTTATCAAAGGGATGGGAAGCGATTATGACGCAGCATGGAACTATCTTGATGCAATTTATGGTGATCCGAGACTTGTTTCTGATACAATTATCCAGGACATATCTAAGTTCAAATCTTTGCAAATGGGAGAAGATTCTCGGTTCTGTGAATTAGTCCATCTTGTAAATCGTAGTTACAACACGCTAAAGGAAGTCGGTAGTCAAAATGATATGAATAACAGCCACATGCTGGCTGTGATAGAGAAAAAAATGTGCGCGGAAGATTTAAAGGTCTGGTCTCGGGAAGTTGAGCGCGATGGGAAGGTAGCTACCCTAGAAGGTCTCATGAGGTGGATGACGTCAGAGATGAAATCTCGAATGAGGGCAACCGCGCCTCTACGATGCGGGTATGCACAAAGAGGAGGAGTCCATCAGATTAGCGCTGGGGAATCCGAGAAAACAAGACACAAGTGCTGGTTTTGCGAGACGTCAACACACTGGCCAGATCAATGTACGAAATTTGCTGCCCTCAAATACAATGAGAGATTGGAAGCGGCAAAGAAGAACCACGTATGCTTCAGCTGCCTAAACAAGCAGGGCGAAATCACTACGCTGCTACTTGCAGCAAGCGCAAGCAATGCACTAGCGACGAGGCATGTCAGGCTTTCCACCACCCATTACTGCATAAACCACAAAGTGTTACCGTTGGGGCGACATCCAACAGCAACGGGGCGATTTTGCCTATAGTAACGGCCAATATCTGCGGCCAAAATGGTCTACAAAAGCAAGCAAACATCCTGATAGATTCGGAGCCCAGATCAGCTTGATCAGACATGACACGGCAAGATTCTAGGTCTGAAAGGAAAAGACACTCACATTACAATAACTAAAGTTGGTGGTGAAGAGGAAGGCATGAAGACGCAAGTGTACAAGGTACCGATATGTACAAACGGCGGGAAGACAGTATCTGTCAAAGCAATCGGCATCCCGACAATTAGTGATGATGCGGCAGTCATAGAGATAAAGAAAATAGCAACTCTCCTGGGCTTAGAAAGGGAAAAGATCCGCCGCGGAAAAGGTCAAGTTGATTTACTCATCGGTATCGACCACGCCCACCTGCACACAGGCCCTACTAAACAATCAGGCGAGCTGGTGGCGCGCAACACCCCAATCGGATGGGTCATATTTGGAGGCAAATCTACAAGCACAGGGAGGGGTGGTGAAGTGTACCATATCTCCTACACAACCCCCATCGATCTCTCGGCATTCTGGAAAACAGAAAATATGGGAGTTGAAGTCAAACCGTGTACATGCGAAGCGAGTAAACTGACACAAGTCGAAAGAGAAGAAGCCGAGGTTATCAGCAATTCATGCAAGAGAGTAGAAAATCAGTGGCTTATCCCGTATCCATGGAAACGAGACCCATCGCTGTTACCAGATAATAAAGTAGCTGCATTAAAAAGGCTAGAATCAACCGAACGGCGATTACAGAAAAGCCCAGAACACGCTGAGGCCTACAGCAGACAGATGAATGAAATGTGCGAAATGAAGTTTTCCCGAAAACTGACGGAGGAAGAAATCAAGAGTTACAACGGTCCTGTTCACTACATAAGCCACCATGGAGTAAAACGTCCAGAGAGCGCAAGTACCCCCCTTCGCATCGTCTTCAACACATCTTCCAGTTTCCAAGGACACGTCCTAAATGAGTACTGGATGAAAGGCCCAGACTTATTGAATGATTTGTTCGGAGTGCTACTGCGTTTTAGAGAAAGAGAATGTGCGCTAATAGGAGACCTCTCCAAGATGTACCACAGAATCCTGATTCCTGTCTCGGATCAGCACGTGCACCGGTATCTCTGGCGAGATATGGAAACCCACCGAACACCAGACACATATGTCAAAACCGTGCTCACGTTTGGAGACAAGCCCGCACCTGCCATGGCGCAGATAGCGCTGAGGAAAACCGCTGAGCAAGGCGAGCAAGAGTTTCCCGATGCTGCTCAAGTTTTAAAGAAGAATGTTTACATGGACGATATTTGTCACTCAGAAGATACGGCGGAGAAAGTGCACAAGATCTCAAAGGATCTAGACCAAATGTTGGAAAACGGAGGATTCCATGTAAAGAAATGGATTACCAGCGAGCCAACTGAAGAAATGAATGACGGAGAAGAGACAAAGCTATTCCAGCCAAAGCCAGAAGAGAAAGTCCTAGGAATCACATGGAACAACAAGAATGATACATTAGCGTTTAAAGGCCATCCTCCAGAGGAGAAAATCCCGCTAACGAAAAGGAAGATATTAAGTCGCATTGCGCGTATCTATGATCCAATAGGATACACCGCACCAGTTGTTATCAGAGCAAAGGTCGGATTACAGAAGCTATGGCAGATGGGATATGAATGGGACCAGGAGCTAGAGCCACAGCTGGCAAAAGAATGGGCAGCCCTTTTCGAAGAGTTGGAAGGGATGAGTAGACAAGTGCTTCCTAGATGCCTCACCCCCGCCCACGCTACAAATCTCCCGATACTCTGTATTTTCTCCGACGCTTCGCAAGACGCATTTGGCGCATGCGCGTATTTGAGATGGAGAATCGCGAACGATGGATATGAAGTCAGATTTGTCGCAGCTAGATCTCGCGTTGCGCCTCTGAAAGAGCTCACCATTCCCCGCTTAGAGCTTCAAGCTGCTGTGCTGGCAGCACGACTATGTAAGACGCTACAAGAGGAAAGTCGTCTAAAGTTTGAAAAGGTTAAGCTGTTTACAGACAGTATGATAGTTCACCATTGGATAAGAAGTGCACCTAGAAGCTTTAAACCCTTCGTATCAGCAAGAGTAAGCGAGATACAAGACAAGACTGACCCGAATGACTGGAGACACCTGCCAGGAGAAAACAACGTTGCCGACGACGTGTCTAGAGGTATCGCAGCACAGGAGTTATCCGGAAGATGGAGCAATGGTCCAGAGTTCCTACGGCGCCCAGAGGAAGAATGGCCAAACGAAGCAACCCAAGAAGAGTCTCAAGAAGAGGACATAGAGCGACGAAAGGAGAAGTTCTGTGGAGCCACGACCGTAGAAGCTGAAGAGGTTATAGACGCAAACAGGTTTTCAAGCTGGAGAAAACTTCTAAGAACGACAGCTTGGATACTTAGACTCGCAGAGAAGATTCGCCTAAGACGTCACGGACAGAGAGGTAGAGAAGGGCCACTCACAGTGGAAGAAATAAGGAAGGCGGAGTTGATTTGGATAAGAAACGCCCAGAAGGAATTGACGAAGCGCCTACAGAAGGGAGAGTTTATCTCGCTGAGCCCGTTTGTCGATGATAAAGGGATAATACGGGTAGGAGGACGAGTAGATGAAGCACTACTGACGTACGAGAATAAGCACCCTATTCTACTGCCAAGCACACACAGTTTGCTCGGACGCGCAACAAGCCGAGTACCGCAAGGCCCGTTCAAAGAAACAAGCAATCCACGCCATCGCGTAGAATTCGTCCAAAGGATAGTAGATTCATTTTGGAAAAGATGGTCGAGAGACGTGTTCCCAACACTCGTTCCAAGAAAAAAATGGACTGTCGAAAACCGAAACGTGCAGGTAGATGACATGGTGATACTATCAGAGCCGAATGCGATCAGAGGCAAGTGGTCAATCGGTCGAGTGATTAACGTATTCCCAGGACAGGACTGACGGGTTCGCAACGCAAAGGTGAAAACAGCAGCTGGCACATATGACCGTCCAGTTACAAAACTCGCAGTGATCTACCCTGCAGGCGGGTTCGCAGAATAGAGACTCTTAATATAGTTACAAGCCGGATAGGATAAGGACTACGCCCTTATCGGGGCGGAGGATGTTACGTTAATAAATGGACAATATATTGAACACTATTGATAAGTTAATTATTATAAGAGAGATTACGATGTTAATATCAAGAGATCGTTTTACAGCGTATGAATCATGTGTTTGTAAGTACATAGAAAACGTTTGTATAATCAGTGGAATTTCAGCTAACCAGAGGAACAGAAATACAGCTAACCCGGACACAGTAAAAACAGCTAACCAGGAGTTATTATCAGTGATCAGTTAGACACGCCACAGAAGTAAGTAATTTATAGATTCCGAATTATTGTAAATAAGCGTTGATTTCCTGTAATCTCTGACTAAATGTTATTTACGTGCATTCTTGTTTAGATCGAATAAATATCTCTTCAAATTAGAGTGTTATACGATTTGTGGTAAAGTCTTCACGGAATCAGAAACAGTACAGCGAACCAAATAGTACATTTCCAGAGGGGGTGGGGGCTTTTTTCCACGGTCAGAAATTCCAGGGGGTAGGGGGGGTCAAAAGTCACCCCCTGGATTGGAAATTGCAGGGGGTGGGGAGGTCTCTAAACAAATTCCCTCCGTGGATTTTTTCTGGAAATGCACATTTGAGGCGACTTGCATATTGCTAAAATCAAATACAAAATTCACAAGTGAAAGGGCAGCTCAATGTATATAAATAGCGCAATGCAAGTCGTGTTTGCTCCTACGTTTCGGTTATAATGACTGGGACTCTTTTAGATAAAACTGCACTATAGGCTCATAAGCTTGGCTAACCCGAGAGGGGGACTCTTATATTGGTCGGGCGGAGTGAAATCGTGGCCACTGCGGTATCTTTTAGGAGGTAAAAATATAAAAGCCAGGAAATGTTGGAATCTGCTATCTTTTCGGGTGCCCAATAATGATCAAGCAACTTTGCCCTTCAAATTAAGAAAAGAGCACTTGGATAGCTGTAAAACCTCTGTCAGTGTTGTCGCTATTCTGAAGCTTGGTCATACCCTTTATAGTATTAAGGGTTAAAATCGTTTCACTAATCTATTTGTTCTACAGAATATTGGCTACACTGTACAAGGATGGAATCAGTAGTACATGCCGTCACGTCTGTGTCGCCAGTATGGCAAGGAAGACTGGAAGACAAACATTACAGAAACTGGATAAAGGTTGTGCACGGGCTTGGTGTCGTTTGCGAGGGCATTCGTCCGCACGCAGAGAAGACAATGAAGGTTTTTCATGGAAGTGTGCTGGCAAATCTTGCTCATTTGCCGCTCTGCGCATGCGTACGCACTTCACACACAAGGCACACATGGCATACATGTTGGTGGGCAAAGAAGCTGGAGAGTTATCATCGAAGGTTGAAACCAACCTGGTCTCAGAGTGATTCCACTAAGTGGGCTGACCCAAACGCTGGTCCATGGGAGCTTGCCAAGCTGTACATGCCAGATTTGGGTCATAATTCTCGAGCATGCGTAGATGCAGCAAGTACAGATACCACAGGGATCCTGAACTTAATCTACTGGTGTACATCATTTTCAATCAATCAGACGTCAATCGAGTCAGTGCGTGATGCAAGGAACAAGTGCTTTCACTCGCCAAATCAAGAAATGGACGAGGGCGAAACTGCTACAGCGTTTGCTGCTTTTAAAAAGCTCCTGATGGCTCCTGAGCTTTGTGGCGATCCAAATGCATTACAAGCTTTAACAAAGATCAAAAATCTTGAATGCGATGAGATGATCAGCTTTGAGGAAATCGAACTTAAGGTGGTGAAGGATTTGATCGTCGTCAAAAACGAAGAGATCATGAGTAAATTGCAGGAAATAAAAGAAATGGGCAACGAGCAAGATGCCTGTGCACGAAAAGAAATAACCGATTTGAGGGATCAATATATGCGGCTTGACGAAATCCTTAACAGCCATAACAACATCATTACGAAGGACGCAGAGGATGAAGTACTTACAAATGCTTTTCTTGACTTTATCTGTACGGCGGTATTTGTAGCGCTACAGGTGCTAACAAAATCCCCGAGACAATTCTTGTTGTTGGTTCTTTTGCTGACAAAGGTTGGAATTCTTCAAGATCAAACAGAAGATAAAGGTAAGTAACAATAAGTGAGTGATGATGACTATAAGAACAATATTAATAAAAGTATAAGTTACAGACGGACGAATTTCCCGTCCAAAACACCAAGTTTCCCGTCCGGACGAGTTACACTTTTGTAGTGTGAAAACGACCAATTTCAATTCGTACTGAACACCTTGAGTATTTTATTCATGTTCAATGTATCACTATTGTAAGTCTTTACTTAAAACACGGCTTCCGTGTAAACCGTGGAAGCATAGTGGTTGTTTCCGTGTTAAGGCGTAAAGCGCTGGGTCTCCCACCACTGTGGTCCAGGATCGATTGTGCTTTAGGTCGGTCCATATATGGAAAAACTGTGATCTCGCGGCCTGAAATGTTATTAGCGGAACTCCTGTGGAGCCCCATTGGCTAATGTGTGAAAAAAAAATTAAAAAAAAAATTAAAAAATAAAAAAAAATAAAAGTAACCCATCGAGCTGTATTCAAGTGGTTGTATTTTCCGTTGGACAGCCGCTGGTGTACCGTCGGCTTATTTCTGAGTGCGTACACGGTCTGTTGCCATGGGTTACGATATTCACTTTTCGCCGCGGCCCTTGTGCAAGTCAAGATTTCGTCCGCCATCTGCAGTTTCTTGTAGCTTGTATCATTATTATTGGCCACAAAACTTTGAAAGAACTTTCGGGCATGTTCGGAAAAGATACAGAAGTAATTCTTTATTCCATAAAATACCAATTACACGGCATATAGGATACACTAACAAATATATAGGTACAAAAGAAAATAAAATAAAATAAAATTACATAAGACTTAATGAGACTCATTAGATTCTTCAGCATCTCGAACCATCGCATTAAACGCTCGAGAATATCAAAGCAAAATTTGGCAGTTACCTTTACGGCAGACTCGTCACACATCGACAATAAGTAAACGCATAGATTACGCAAACCTAGTTGGCCAAAGGAAACATTCAGTTGCAAAATGTCAGTCAAAAATGATTCTCTTAGATGAACAAAAGACGCATGGTTACAATACATCAAATAATGCGTCTCATCTCCAATTTCATTAAGATTGCAGAATGAACATTTCCTAGAGTTATAATCAATATTAGCATATCTGCCAACTTCCACTGGTAATCTATGTGCGGATAAACGCAGTTTCGAAACTGCTTGACGATGTCGAAAATTAGTCACCGAGACTAAATATTTCTCAAAACCCAGGCTAGACTTCAAAGATCTAAACAGCCTTAATTTTCCACCGGTCCCTTGACGTACGTTAGTCCTCCAGTGCTCGCAAAACATATCATATAATTGTGTTTTAATCTGTTTGGACACATCCTTAATCTGTTCAAAAGGAATTGCAATACTATCTAAAGATCCAAAACCACACAAAGACAAGAGGAAATTAGAAAAAGCAACCCCACGAAAGTTTGAAGACACACACCAAGAAGCCGCTTTTCCGACGAGACTATCCCGGAAAATAGGATTTGTTATCCGTAACCAATACCTGACAATCGTACAACCGATTTGAACTATCAGGGGTACCCTACCTAATTCTGCATACACAGCCATATTCGTAGACTTTAAGTGTATGCCTAAAATCCTCTTACAAAATTTTAGATGCAACCTCTCTATGTCACCTAAAACCGAGAAAAGTTTCTGCTTAAACATCTCCAAAGAAGATAACCTGCCTAACATGTAAGCACCCCAGACCTCACAACCATATAATAGCACGGGAGACACAAGCGAAGAAAATAATTTCAACATCACCTTCACCGGAATTTTCTCAACATTGGTGAAATGGGCAAAAAGACCATGATATGCCCTTAAAGCTTTATTATATAGGCACTTCCGTGCAAAATTAAAACTACCAGAAAAATGAAACACAATACCAAGATAGGTATAATGTTCCACGCACTCTAAAACCTGGCCACTGAAAGACCAACGAGAGAACAAGTATGGGCACCTCTGAGCACGCGTGCCAAAAACTAACACTTTCGATTTTTTCATGTTAACGCTTAACTTCCAGTGCTTTGTGTAAATAGCCAATCTATCGAGACAACGCTGAAGACCCGACTCCGATTCAGATAAAATGACTAAATCATCCGCATAAAGTAAGCAACTAAGATCAAAACCAGCCAGAGATACCGGAGAACAAGAAGCATCAAATATGCCAGGGATATCATTGACAAACAAATTAAAAAGCGTAGGACTAAGATTACAACCTTGTTTCACGCCAATTTCGGATCGAAAAAATGGAGTCACACCCTCATTCAACTTCACAGCCGCCTTAACAGAAGAATACATGCTTAAAAGTATTTTTATAAAGTTCTTACTGCAACCGCACTGTATAATCTTATAAAACAAACCGTCTCGCCAAATACTATCATATGCTTTGCGAAAATCAATAAAACAGGCAAACAACGGCTTATGCTTTTTCTTGTACGAATCTAAGAGAGCTTTCAGTACAAGTACATGGTCAGACGTCCTAAAACCCTTGCGGAAACCTATCTGATTATCATTCATAAGGCCATTTTCTTCCAAAAACCTATTGAAACGGGAGTTTAAGATTAAAGTAAAAAACTTCCCCAAACAACTACTGATACAAATACCCCTATAGTTTCCAGGGTCCATTCTATTACCTGACTTATGAAGAGGAACAATCAAACCTTCCGACCAAACCGTAGGAAAAATTCCCAACAAAAGCACGATGTTAAAAAGCCTAACAAAAAAAGGAGCCAAACTATCTACCGCAAGCTTTATTACCTCATTATTTATCACATCCCGTGCACTAGCTTTCTTACTCTTCAGTTTAACAGACAAACTACGCAATTCTTTCTCTGAAATAGGCTCATCCAATATATTATTCCTACACGAAGCCCAAACAGAAAAATTCCGTACAACTTCCGCCTCCATGCAAGTCGTGTCAGATGATACCGTGGAGGTGTTGAGCTCTTTAAAATAAGAAAACCAATCCGCTGAGGAAATCTCATTAGAAACCCCATTAGATATTGAGCCTTTAACGGAATTGACCAGTTTCCAGAAATCCCTCGGGTTATTATTCTCTAACAATTGAATTTGGTCCAAAAGATCATTATGAAATTGCCGCCTCAGACGTCTGGTCAATCGCTTATAATCTTTCTTTAAACTAAAAAACCGGTCCCGTAAATAGGGTTCGCCCGGATATTTAGAAAGTAAACAACCCACAGCACGCAATTCTTTTCTCAAAACATAACAATTATTATTAAACCACTGTTTTTTCTGAATCGTGGATCGAGTATGTGACTTCCGAACCCTTGGTCGCTTAACCGCACAAACGTCAGAGGACAAAGAAACTAATTCGTCGGAAAAACCGTTGACAAGATGGTCCACACACATTGTGTCTTTATCAAACGAAAGAAGTAAATTGTTCATCTTTTCTTTAACATTCGAGGATCGCAATTTGTCTTTGAAACTATTTATACATTCCTTGGACCACCTGATCGTTTCTGGAACAGGACTCAAAGAAACACAGTCTTGCAACTCCTTTTGCCAACCGCCAATTGATAAAGAAAAAGACAAAAATGAATGATGCGAAAAAATACTAGCATCTGAAACAGACAAGGTACACACCGAAGGAAAAAGACGCGACGAAACAACGGCATAATCCACAACGCTAGCCCCGTTATACGTGTGACACGTAAAACGACCTAAATAGTCACCTTTACTTCGTCCATTCAAGATAACAAGCTCATTTCCGCAGCATAACTCCGCTAAAGATTTGCCATATGTATTAACTTGATTATCCATTGAAACTCGTTGCTCAAACAAACTTCGAGACGAATCGAAGACATCGGTCGGATCCCCAACAGAATCGGACAAGGATCCTATCCTTGCATTAAAATCTCCGCAAAGCAAAATATCTCCCCGACCACTGAATTTATAAATACCTTCTTGAAGACCTTCAAAATGATCAAGATCAAGACGTTTCTCTCGTGGAGAATTCTGAGGTGGGATATAAACCGAACATACAAAAATGTCACGCTCCAAACTAAAAAACGTTTTATCCAACATCCACCAAACGAACTCATCACTACTGTCTTTATCCAAAAATTTCACTCCCTTTCTTAAACATGAGCGTACTAAAACGGAAATACCTCCCGAATTCCTTCGAGCATTTTCAGATTGCCGTCTACATTTCGAATATGAGCAGAAACCTTCCAGAACCAAATCAGCACCCGAAGGCAACCAAGTTTCCACCAACGAAATGAAATCAAAACCTCGCAAACACGCTAAAAATTCAGCGTCATCAAGCTTTGCTGAAACCCCTTCCACATTCCAGCTACAGAAGCGCAAGCAACTATTATTCATGCAGCCGAAACAACCAAATAAATTTTGCCCTCAACAACCTACACAAACGCATAATGAAAAACATAAAAACATAAATATAGAAAATAATAATAAAGTAACACTAATAATATAACTAAACAGTCAGAGGAATCCTAGGAGGACCGAAATAATGATACCCTGGGGGAGGGACCGGTGGAGGAAAAACGACATTAGCCTTTGGGTTACCTGTCTTTGGTTGCTGGCAGAATGGACTGGGATCAGGGAAGGATGAGTAATCGATAAAGTGGTTTACTCAGCCGGGATCATACCAGAAAGAAATTAAGTTAAGAGGTTTAAAATCAAGCTATGAATCATTTTAGATTGCAAAAACAAGGAAAATAATTTGCAGCTTTGTTACAGCTCAAGCACGGAATAAATTTAATTGGCATAGACACGGAATTCTCACGGAATTTAGCCAGCCTTTGCAGTTGACTTGTTCAAGAAAAGAAAACATGTCGCTCGAACTGTTAGGAGAAAACTCAATATGTGTACATGGAAAGAACAATGTACGACTCGCTTCTCAAGGTCATCCTTGGAGCTGAATAAGTTTCTAACGACAGAAATGCTTTGGCATCAAGATTCCTTCAAGAAGAAAAGATACGATATTCAGGTAAGTTTTCAAGTAAGTTAGTTCCAAAGTTGAGTGCTTTGCTCATCTCTTTGCTTTATAGGGCGCATGTTCTCCATTGAAAATGCAACACATGAATCTCTAGGATATCAATCATATTTAAACTACTCTATCTATACTTCATATCCCTTGTACTTGCAATACGATAATTGTAAATACACATTGGAATCATGTCTTTAATTTTACTATTGGAAATTAGACTTAACTCAATATTTGAAGCTTGGCTTTGTGGATGAGACTACATGTGTTTTGGTGAAAACGTTTTTGCTGAAATCATAGACAGAAATCAATAATGATTGACTGCAACATTGTATCATGATAATACAGCTTAAAGTTGGTGGCCAGCATCACAGCCAGCTGAAAGACAAAAGCATTTTCCACTCTTTTAATCCTCTGGTAATGTCATTTTTTGTCAACAGAGATCAGGCTAAGACATTTTATTTATTAGGCAGTTTGCTAGAAAATGCAAGGGATTTTCTCTGCTCACATGAATAACAAAGTTCCCAGGCACAACAGGCTTTGGCAATAAAAACAATCCCCCCAACCCCTGGACATTTGCTACAAGCTAACTTTGCATTTATGGAGCGTGGGAGAAAAATTGCTCACATTTCCTAATAAGCTGCCTTCAAATAAAGAAAATGTCTCGGCCTGAACTCTGTTGACATAAAAATGTTATTACAACAGTAAATACTTTAAAACAGTGGAAAATGTTTGTCTTTCAGTTGGCCAAGACGCTTTTATTCACTCTACATTTTTTTATTCCAATTTAGCTTGTAGATCTCATTTCTACAAGCTAATTCTAAAGAAACAAAGTTCTAACCCTACCTACAGACAAATAAAAAAAATCATTTGGGTCAGGACTTTTTTCCCCGCAAGCAGATTACCCCTGATGGACATTTTGCACATTACCCCAGGGTAAAACCAAACAACCAATCTGACTCCGAAGGGGCAGGGAGGAATGCTTGTGTACATTTTCTTATTAACTTCTACCTGGAATATGCTATTATGCAAAAGATACTATCATCTTTCTTTTTTCTTGCATGGGTCTTACAGGAACGTCAACTCTCCTGGTTTTGCCAGGCATCTCAAGAGTTTTCGCTTCGTTTCCCGGCAAAAATTCAAGATGACTGCCATACATTTACTGTATTTCTCCCGGGAATATTTCAGGAAATTTAGCCATTTGAAGACCAGCTCCAGATTTTTAAAGTCCCTGCATGGTTTGCCATCCCTGGTCTTAGAGATTCCATGAAATGAATGATTTTCTGATTTTCTTGCTAGAGGTCTGGAATCTTAGAATTCAGACTTAGGTTAAGATTTGTCACCACACTCTAAATTTTCTGTGGAATTTTAAATAATGCTGTTTCAAGGACTTTAAAGTTACTTTAAGGTATCAGTTATGGTATTTGATGATCCAGCCCTCCAAGCCTGTAAATTTCTTTTACTGACTAGGCTACTTAGCTGTAGGTGTCCCGTTTGACTTTGATTTTTTTTCAGTTCTCAGGTGCTGATGCTAGGGCTGGTTCACAAATGAATTGCAACACAAGGTGCAAGAAGGTAGCCAAGACTTTTTCCAGGGCATCAGCTAACCCATCCTGTAACTCTAGACTCCATTTTCACTAAGCACTGTGAAAAAACCCCTGGAATTTAAGAGGTCATATCTAGCCTGCTTATGGCTTGGTTCATATAAACAAAAACAGACCACCTTTCCAGAAGTATTTTTGTAACAATCTTGTAACAAAAAAAAAAGAATGCAACTCATCAAATCAAAAGGATAGCGTACTCAAACTCTTTCCTTTTTGTTGTTCGCATAATTATGAAATCCCATGTGCAAAAAAGCAAAATTTCAAAATACTTTGTGATTATTTGTACTTATACTTTCAACTAGACCATGAATTTGTACTTACTGTGCGACTACGTCAACCGGGCCATTTTGTAAGAAGTTAGCCAATCAGAAAGCAAGTACAGAACAAAGGATCTCCACTTTCTTGAGATTTCAGACATCGAAATATTCACTTTTCTCTAAAAATTGTGGAAATTATGGGCAGAAATAACTTCAAAACACTTAATTACTCATCGTCAGATGTATTGCAGGTATTAAATTTGCTTAAAATGGTTTGAATCTCTAAATGACAAACTTTTTACGGGATGGCCCGGTTGACGTAGTCGCACAGTAATCAGTATTGTGATTCAAACATGCCTCCTTTTTAGACATTGAACCAAGCTTCCTGTGCTTTTTGTCTGCCTTGTTTCCAGGTTCTTGACCGTGAAAAACACAGTAGAAAATGTGCATACCATCCATTCTCAAGTGTATCTGAATTCTAGTTGAGTTTTAAGTTTTCTAGGCCAATAGAAATATCAAAAAACTTACTGGAATTCCAAATATGGTATGCAGATATTTCCTTATAAGGAAGTTGGAGAAAGTCGACACTTTTTCAAGGGAACTATCTTGATATGTTATTCCAAAGCAGGATCTCACTTTATAGTGGGTGAGGGGGCTATGCTCATTTTTCTGTTGGTAGTTTTTCATTTACTTTTACTTTAACGAAGCATTCATTATTTATGCCAGGGGGTGGGCTGGCAATTATTAAGGGGGCCCATGTTAAATTTGGCACATTCAAGTAGGGGATCACCAGAAGATATGAAAACACTTGTGAGGGGTCATCTACATTTTGTGGCAGCAACGTTATGTTAATTTAACATATGGATACAAGAGGTTACACACCTGTAATTACAACAAACTGTTTATGCACGCATCAGGAAATGTCTTAAAAATACTGGTTGTTGTCTACTTGGTATCTAGATGTCCCAACATTTCTTCCTGATCTAAAGGGGGGGAGGGGGCTATCATTATCATAAAAAATATTGATACTTTGAGGGGGGTCAAGTTTTTTTTTTGGGCTGAATGAAAAATCTTGCCAGCCCACCCCCTGGCATAAATAAGAATGCTCCCTACCAGAACAATGCTTAAAACTGGATTTAAACCATTGCTCACTGGAGTTCCAGTAAATCCCCCTACAAGGATATATACTTAGATATATTTTTTATTTGAACTGTAAGAAATAATAATGATTTACATTTGGCAAAACTCCAATAAATATAAAGAAATACATTAATTTTTGCCTATTTTTGATTGTTTAATTTCACTTATTTGTTCAAAGAGGGGGTTCAAAGGCTTGTCATGATGGAGTGATTTTGCAAAGTAGTTCTTCTTGTTCTGTTTTGGTCGCCCATACAAAATTTTGCTATGTTTTCGGATATTTTCTATTAATTTTAGTAACATTATTCTTGTGATGCATCCAAGGGGGCCATTTGACATAAATTGATTTCGGTTTTGATTTCTATGGTATGGAAGAGTTCATATAGTTGGGTAGGATAAAATTGCTCTTCCATTTCAGTTCTTTTTTTTTCTAACACCTGCTTTGTCTCCCGTTTTCGATCCATAGGTCATGGAAGGGCATTGGAAATCCCAGAGGGGTGAGGGTGGGGAGTCAATTTACTTTCTTTGGAGGGATGAGGGGAGGGGGTCTCTTCTCAACAACCTTCTGTGTGGGGGGATATTTTCTGGAAATGTCTGGTTCCAGATTATCCATACCCCCTATACAAAGGGATTGGAAATTCCGTCAATTTACTTGATCTTTTCCTTACAAATACTGTATTTTTCTTTGGAAATTACATAGAGGGGGTATGGATATTTTTTGGAAACACATGATTATGATTATGATTTTTATACTACAGTACAAATTTTTAAGGGTTTTTTTTCTGACTTTTCTGACTAGGATTCTGTTAGGGGTAGTTAGGAAACTCAGTATTATTAAGCAACTCTTTTCAAGCAAAAACAATCTTCAGATGTTTAGGTTTTGCCAGATTTCTAGGATTCTGTAATGGGAAGTTATGTATCTCTGGGGTTAAAATACATGTCCACAATACACAGCTCTTCAAATTCCATTTGTCCAACAAGCACCCCCACCCAATTGATATGGGTGAGTGCTCGACCTTGACTTTTTTGATCACTAGTCCCATCAGGACAAGTAGCACAGAAAAGTTACTTGCCTTAGCCAACTGGCTTATCAATTATAGTCCATTATAGTCTAGTCGCCAGGAGGGGTCCCCATGCACCCCCTGAAATCATTTTCTAATTAGTACCATCAGAAGCCAGATAACGTCCGATTAATTGCTCTATTTCACTATGACGTCATGGTTTGTTTACATGGGCAAGATACCTGAAACTTGGTTCAAATAAAAGTTCCATTCGAACATCATGAATGGCATTTTTTCATCATGTTTTGGTCATTTCTAAATGCTGCTGCTGTCCCAGACTCGTACCCGTCGCTAGGTTGTCAAATCAGTCGTCAAATAACTGTTTTGCTGCTCTTTAGTAGAAAAGTCGAGGAACGCAGGGGATTATGGGAAGGATTAGCACGGCGCTAGGTTGTCAAATCAGTCGTCAAATAACTGTTTTGCTGCTCTCTAGTAGAAAAGTCGAGGGACGCAGGGGATTATGGGAAGGATTGGCGCGGCGCGCAATGGATTGTGGGAAGGGCGCCCGGTCCACAATCCATTGCGCGCCTTGCGAAATCTTCCCACAATGCATTGCGCGCCGCGCTAATCCTTCCCATAATTCCCTGCGTTCCTCGACTTTTCTACTATAGCGACCTTCCCATAATTCCCTGCGTTCCTCAACTTTTCTACTATAGCGACGGGTACGAGTCTGCTGCTGTCCCCGCTGGCGACTATGATTCATAGCGCAAAAACAATAGAGTGTTTTGATATGACGTCATAGTGAAATAGGGCAATTATTGTCAGAAATTTGCTATAATATTATTGCATGTATAACAATTAGTCGTTCTGTAAGAGGTATAAACATTGGAGTTCCGCTTTTAGGCAGTGCCTAAATCTATATATTATTGTTGACCTCGGCCTCCGGCCTCGGTAAACATACATTTTCCAGCTCTCGGTCACAGTTTTCCCTATACGGACCTCCCAGCCGGTAAATAACATCGTCGAAACGACGAGTTTCTCGTCTAGACGGAAAACTCGTCTTCAATGGCTGATTGCATTTTTAAACCAAACCGGGGGGGTTGAGGACCTCACATAAAAAAGACTCCCTCCCCTGGAATTTCCACTTGTGAAACAGACCCTCTCCCCTGGAACTTCCAACCTCATAAAGTACCCCCTCCCCTGGAATTTCCATTTTTTCTTGCAAAATACCCCTGGAAAATCTATTTTTTGCTAATATGTCCCAGGAAAGTCGCCTTTTTACCCCTCCCCCTTGGAATTTCCAGTCTCCAGGCACACCCCCTCCCGTGGAATTTCCAGAGTCCAACACAACCCCCCTGGAAAATTTTCCGTAGGTCCTCAAGCCCCCCGGTGCGGTTTAAAAATGCAATCAGCCAATTCACACTAGACGGAGTTTACAGACGAGTAGCCCGAAGTATTTCGTCCCAGGAAGACTGGAACTAGAATGCTCCAAGGAGTTGTGGGTAATAAAGATGGCGCCGAAAGGTGGCTATGTAACCACGCGAGAACGCCATCGGGCTCTAAAACCACCCTTGACTCGTCTAATGTGAATTCTCGTCGGTGTTTTAAAGATAAGTTTAACGACACGAATTCACATTAGACGGGAAACTCGTCTGACGAGAAACTCGTCTTGACGCTGTAGTGTGAAAACGCGGGCTATTCTTAAGTACTTTTCTACGTTGACGGTGGCAAAGGTAGTATTAGATCAACACTCTTAGGACAATTCGCGCCTTTGTCACACAAGGACCATCTTGAATTTTATTCAGCACGAAAACAAGGCCAAGCAGGGCGCGGGTTTTGATCATGTTGGAAAGTGAAGACTGATGCTGGGATTTATGGTACAAATGTTGACCACCAAGCTACCAAAAAGTACTCCGTATTTGTTTTAGAACCAAAACGTTGATTGGCTCATTGCTTTTTTCTGCTTTGCCGGGTCATTCTGGAAACAAAATGGCGGCCGCGTGACAGAGGCGAACTGTATTTGCGGCCCGGAGAACGGGCTCGACACCAAACAATCTGTTGCGTTGTCACAGATTTTTCAGTGTCGGACCAACACCGAATGAGCATGTACGAAATTGGCCCAGCAAATAGCAGCGTTAGATAAGCCATTAATAAAGCTACGGCTAAACTAGGACACATTAGCGTAAAACATGTGTGTCCTGCATGTTTCCCCGAGTGGCAGATACATAAAATGTTTCTTGTCTGGCTGAAAAACATTTCTTTGTGCCCCAGCTATACATAATTTGACGCAATGTTTCTCGCGTGGCTAAATTGGGAAACATGAAGTAAAACATGTGTCCGACTACAATCCCGTGCGCTGCATGTGTCCTAGTTAGTTTAGCGAAAGTTAAGACTGTTGATCTGCTACTACTTGTGAACACTTTGTTTCCATCATTCACAGGCCACTGCCATATGAGTTTTGATGGATCCCTTGACCTCAAGCAACAAGAGCATTACCTAAACTTTGCAAGAGAAGGTTTTATAGGCAGGCAATGGCTGTTTGATAGAATATCCAACGAATTGCAAGAAACCAATTGGGGAGTGCTAATCACCGGAGCGCCTGGGTGTGGCAA
This sequence comes from Scolanthus callimorphus, assembly GCA_033964015.1. NCBI lineage: Eukaryota > Metazoa > Cnidaria > Anthozoa > Actiniaria > Edwardsiidae > Scolanthus > Scolanthus callimorphus. The sequence goes on along the minus strand of JAWWUD010000085.1, from coordinate 281,747 downwards.
GTCCGCCGTCATGGCGAGTCTTATCTGTTCAAAGCTTTCAAGCACCTCGCTTCACAGCCAGATTATTGGCTATCATTTGTGCGTACATTCAGCGAAAAGTACAAAGGATGGAGCTAAATTTGTTCGTAATATGGCTTATATGATCGCATCTAAAATTTCTCAATACAAACTAGTGGTGCAAAGTGATGAGCGTGTTCGAAAATTCCTTAAAGATGATTTGTTATGTGGCGATGATCCCGCAACTTGCTTTGAGATTGCTGTTATTACTCCATTACAAACCCTTGCAAACTATTCACCCGAAAAGCCGACACTTATTCTTATTGATGCTCTGGACGAATGCGTCACCTCGAAAGAAGCTGAAGGTGAAGTCATCAATATTCTTAGCAAAAACGTTCGCAAATTTCCAAAATGGCTGAAAGTTATTCTCACTTCCCGTAATGACTCGAGCATTTTGAGTGAATTGCCAGGAGTATCCATCATTGAAATCCAAGATGATGACCCAGACAACCTGCAGGACATTGAGTTGTACATAACACGAACACTTCAACAAAAGATTTCGATTGTTACTCATCCAAGAGCTTATATCACCGGGAAAAAGGACGATCTTCCTATAGCAGCTCTTGTCAGAAAAAGTGAAGGCAACTTTTTGTACATCAAGTTAATTCTAAACCACATTGCGGCTGTTGGAATCGAAAATGTGAACTTCAATGAGCTTCCTGAATCTATTGACAGTGTATACAGAGCTTACTTCAAACGCAAGTTTAGTGTTAAGGACGATTTCCAATCCTTGCGTAAGATTTTCGAGGTATTGGTGGCGACACAACATCCTTTGACTGCGCAAAAACTATTTGAAATTCTACAAAAGGGTAACAAGGATTTGGACTACGATTACGATTTTCTTTATAATTTAAACAGTCTCGCAATGTTTATTCGATATGGCGGAAAGAACGATGTTGTTAGAATCTTTCACAGTTCCCTGACAGAGTGGTTGACCAATAAAACGACTAGAAAGTTTTACATCAGCAAAAAAAGAGGAAGTACTGTCCTTGCTCAATTCTACTTGGATCAAATCAGCCAAAACGTTACGAATATTACCGCCAAGTTTGTGTATGATATGGCAAGTTATATTATTAAGGGTGTAACTGTGAAAAATCAGATAAGCAGGTTTATTGAGGCTAAATCAGAACTCATAAACGCTACTGATCCTCGGACAAACTCAACGGCCCTCCACTTCGCATCTAGTGAGTCAGAGGTCGATATAGTTAAGTTATTGTTACATCATTTTCAAAACGTCGACTGCAAAGACAAGGAAGGTCACACGCCTGCTTTTTTGGCAGTTTCCACTGGACGTCTGGCCAATCTGATGGCTCTGTTCGCGAGAATGTCTGATATACGGCAACGAACTGCAGTCCTAAACTGGGACATTCAAAAACTACTCCCAGACCCAGTTGCGGAATGCAAGCGAAAAATGTGTGGGTATTCTTTGCTTCACGTTGCTGCCCAAAAAGACCATTTGAATGTCCTTGGATTTCTCTTGGATAGTGATCCGACGATTGTGAACGAGGTTTCCGGTGCTGGTAATACCGCAATGCAAATTGCTGCGGAGTATGGACATGTTAACATCATGGAAATTCTTGCAGCGAGACAGGCAAAAATAGACACGGCGAGCCTAAGGGCGGCTGCAGGACAAAACCGAGTCAATGCTGTCCAATTTCTTGTTGATAGAGGTGTCGTAGACTCTTGTTTGGCTTGTGATAAATGTTTTGATCAAAGACAGTATCTCAGACAACCTGTTGGTAAGCTGGTTGACGACAGACATGTCTTGCGTTGCGAGACGGCATTGCATGTGGCATCAATCCTCAATCATCCTGAAGTCGCAAATGCTCTGCTGAAGTCAAGTTTGAGTGTGGCTAATCTTTGCTACGATTATGCGGGCATGTTACCCTTGCATGAAGCAGTACGACACAACAGCTACGATACCGCAGAAGTACTACTCTCTAAAGGTGCTAACGTGTCAGCCAGATGTATCAATGCGTACTCAAACTTCCCTTCCAATGAAACGACAGAGAAAGGAACAGGACCTTATTGCTTTGGATTCACGGCTCTGCACTTGGCTGCAAGTTATGATCATGCCAAAGTGGGTGAGTTGCTCATGGAATACGACGCAAAGGCAAGCGAAACAGATTCAAACGGTCATCAGGCTATTCATGTTGCCGCATGCAAAGGGAACGCGGCCTTTATTGAGATGCTGGTCCGTAATGGAGTTGATATTAACAGCCAGGACACCTCAGGGATGTCAGCCCTTCATCGTGTGGTTACTTGCAATGCCGCTAATGATGTTCTTGGTGTCATTTTAAAACTCGGGGCGAATATTCACCAAGTTGATAATCTTGGTCGCACTCCATTTCATTATACCGAAGGTAAAGAGCACAGCGAGAAGTTGCTCTTCATAGATCCGTACGTTCGCAATCCTATTGATATTATAAAGAAAGACATCCCGCATACATTTCGGGAAAAATACCCTTCGCTTGTTTCCAGTTCACCTCTTGTTATCAGCTACGTGAAGACTGCCATCGACACTTCCTCACTTCATGATATTTTCAAATTACCAAAGATGCTGGCTCGAGAACGAACCAATCGTGATTTGTCATGCATGGTGATAGGAAGCAACAAAGTCGCGAGTTTGCCAGCCCCAGTCATGTTCGCCACAACAGCATTGCACACCCTGGACATCGATGTTCACCTGTCAACCCTGATAGAAACCAAAGCCATCCCTAAAGGTGACGCCTACGACCAACAAGGCGCAGTTATGCCCTATGGAAGGAAGCCACGATCATCTTCTCAACCCTGGTTACAAACAGCTTTAAATTGTTCTTTCCTTATTGAGGCAGTAAAGTCGAACCTTGTTTACACAGTAGAAAAACTTTTGGACGCAGGGCTAGATGTCGATTGTGAACACCTGGGAGAGACACCGATATTAGCTTATCTGCGCAAGGGCGGAAGGAACACGGCAAAGGTTCTCGTGAAACACAAAGTTAACATCGAAGTCAAATGTGACGATTATTTTATTGACTCCGTGTTTCACTTGTCTGCTTATCACAAACTGCATTACCTCCACTACCTTGAGGCTTTTAATGACTTATTTAGATGGGATGAATATTTAGAAGATGATACCGCGCTTTTTGATTATCTGCTTGACGAATATGACGAGCGAGACAACATGGGAAGAAATAAGGTTGTCAGAATTGATGATGGCCCTTTTGCCAAAGCCATAAAGTCTAACAAAAGCGCGATCCACGAGTGTTTTGATGAAGAGGGTTTCACGATACTTCACCGTGCTGCGCAGGGTGCTAACGTTGTTGCTGTCAAAAAACTAATCGCTTGGGGCGCTAATGTCAGCCAAGAAGTAAAGTACTTGAAAGGTATTACCCCTCTCTTTCTCTCCATCGCGTATGCTATAAAATATCGTCCATATATGAACTTCCATGAGCCAAGCCTCCTGACTTCTATTGAGATAGAATTTGCCTCACTTACCTCCGAAGAAATCATCGAGCAGATGTGGAAAGAAGGAAAGGCAATTAATATAAATTGTGATTCAACATCTCCTGTACCGACACTATATCATTTGGCTGCTTCTAGAGGGATGCATACTACCATCGATCTGCTATTGAATAAAAGCAAAACAAGTTTGGTAGCAGGAATGACGGTTAACTGCCCGACCAAAGATGGTATAACACCCCTATATTTGGCCAAGCTGGTCGGAACTGACGACTGTAAAATGATCTGCTGCTGTCCCTGGCATGAGGCTGCAGGAGCGATTATACTACATGGGGGAGCGTCTGAAACGTTCCCAAATCCAAAAGCGGAGTACTTTTTGCTGATGAGCACTCTGTTCAATGCTGTTCCAAAACGAATGAAGATTCCATTGCGTTCGTATGGTTTCAGCTCACTGCGTAAATTAATAGAATTGGAATGCCCGATCAGGTTGTTAGAAGCAGATAGCACACCTTTTGCGAACAAGCTATTTTCTGGATATTGCAATCCCGAAATAAAAGCCTGTGCAATTGCAGAGTTATTTATCAGAAAGGCAGCTGAGAAAGTGTTAGAAAAGCATCTCGACATCAATAAAATTTACACAAAAAAACTTGCATTGTTCGATTTGGGGAGACTAAACATCTCATCTATTCTCCTAAATCTATTTGTAAGGACAACAGAAGGGCACTGCGTGACGGTTAACCGGACGTTACCAGAAAATTTGTCCCATGAGAAACAGGGCAATCGACAACAAGACACTCGCCTTGGACGTGATCCCGATATATGCACTGAAGAAACTAAAACTCAATTTAACGACGTGGAAAAGGAAAGCAAAATACTATACAGAGAGTTTGAAAGCAAGTTTGAGTCTCTGCAGGAGGAATGCGAAAACTTTAGAGGTGCTCTAATGTTATGGGGTGAAACAGCCAAGTTTCCAGATTGCACTCAAGAACTAGCCTCGATATTCAGGGAGTACCGCTGTGTGTGGATAAACACGACTCTCTCTTATGTCAGACTGAGGTTCTTGTTAATGAATCTTAAGTTCTGGCAGGAGCAAGTTCAGAAGAACATGGTTCTGCCTAGTTTATCAGAGTTTATGAGTCTACGAATGTTAAGAGTTGTTCTGGAACTGACTGATGAAGAGCTGATTGATGTGGTTGCCGCTCTTGGCGAACGTAATCCGTTAAAGGACTTCCAATACCTTGAGTTGCTAAGGTTTCGAAGAGCACCAATGTGGAAGGAAACATTCCCGCCATACACGACGTAACAGCGACGTACGTAGCTTATGTCTCGCTGTTTGCTCGGCGCCAGGCGCGGATCCAGAACATCCTCGGAGACACAGGGGATTTTTCCAGCAGAGGAAAAATTTGGACCAAATGTTCCTTAGGTGAAATAAATCAGTTTTCGGGAGGGGTGCCATCATTTCGACCCAAGGGGGGAAGGGTAGGGGCAATTTTGTCTATTTCCTAATTTCCCAATATTTCCTTGGTATTAAAGGGTTATAGATAAACAAGACCATGACAATTCTTCCTGTATGGTGCCCTTTACATTGGACTAGGTGGGAGTGCAACAAATGTCCAGCAAGGGAGGGAAGGGGGAGTTTCGGGTCACATTTTCGTGCTACTCTCAGAGATCATGATTTCATCGTACAATCGCAAAATTCGACATAAATGTTCCTTAGGTAACATTTAACAGTTTTCGGAAGGGGTGCCACAATTTCGGCCCAATGGGGGGAGGGTAGGGAGAATTTTGTCCATCACCTGATTTACCCTATATTTCAGTGGTATTAAAGAGTTATTAATAAACAAATCCACGGTTATTCTTCATGAATGGTCCCCTTCATATTTGACTAGATGGGGTGCTACAAACATTTGATAAGGGGAAGGGGTGAGTAATGGATAAAATTTACATGCTATGCGCTTTTTAATTGCAATTTGATTGTACAGTCACCAAATCAGACATGAATTTTCCTTAGGCAACATCTAACAGTTTTGGAAAAGGGTGCCACAATTTCAGTCAAAGGGGGAGAGGGTAGGGACAATTTTGGACTTTACCTGATTATCCCTATATTTCAGAGGTATTAAAGAGTTATTGATAAAGAAAACATGATAATTCTTCTTGAATGGTCCCCTTCACATTTGATTAGATGAGGGTGCTACAAACATTTGTTGAGGGGGAGAGGCGGGTTACGGGTGAAATTTACATTCTACACTGTTTTTTATTATAATTTGATTGTACAGTCACCAAATCCGACATGAATATTCCTTAGGCAACATCTATAAGTTTTAGAAAGGGGTGCTACAATTGTGGCCCAAGAGGGGAGGGGAGGGAAAATTTTGCCCATTGTGATTATCCTTACTTTTATTAAAGGTATTAAAGAGTTATCTATATACAACAGCATAATAGTTAGTACGTTTCTCTTCGCATTTGGCTAGATTGGATGCAGAGTATCGATAACTCTTTAATAGCTCTGAAATATAGGGATAATCAGGTAAGGTACAAAATTATCTCTACCCTCCCCCCTTGGGCCGAAATTGTGGCCCCCTTTCCAAAAACTGTTAGATGTTGCCTAAGGAACATTTATGTCAGATTTGGTGACTGTACAATCAAATTGAAATTAAAAAGCGCATAGCATGTAAATTTCACCCATAACCCGCCTCTCCCCCTCGACAAATGTTTGTAGCACCCCCATCTAGTCAAATGTAAAGGGAACCATTCGTGAAGAATCGACATGGTGTAGTTTTTCAATAACTCTTTAATACCGCTGAAATATACTGATAATCAGGTAAACTACAAAATTGTCCCTACCCTACCCCCCTTGGACCGAAATTGTGGCACCCCTTCAAAATACTGTTAAATGTTGCCTAAGGAACATTCTTGTCGGATTTGGTGACTGTACAATCAAATTGCAATTAAAAAGCGCATAGCATGTAAATTTCACCCATGACTCACCCCTCCCCCTTGTCAAATGTTTGTAGCACCCCCATCTAGTCAAATGTGAAGGGGACTATTCATGAAGAAATACCGTGGATTTGTTTATTGATAACTCTTTAATACCACTGAAATATAGGCTAAATCAGGTGATAAACAAAATTCTCCCTACCCTCCCCCCATTGGGCCGAAATTGTGGCACCCCTTCCGAAAACTGTTAAATGTTACCTAAGGAACATTATGTCGAATTTTGTGATTATACGATGAAATCATGATCTCTGAGGGTAGCACGAAATTGTGACCCGAAATTCCCCCTTCCCTCCCCCTTGCCGGACATTTGTTGCACCCCACCTAGTCCAATGTGAAGGGCACCATACAGGAAGAATTGTCATGGTCTTGTTTATCTATAACCCTTTAATATCAAGGAAATATTGGGAAATTAGGAAATAGACAAAATTGCCCCTACCCTACCCCCCTTGGGTCGAAATGATGGCACCCCTCCCGAAAACTGATTTATTTCACCTAAGGAACATTTGGTCCAAATTTGGCGCCTTTACGCACATGTGCACGATTTTACAAATTTTCCCCTTAACAGACTCTACTACAGTAGTGCAGCCGCTTGGTGCAAAATTGTTCAGTTTTATGGCAAAGCTACCAAATTTGGCACAAATAATGCTAACCACCCATAGATTAATATTACATATGGCCCCACCCGGGGTCCGCCCTGGATCCATCCCATAATTTCAGTTTTAGTCGCGGGTAAGGTTGCTCATTGAAAAATGTATGTTTCCGTTAATTTTGCAAATTTTATGTGTATATCCTTTCATTAAGCTCCGTGGAATGTGGTTGTTACAAAATATTTCATACTTTTTGCTTTTAAGGTGGCTCGGGAGAAAAAATAAAATAATCGTTTATAAAGTCTCGCAAGGGTATTAGCTACGTGCTAGAGCCACCAAAATTCCCACAAAGAACAATAACTATTTAAAGATTAAATCGACACATGGCTCCACCCGGGATCCGCCCTGCATCCCATAATTTTAGTTTTAGCTGCTGGTAAGGTTACTCATTAAAAATGTACTTATCTGTTTATTTTGCAAATTTTATGCTTACATCCTTTCATTAGCTCTAAGGAATGTTGTTGTTACAAAATATCCCATAATTTTAACTTTTAAGGTGGCTCGGGAAAAAATATTGAATAATTATTCATAAGCTCGCAAGGGTTATTTTTTTTACGTGCTAGAGCCAACAAAATTCCCTCAAACAACAAAAAATATCCAAAATTAAATGGACACATGGCTCGTCCGGGATCCGCCCTGGATCCATGCTATAATTTAATTTAAAATTGGTAAGGTGGCTCATAAGAAAAATAAGTGGATATGTGTGTTAATTATGCAAATATAATGTTGAAGTGTCATTACTTCAGCGATAAAAGATTTAAGGGATTGATTTAATGGTAAACCTTCGAAATGACATGATGACAATTGTTTGTTTTTAGACTACTAGTCAATAAGGAAGAGTAAGAATTTTCACAAAAGAATAAAGTAATCTATCTTATAATTTGGGCCTTGAAAGAAGCGCACATCACTTGGAAAGTTTCTAATGCTCCTGCCTACGAAGGATTCTCAAGATCATCTGGCGCGATCACGTCCCCAACAGGGAGCCGTGTAAGATCGAAAAATAGACTGTCCTAAACTCCGTACTAGATTACTCTCTTGCTGTCTGCGTCTCTTTGGGCATGTTGCCAAAATGAGAAAATCACTGCCTCAGAGACGAACAAATCGTCTCAAGACGAACAAATCGTCTGATGTGAAAACGGGACGAACAAATTTTCAGACGAACAAATCGTCTAAATTTGTTCGTCTGTTTGGCCGTCTAGAAAGACTATATTTTATAGATGATTTGTTGGTGTAGACGAACAAATCGACTAAAGTATGACCTGAGATCACACTAGACGTACAAAAGACGAACAAATGGTCAGACGATTTGTTTGTTTTCTAGTGTCAAAACGGCCATTACCACCACCCACACATGGTCGACGCAGTGTTAGCCGGCCGCGTAATAGTATCTTGCGCGCTTTCGAGAAGGATCTGAAGCTACTATCAGGCGAGTGCATCACCATCTCTTCCGCTTGACAAGCTGCACAAGATCATCGTTCTTGGAGATTATCAATAAGAGCACTTTGCGTGCAGGCAGGCTCACCTCGGTGATGAAGACCTTTCCAAGTACAAGTACAAGTACAAGTAAGTTTATTTCGCAGAGAAAAACAAAAAAAAAAACGTTTTCCCCCTTGACTACGTTACACGATTCAGAGGTTATAATCTTTAATCCTGCATTCTTGAAAAAATTTTTAAAGGACTTTGAGAAAGTCTACTTCCTATGTTGAGGAGGGAGAAGCCTTCGACGCTACAGTCGTCTTTGAGGGTACTTTGTCCATTTTATTTCAAAATTGCACGTTTTGGGGGAAGTTATTGAGATTGCCTCGAGTTTTTAAGTAACTACCACCAAAGCAGAAGCACCTCATGAAATCTGAGCACAATCATACTTTCCTGCGCACACATAAGGCTTGCCTGCAATCGTCCCGTTTTTTTGTTATCATTCATTCGAAAAAGGTGTTGTTAGTGCTCCAGATGTTGACACAAGTTCAAATGGCTCGATTCGATGGGCCAGGGCACTTTTAAACATCGACGGTCTAACAGCAAAAAAATGCTTAAAACACTATTAAAAATTCTGTAAGGAAGAGAGAAAATATCCAGCACAAACAGTTAATCGTTAAGGTCGTTCCCCAAGTTGAAACAGTTCGTTTAAAATATTTTGTAACCATGGTAACCGATCGCATAACATGGCAAAGCGTTACAAAGGCCGAGTGCAGGGTAAATCAGTTTCGTCTAATTTTCATTATGGTTTCTTTTGTTAACTATTGGGTGTGAAATACAATTCATGACAATTCAAATGAAGGGCTGTCCAAGCAATTCTGATTTTGAGCAGCAAAACCATGGTTGTAATTTTAAAATTTCAGCTATCCTCATTTGATCTATTTGAGTATCACTTTTCTCTTCTAACATCACAAGAAAGTATACCAAATATTATTTGTCTTCCTACCCTCTCGAAGTGGTATAACTATTCATTTCGATAAAGGTTGGCAACTGTTTAGCTCAAGACAACAATTTAGTTTCCACACTTTATTTGTCTAGTATTTTTTTTTTACATTCTAGAGCTTTCGGAAGATAGAGAATCTATCCATATCTGTTTCCATGTCTGTTTTTGTTCTTTTTGTATTTTAAAATAGTGATTGGCAGTACATACATTTACGTTATCTAAAGCATTGAAATTGCATTTATGACAGCAAAATTTATTTTGTTCATTGAGTCACCTTAATATGAAAAAGGGGTGGAGCCTTGGCGGATCTCGGGTGGAACCATACGATTAAATGTTTAATGCTTAATTAAATGTTTGGTTAGCTATTATTCTTCGTACGATTTAGGTGACTGTAGCACATAACTAATACCCTTGCGAGACTTTATTGATGACCATATTATCTTTTCTCCACCTTTAAACTAAAAGTTATAGGATATTCTGTAACAACCACATTCGTTGAAGCTAATGGAAGGATATGTGCCTTAAAATTACAAAATCAACAGATACGTGCATTTTTTAATGAGCAACTTTACCAACCCGCAATTAAAACTAAAATTATGAGATGTATCCAGGGCTGATCCCGAGTGGAGTCATATCTCGATTTAACATTTGGATAGTTATTGTTCTTCATGCGAATTCTAGTGGCTCTAGCACGTAGCTAATACCCTTGCGAGACTTTATTTATGATTATTGTGCTTTTCTAAGGAGCCACCTTAAAAGTAAAAATTATGGGATATTTTGTAACAACCACATTCCTTGGAACTAATGAAAGGATGTAAGCATAAAATTTGCAAAATAAACAGATAAGTACATTTTTTAATTAGCAATCTCACCCTCAGCTAAAACTGAAATTATGGGATGCAGAGCGGATCCAGGGTGGAGCCATGTGTCGATTTAATCTTTGGATAGGTATTGTCCTTTGTGGGAATTTTGGTGGCTCTAGCATGTAACTAATACCCTTGCGAGACTTAATAAATGATTATTTTACTTTTTCTCCCGAGTCACCTTAAAAGTAAAAATTATGGGATATTTTGTAACAATCACATTCCTCGGAGCTTAATGAAAGGATATACACATAAAATTTGCAAAATAAACAGAAACATACATTTTTCAATGAGCAACCTTACCCGCGACTAAAACTGAAATTATGGGATGGATCCAGGGCGGACCCCGGGTGGGGCCATATGTAATATTAATCTATGGGTGGTTAGCATTATTTGTGCCAAATTTGGTAGCTTTGCCATAAAACTGAACAATTCGGCCTTTTTTCTGCACCAAGCGGCTGCACTACAGGGCCTCCGAGAGAGGATGGATCCAGAACGGTTTACAACTGGTAAAATGATCTGAATTGTATTTTCCTTGGCCTTTGATGTTCTCAAGAGCCAATCACTGACCTTAAAAACATTATATATAGGTTTTTGCACCTATAGAGAAAGATAACGGAAGTTTTCGATTTTCGTAAACCTGTCAGATTTTTTCCTGGATCCAACACCGCGGCAAAACGCATTTGCCATGCGCTAAAGATTCACTTCCTGTGAAATGAAAACAAAAGAAATAATCTACATATCAAAAATATATCGTGCTGTCCTGGAGATTTGGAAAACGTAAGCTCTAGACACAAAATGTAAGGCCAAAAATTGCAGAGCAGCTAGAATATTATCAAATCTTTCTCTGAACTTTTGCACCTCGCACTTTAGGGCTTGCACCCGAGGCGAAAATTATGGTTTAAAGTCAAAATTTGTCGTTCGCTGTTGTTACGTAGATTTTTTCAACTGTCTCAGAGGCATAAGAATATTTGTAGTTATAACACTTTGTCAGCTAACCAACGATAATACCTTTCCTGATATTTTACGGTGTGAGGTCTGCCCCAATTCCCACGAAGTAAACAGTTCACGAAAAACAAACTCAATTTATCATAGTAAAATGATTAGCATCAAATAAATGGTTTCTTTCGCGATGTCAAAAGATGGCAAAATGTAGTTCACTTCATGTTCGACTTTGATACGGTTTGTAAATATAAAAGGAAATTTAGAAAATAATAGCAGCTGCATAATAATTGTAAGGTCACGTAACGTGCAATTGAGCTCACCCTTCCGGTAAAATAAAAATAAATGTGTTATTTTGATATTTTCTACTCTGTTCTTCCATCTGTCAATGGGAGTCCTGTGTATTGTTTTATCTCTTGGACCCTAGGGAACGAGATTACGTCATGCTTCTTTCTGATTGGCATATTATGGTTCTTAAATGACTGAACCATGCGCTCGGCTAGCCCATTGCTTGCTGCATGGTAGTGTAGAAACCGGAAACAAATGTACCGGAAGCACGTGTGCAGGATGTGACACGGGTCACGTGATCATGTAATTTTACTGAGCGAAGGAGAAATTGAGTTTGTTGTTGACAAGATCGAGAGAGAGAAGTGAAATAAATTCTGTTTGTTGCGTTCCGAAATCGAGTCCCTTATCTACCGAGAATAATCTGCGACACAGTGGCACCCCTGGTGGGACTCGAGAGCGACTTCAGCGAGAGAATTGAGACAAATTTGGGTCAACAACCGAGCGCGAGAGATGGAAAACAAACACGACGATTTAGCGAAAACACTAGAGGTAAAATTCAAGCTGCTTGCTTTTATCAAAGGCGAAGCCGTCAAGGCCCGTGAATCAGGTAGCCTAACACAGATAGAGAGACAGCGGAAGACATTCGAGAGCAAAATAAACGAAGCTTATGAAATAAAGTTGAAGCTTCATGAAGCAAAACTCGTCGCCGAGAAAAGCGAAACGGAAATTAGCGAGTGGAGTGAGAAAGTTGAGAAGAGTTTCACTGAATTTGAGACAATAATAAATGACTTAAGGAAAGATGAGGAGATCTCGGTCCTAGGGAAGGGTAAAGTAAAAGAAAAAAACCCAGAGACTCTAGTTGGCCAAAAGAGTAATGCTAAACTTCCCAAGCTGCAGATTTCTCCATTCACAGGCACTCATCTAGATTGGCAGCGGTTTTGGAGCATGTTTGAAGCCGAAATATATAAATCAGATATTCCCAAGGTCACAAAATTCGCCCATCTCAAGGAGCTTTTGGTACCAAAAGTGCGAGCTTATGTAGACGGTCTACCATTTAATATTGAAGGTTATGAGAGAGCCAAAAATATTCTCAAAACAAAGTATGGAAAAGAGAGTGAATTTGCAAATGCCCATATCCAGAAAATATTTTCCCTCCCAACAGTCACTGGGTCCCAGCCAGCCAAAGTTCATGAATTTTATGATACTCTAGTAACCCATATTCAAGCTCTTGACACAATGGGCAAATTAAAGGAAATAAAGGGATATGTCAGGCTCACACTTGATAAACTCTCAGGGATAAGAGCAGACCTAGTGAGGTTAGATGATAACTGGCAGGAGTGGGGGTTCCAGAATTTAATAGAGGCCCTTAGCAAATGGTGTGAGCGAAATCCAGTCCCCCTTTCTGGTGGCAATCAGCCAAATACACCCCCAGGGCATACTCCACAGAAATTTCAGCGACGCGACAGAGCATTCCAGGCTAGAGAGGAGACGCGCAAGCAACGACCCTGTGTATATTGTGATGCAGAAGATCATAAATCTGTGGATTGTGCCCGGGTTAAAGGGGTCTCAGAGAGGCGAAAAATCCTTAGTTCTAAGAGGCTCTGTTTCAACTGCACCGGGGCGCGGCACAGGGCAAATGACTGTCGAAGCAAAACCAATTGTCTGAAGTGTGATGGAAAACATCACACTTCTATTTGTGAGAAGGATGAGGGAGGGGCAAGCAGTGGCATGATGATGGGGAATGGAGATCCCAGGGAGCCTGTTGTTTACCCGGTCGTAGTAGTCAAGGTGGACGGTGTAACTTGCAGGGCGTTACTTGATACTGGGTCGGGGGGCTCCTATGTATCTAGCGCACTCATCGAACGACTTGGGAAAAAGCCAGTGAAGAGGGAGTATAAACAAATAGACATGATGTTAACAACTGCATCTAAAAAAATATCTGTTTATGAAGTGGGGGTGGAAAGTCCTGAGGGGGATTTCAAGCTGACTGTCAATGCAAACAGGGTAGAAAGGGAGGTTCTAATGAAGTTACCCAACCCCAGATATGAAGAGCTTATTAAGAAGTATCCACATTTAAAGGGCGTAGAGATGACAGATAAAGATTGTAAGGATGAATTACCAGTGCATATGATATTGGGTGCTAGTGAGTATTCAAAAATCAAGACCCAAACCAGACCACGTGTGGGAAAGCCCGGAGAGCCCACACCACCGCAGAGTTGACGAGTTTTGGCTGGACAGTGATGTCCCCTGGGACAGAGGTAGACACAGGGATCCTGAACTTTGTGAAAACATCAACCACAGATTACGATAGGCTATGCAGTCTAGACATACTCGGGTTAGAAGACAGTTCGGTAGGAGACCAGAAGTCAGTTTACCAACAGTTTAAGGATCAGCTAGTCCGACAGGAAGATGGGTCGTATGAGACGGGTCTCCTGTGGAAAGAGGGCTGCCCCGATCTGCCCAGTAACAAAGCTGGGAGCCTAGCAAGACTAGACAAACTCGTTCAGCGATTGCAGACCAAGCCAGAGCTGTTCAAGCAATACGGGGAGGTGATCGGTGAACAGGAAGATCAAGGAATAGTGGAGAAGGTTACAGAGGAAGCACATGGTAGGGAGTTTTATCTTCCCCATAAGCCAATAGTGAGGGAAATGGCAGAATCCACCAAACTTCGCATTCTGTACGACGCTTCAGCTAAGTCACGTGACAACTCGCCATCACTCAACGACTGCCTCGAAACAGGTCCGCCCCTTCAGAACCGGATATGGGACATCGTGTCACGCAATCGCTTCAAACCAGTAACGCTAGCAGGAGATTTAAAGAAGGCCTTTCTTCAGATCGGGATTAGAGAAGCTGATCGCGACGCGCTAAGATTTCACTGGATTAAGGACGGAGATCCCAAACAAATCGAAACCTATCGTTTCACGAAAGCGCTTTTTGGTCTAAATCAGTCACCGTTCCTTCTAGGAGGAACGCTTGAGCAACACTTAGACAGCTACGAGGAAGAGTATCCGCAGGAAGTAGCAGAGATTAAGAGAAGCCTGTATGTCGACGACGTGTTGCTAGGAGGAGAGACCGTGGGCGAAGTAGAGAAGCTAAAGGAAAGGGCCGTGCACATATTCAAGACAGCGCATTTTGACCTACACAAATGGCACTCGGATGAAGCCAGTCTGGAGGTTACAAACGATGTAAAGGACCCGGATGAAGACCAGAGCTTTGCGAAACAACAGTTGAACACCAGAAGTGAAGACACCAAGATCCTTGGTCTGTCTTGGAATAAGGTATCCGACAAGGTGGGCGTGGCATTTCCAGGGAGTCCTGAGAAAGTTACGAAGAGGACGGTGTTGAGCAACTTAGCAGCAGTTTATGACCCGCTCGGCATCGTGGCACCAGTCACTTTGATGGGAAAGATCATTTTTCGTGACACCTGTGACATGGGTCTAAAGTGGGACGAAGAGTTCCCTGCACCTTTAGCAAAACGCTGGAATGCCTGGTCAAGTAGACTGCCAGCGAAGATAGAAGTGCCAAGAAGCTGCTTACAAGGAGAAGATCCAAGCCATTGATTTGCATGGATTTGGAGATACGAGTGGTGCAGGCACAGCTGCAGTAGTTTATGCCGTTTAGTCCAGTCAATCTACGCTCAAAAAGGGGTCAACCGGGAACTAATTGCAACAAAAGCTTTTTCGACGGTTTTGTGCTACATTTAGTCCCCAAATGAACATACTAAAAGTCCCAAAAATCGGAGTGCAGGAACACGCCGAAAACGGCAATTGAAAATTCCCATACAAAGCTTGTATGAAAAACCACAGGAGCCCAAATCTCGAAAAATGCACAATATTTAAATAGATTCGTTTTGTGCAAACTTTTGACAATACAAATGATTCATATTATTTCGAATCATAATTTTGAACATAAATGGCACACGTTTTAGTTGTTTTATGGTATTTTTTATTAAATAATCACTCAATTCTATTTGGCGCAAGAGTTTGGAATAGGAGGCGCCGGCAAGGAACACTTTTGATCGTTAAATTATTTCCTAGATAGCCATACTAATCTCAGATTAACAAATATTTGATGACAACATGGATTACCCAGACAAAAAAATCAAAATAATTGGGATCGAGATCGTTCACACCGTTTGACTGGTTTCCTGAAACCCTCAAAGTACTTCAAAGTCAAGGCAATTTAGATTTTTATTTCCTGCGTATGTTGATATATTTTAAATTCTTTCTTAAATGTGAATGTCCCTGAATTCCTCTTCAGTTAATAGCCACAATGAACAATAGTTTGAAAGAGGTGGCCAGTTTTAGTGCGAGCTTAGCTTGCTTTCCCGCATGGCCTAGGTCCGTGTTCTCGGCCAGACTTTCCCGCCCCTACGGGATATAGAAAAGGGCACGCGCGGCCTTCAAGAAGCATGCCAGCTCTCCATACTTGCTTCGCAAGTGCAATCTTCGACTCCCTAAAGCACAATAAACAAAAAGAAAATATCTCAATCTGGAAAGGGGAAATGTTCTTGTCTGTATCTATGATAGCAAACCTGGCTAGAAGCTGGACATGATTTAAGGTACCAGTGCGGTCTTAAAACGGACAGGCGAGACCTCGTCCCCCGAACCACAGAATCGCCTTCCAACATCCACTATTGCTGAAAAGTGTATTTTTAAGTCAGACAGAGAGAGACCAGCATCCTTAAGGATCCGGGAGCGTCGCTGTTTTGTTTTCTCTCATCTTTTATATATAAGTCAGACAGTGAAACAGTCAGTGAAGATCAAGGTGTGAAGATTGGGGATGGAAATTGCGCGGTGACATCCTTGTCAGGCCCGTAGCTCGCATTCTTGGAAAGGGGTTCGTTGTCCTCAGTTTTACAGAAAAGGAAATCCTGTACAAACCAAGTGTATAGCATTTTGTCGTGTTTCCTTCCTGTTTTGTGACCAAAAGCCTGATTTTTCTGGACAGAAGGGGGTTCGTTCGACCCCTCCTCAGTCTGACCGACCAGCGGCTCCACAGTAACGTCTCCATATTGGACGCTGCAACTGCATTCAGGACTGCAGTATTCTCCGGTGCTCTTGTAAAAGCACGACCTTGAGTTTTAAATTATTTGCGGACAATGTAAGGGACCCGCGTGCATCAACTCTCCTACTTTGATGAGAGTCCTGAGGACACGGACTGAGACCAGGTCAACTGGCAAAATTGGCCTCCTCTTAGGTGGCTATTATTATAACACTGAATATGAATTCAAGGTAATCTAATAATATATAATCTATATCAACATACGCTAGAAATAAGAAGCCAACTTGCCTTGACTTTGAGGGTTTCAGTTTCAGGAACCAGTCAACGTGTCAGCTAAACGACTATCTCGTGCGGATATCTCGATCCCAATTATTTTTATTTTTCTCTTGTTATTGTCTTAAATGTCTGCGTAATCCATGTTAACATCAAATATTTGTTAATCTGAGATAGTATGGTTATCAACGGAGATAATTTATCGAACAAAAGCGTCACAGCTGGCGCCTCTATTAGTTCCAGATATCAAACTCTGAGGAAATAGAATTGAGTGATTATTTAATAAAACGTACGAAAATACAACTAAAACCAGTACTATTTATGTTCAAAATTGTGTTTCGGAATAATTCGAATCATTTGCATTGTTGAAAGTTTCATCAAATGACTCTATTTTAATGTTCTGCATTTTTCGAGATTTGGGCTCCCTGTGGTTTTTCATACAAGCTTTGTATGGGATTTTTCAATTGCCGTTTTCGGCGTGTTCCTGAACTCCGATTTTTTGGGACTTTTAGTATGTTCATTTGGGGACTAAATGTAGCACAAAACCGTCGAAAAAGCTTTTGTTGCAATTAGTTCCCGGTCAAACCGTAGATTGACTGGACTAGTTGTAGAACAAGAATCAGGAACAAGTCAGGGTCTCGTGGCTGCGAAAGCATGGTTAGCCAAGAAAACCCTGACAATCCCACGACTTGAGCTAGTCGCAGGTCACATGGTGGCTATCCTAATCGGGAATCTGAGAGTTGCATTGGAGGGTCTGCCGGTTCGGCACTGTTATGGGTGGCTAGATAGCACGGTTGCCCTATATTGGATCGGTGGAGGAGGTAACTATAAACAGTTTGTGAACAATCGAGTGAAGGCGATCAAGGAGAAGAACTACATAGAGTGGAGGCATGTTGGGACAGCGGACAACCCGGCGGACGTTGGAAGCAGAGGGAGCTACGGAACGAAGCTACCCGACGAGTGGCTCACTGGACCGAAGTGGTTGTTGGATCCTAGTACGTGGCCAGAAAATAAGATGGTGGAGCCGACAAAGGAATCTGAGGTCGAAGCCAAACCGATAAGGGAGCTGTTCAGAGGCGCACAGGAAGAATCCGAAGACAAGTTTGACAAGATACTAGAGAAATACGGATTTTGGAAAGCAATGAGAATAACCGCTTGGGTGAACAGGTTCACTTACAATGCAAGGTCCAAGAGACAAGAGCGAAGACACGGAGCACTTAAGACAGATGAAGTGCAAAAGCAAGTTGACTGGTGGGTAAGAAGAGTTCAAGAGAGCAAGGCGGAATCAGAACAGATCAAGGAAGATACACTGCGTCTTAACCTTGTAAAGAATGAGAAACGGCTGCTGGAATGCAGAGGACGCATACAAGGGCATTATCCGATTTACATACCCCCAGACACTCTGTTAGCCGAGAGGCTAGTCATGGATGCGCACCTAAGCGCTCTCCACGGAGGAGTAGGTCTTACAATGACAACAGTACGAGGAAGGTTTTGGATTCCGAGGTTGAGAAGTCTAGTGAAGCGCGTAGTAAAGAAGTGCTTTGGGTGCAAGAGATTTCATGCTGTTCCCTTCCCTGTGCCACCACCCGGGAACCTACCAGCTGACAGGACGGAAGGTACGCGACCGTTCCAAGTAATTGGAGTGGACTATGCTGGGCCGATTATGTACAAGCAGAACGTACGCAGCGAAAGAAAGGCATACATCCTATTGTATGGGTGCAGTCTGACCAGAGCGGTTCCCTTAGAAGTATTACCGGACCTAACGGTGGGCGAGTTTAAAGAGAGCTTCAAGCGGTTCACAGCAAGAAGAGGTCGTCCGGAGAAGATGTATTCGGACAATGCGAAGACATTTTGTGCAGCCTCGAAGTGGATAAAGAAGATACAACGAAGTGAGGAGCTAAACGACTACTTAGCGAAGCTTAACATCGTGTGGCAATTCAACTTGAGTAGAGCCCTTTGGTGGGGGGGGGGGACAGTATGAACGCTTGATTGGTCTAACGAAGCAGGCTCTCTACAAAGTCGTCGGTCAAGCAAAGCTGACGTTTAAGGAGCTACAAGATGTAATACTAGACGTCGAGGTATGTCTGAACAACAGACCATTGTCATATGTGGAAGATGATGTGCAACTTCCGGTCCTAACCCCAAACGTGATGATCACAGGCCAGCACTACCCCCTCGTGGAAGGAGATGGAGACGATGAAGAGTCTTCTGAAGACAAGGAACTAAGGAAGCGAGCCAAGCATATCAAGCGCTGTAAGGATAGAGTTTGGCACAGATGGACGGGGGAGTACCTCAGAGGACTCCGGGAGAGACACAACTTGACGCACAAGGGGAAGAATATGTGCCCGAAGGTGGGAGACGTCGTACTGATAAGAGGCGATGAAAAGAACAGAGGGAAGTGGAGTATCGGAGTAGTTGAGCAGCTGTTCGAGGGGCGAGACGGAGTAGTCCGAGGAGTATCCCTGCGGAAGCAAGGCATTACAGACGAATCGAAAGAGCAGTCCAGCACCTGTATCCTCTTGAACTGACCTGCAACGCTGATGTACAGCCTCGAGCACCCCTCAACCCCGTTGCAGAGGTTTTCCGGCCAAGGAGAAGAGCGGCGCAAGTAGCTAGAGAGAACATTCAGGCGATTCAAGAGTATAAATCGGACATTTAAACTTTAACTGCGTGTTTAAGACGATGTTAACATTGTAATCTATAAGTTATAGCAGTCTTACATTTGAACACTCTCCCGCGTTTCAAATGGGGGGAGTGTGTAGAAACCGGAAACAAATGTACCGGAAGCACGTGTGCAGGATGTGACACGGGTCACGTGATCATGTAATTTTACTGAGCGAAAGAGAAATTGAGTTTGTTGTTGACAAGATCGAGAAAGAGAAGTGAAATAAATTCTGTTTGTTGCGTTCCGAAATCGAGTCCCTTATCTACCGAGAATAATCTGCGACAGTAGGGTTTGACCCTGACATGCTTCACACCGTTCACCTTAAGAAAGTGAGAAAACTCTTTACTGCGGAACTGGGGTCCATTGTGACTTACGAGATGCACAGGTAACCAATTACTTGCAAAAATGTCCCGTAAAATAGGTACCGTAGCTGCAGTGGTTGTGTTCTTGGCCATATAGAAAATATCAGGCCAGCGTGAGTGTGCATCAATAACAATAAAAAAATGGCCTAGATCATCCTCCGCATAATCAACATGCACACGGTGCCCGAAGGTGCTAGTGGTACTGTTGCATTGGCCTTGCGCACCTGCTGGCAACTTGCGCAGTTCCTAACTGCCTGTTCAATGTCACAGTCAATATTTGGCCACCAGACGAAGCTGCGAGCTATTTCCTTCATGCGAACGATCCCTGGATGCCCACAATGAAGTTCTCCTAACGTAACCTCCTGGTAATGAGTGGGGATGATGACCCGTAGGCCCCACATTAAACAATCTTGCTCAACAGACAATTCATGCCGTCGATTAAAAATGGCTTGAGAAGTAAATCATCAACATGTGCTGGCAAACCACTCCTGACAAACATAAGCACCTTGATTAGCACAGGGTCTGCTCGTGTGACAGATCTGATCTCCTTGTGTGTCACTGGAAATTCATCCAGATCCAGCAAAAGTTCCTCAACTCTGAAAATAGCACTCTCACACCCCTTGGTTTTAGGCAAGGGTAGGCGCGACAAAGCATCAGCCACTGCATTTTCCTTCGAGGGAATAAACCTGATGTCGTAATCAAATGCTGCTAAAATAATAGCCCAGCGTTGCAGACGTGCAGCTGCCAATGATGGTAATAGATTGGCCTTGTCCTTGACTTGCCGAGTGGAATCTGTACCGTTCAGCCACCTTTAATCTCGTTGGCTTAAAATGTCCTTTCAAAAGAGTTGAAAGCTCACGTCAAACGTTTTCGAGTTCGGCGCGTTGGGAAAAGCCAGGTCCTTCAAGACTCGATAACTTGTGCTACCAATCGAGGAAGCAAAATCGCCCGTCGTTTTGTGGTTTCCGTCTCCTTGACCTTGATGTCGTACGCGATAAAGTATTCTGCCAATCGTTCGAGGTTGCTTTCTATATCTTCCGAACTCTCCGAATGGTGGTCGTCCTGCTATGGTTGTTTTCGTAGGTTATACTCGTAGTTTATCCTTATGGTTTATCCTCTTCGCCAGTGTGACGTTTGTGAATAAACAAGCGAGAATACCAATGAATAACTCACCAACTTTACTGCTATTCGTGCAGGGAAGAACAATCAATCAAGATGGCGGATCATACCCTACAAGGTCCCCCAAACACGTGACAACCTGAAAACGAGGTTAAAACACTGGCTTCCAAATACACCACAATACGTATTAAATATCTATAAACTACTGGGTAAAAGTTGCTTCTTTTTTTTTTTGGGGGGGGGGGGGGTGGATACTTTTAAATATCATATGAAATCTAGAGCAAATTCAATCAGGGTGTTTTTTCGCTTTTCAACTAGAACCGCCCTCCTTCCTATAAACGTTATCTGAAGTCTCAAGATTTTTCACTTCGTCCCTCGGGAAAAATTATGACGACTGCTATATACATACTTTATTTCTCCCCGGAGTACTGGGATTGAAATCCCTGAGGGTAGTTCTTGTTAAAGCGAAAAACTCAATCTTCGTGCCACTGTGTAATCACCTGTTTATACTGTCAAAATGGCGGCTGACCCAAGAAAACTTGAGGAGTCTGATTTCAGATGACTATCGACAACTAAAGGCAAATGCAAAACAACTAGCCAATCGGGAGTGGAAGCCATTTAACAACAACCAATCAGGAGCCGATGTAAGTCAGACTTGCGTTTAGTCATGGCATGAGCGCCGGGGTGTTTTCATTTAGTTCGCAATCTGATTGACTGAAAGACGAAAGACTTTGTTCTCGACCAATAGAAACGCTGACGGCGGAAAGTAAGTTTGGCTTACTTTCGGCGGTCATCTGTCGAAATCCGCTTTATCAGAAAAGTTTCGTAAACAATGTTTTTTATTTGTTATTAGATCCGCCTAACAAGAGTATGTAATCATAGAAGGCTTTACAGGGTCATTAAGCGGACAAAAGACTATAGGATTACTTCGGCCCCACAGAGCCCAAAGGCATTAGGGGCCGACCATTTAACTCTTGGGGGGGGGGGGGGGGGGCTTTGTTGAAAAAAATTTCCTGCACAGCAAAATGGTGACTAAAACCCTCCTTCTTATTGGAAAAAAAATTCTCACCGCATAGCAGAGGTATAAAAAAAATCTTGCACCGACAAAAAAGCCCCCCCCCCTCAAAAGTTAAATGGTCGGCCCCTTAGTACCGTTAATTGATAACCTTAATTGAACTATTGACGCGAATTATCTCAGTAAACCAAGGTCGACACGGCTATATTTGCTTACTTCTGGGACGGGCAAGTGCAATTGTTTATACATTCTTCAGGCCAGGAAACGGACAGCCGACCACAAGAAAACTTTGCGAGTTATCTTAGGAAAGTCATTTCCTTTGTATTACCGTGTTTTATTCCATTGATGACAACAAAACATAGGTTAGTATAATGAACTTGTTTTTGCTTCATTCAACTTTGAATATTAGGCAAGATCTAAGTAGCTTGTAATGATAAAAACCATCTTTAAATGACAGTGACAAAATCTCTAGGGCGGTGATTACATGAGACGGCCGATATGAGCTGAGAGAGATGCCGGTCTCATGTAATCACCAGTTTTTTGATCGTGTTTACGGGAGACCGATACGGACTCGAAAGTCGTTCGTGTCTGGTCAACAACCGGAATGGTCAGGACCTTTTTCAGTCCGGTATCATGTCAACGTATGCAAAGAAATTTATGAGAGCCGATACGAACTCAGATCGCGTTGAGTTCTTACGGGTCTCGTGTCATGTATCGCCGCCTAACATCTATCTATACACCTAATTCAGAAAAGGTTGCTTTGGTCATTGGTATTTGGTCATTGACGCCTTCGTTTCGTGGCCACTGAAGCAAATAATTCCTTTGTTTCGCGCTATAATTGAAAGACCAAAGCAACCTTTTTTGAGTTAGGTGAATGGCTCAGGGATCAGAGCTCACGAAATGGTCGGCATCAGGCCTGAACCGTTTCTCGACTCGGACCCGAAAATGCGCGACAAATTTGGTAGGCGCGCAAAGGATTATGTTTTTTCCAATTCCATGTCCACGAAAATTACCACATGCATTACAAAGTTTGTAAACTTAAAAGTTGCACTCTTTAGAGTTTAGAGGATATTACATGATGAGTTACGAAGTTAAGTGAGATAAATTTTCAAAACGAGAAAATACAATGCGTGTCTCCAAGAGGCCTGTAATGTTCTTAAATTCTAATTCTATTTGAGTAAAACCCTTAAAATCGAGTATGGAGCACAACCACGTGCGTTATTTTCACTTGTAAAGATATCAAGTTGTCGCGCGGACCACCCGGTATTTCAGTAGTGTATTTTATACCCGCCAGTGCACACGTATCCGGATATTTTTTAATCCGCAACTTTTTCTTTCCGCATACGGCTATCGTCCACACGTTCGCAGACAAATCCGGATATTTTTGAATCCGCTCTCCATAGTGGACATTTTTGAATCCGAACACTTCGGATACGTATGGACGATCGAATCCGGATACGATGACCGGATTTGTCTGCGAATTCGCCGGATGCGTGTGGACGATAGCCGTATCCGGAAAGAAAAAGTTGCGGATTAAAAAATATCCGGATACGTTTGGACTGGCGAATCCGGAAATTTTCTGATACAATGACGTCACGCGTCTGCTGAAAAGCGCGGCGCATGCTCCGTAACCAATTTTGTCCTGGTTACTAGAATGAAATATAGCTCATTAAGAAAACTGACCAATCACCATCCATTCTCAAAATCTTGAGAATCACGCAACTCCTGGGCACGTTTTGGAAGTCGGCGTTCAGTCGTTTTTTTCTCCCGCAACGTTCGGAGTGTAGGAAGAAAAGACGGCTTTTCAGGCTAAGGGGGGGTGCAACGAAACCGAATTTTTCAGGTATTGGCTCATAGACTACTGTGATCACATTATTGTGGACGCTGATATTTTCGCATCCAAAAACTGCGGATTCAAAAATCCGGATACATGTGGACGGTGGTGATTTCAGGTTACCCATGTTTTTTCAACACATTTTTCAAGTAGCTCTCTTTCTGTTTCTTTATAGAACATCTAGGTAATCGCAAGTCCAAAGATCGTACCCCTCACTGTAAGAAAGTTATGGAGGAGTCCAAGCACTCAACTTCCATCAAGCAAAAGAACAGTCGAGAGTCTTTAATATTGACCAAGCAGCTCAGTGCACTTGAAAAAGAGAGAAAACAAGTCGCCAAGCAACTCAAAGACATACAAAGCGCGCGGAGGCTTGTGGGTGCAAGAGCTCGTTCTCCTAACGTCCAAAGGCGAAAACAGTCTCTCTCGGTAAACATCGAGCGAAACTGGGGAGGACTTCTACCTGAGATCAACTCGCCAAAGTGTCTTTCCCCAGCTGACGCAAGCAAAAACGTTTCGAGAAGCCCTTCTCCTTGTTGGAACTCTAGTGATGCCATGCAGGATATGCAAGGAATACGGCGCGCATGCAGTTGGTCTGACATAAGCTTGCCCAACGTTTCACTAAAGAAAGCATCTTCGGGAAATGATATGTCCCTACTAGAAAAACACGAAGCCCCGAGATGCACTGGAATATTGGAAAGGCTGGACGGGGCCCCCACTAAGCTAATTCTTAGTCCAACACCACCGCGCCAGCGTAAAGGTGCTTCGACTCTTCACGTGCCATTCATAATCTATGACGAAAAGAGAAGAGAAGCAGAAGTGAGTGCATCGCAAGTGAGTGGACCGGAAGAGAATGAACCAGCACAGAAAGGACCAGTAGTGAAAGGACCGGAAGTGAAAGGACCGGAAGAGAAAGGACCGGAAGAGAAAGGACCGGAAGTGAAAGGACCGGAAGTGAAAGGACCGGAAGTGAAAGGACCGGAAGAGAAAGGACCGGAAGTGAAAGGACCGGAAGTCAGTAAACCGGAAACGCGGGAAAGGAGGATCAAGCGTCTGGCAGACGTCATTAGACGAAAAAAGAGCAGCATTTGTTGGTACGAGGTTGAGCGATCAACGAGAACAAAAGAAGAACTCAAAGGGGACACCATGAGTAGCTTGAAGAGGGTCGGGCAAGCTGCACTGAACATCACCGCGCTGTCTGCTGGCATCGATAACTATGGGCGCAGACATACCATCGGAGACATAAGTAATGACGTCGCGCGCTTTTGGAACTGCTGTAATGACGGGTAACGCAGCAAGCAGAAAGGCGAGTCACGCAAGTAACGTGACAGATGACTTTGACGGCGATGAAGAAGAGACATTGTGACAAGTGAGGAAACGTCACTCGTACAGCCTCGAATGGTTCTTTTCTGAAGCGAAAGCTGTCACGCGCATTTAGTCCACGTGCCTACACGATGAGCTAGTTACATGGTTCTTATCTGTATTGTTCTTTTCTGAAGCGTAAACTGTCACATGCATTTAGACCAAGTGCCTACACGATGAGCTAGTTACAAGGTTCTTACCTGTATTGTTCTTTTCTGAAGCGTAAACTGTCACATGCATTTAGACCACGTGCCTACACGATGAGCTAGTTACATGGTTCTTATCTGTTATTGTTCTTTTCTGAAGCGAAAACTGTCACGCGCATTTAGACCACGTGGTTACACGATGAGCTAGTTACATGGTTCTTATCTGTATTGTTCTTTTCTGAAGCGCAACTCTCACGCGCATCACAATGAGCTAGTAACAAGGCTGTAATCTGAATTATTATTTCCTTGAGCGCAAACTGTCTTGCGCATTTAGACTGCATGCTTGCATGATGAGCTAGTTACGAGGTTCTTAACTGTAAAATTATTTTCTAAAATTAACTGTCTCGCGCATTTATACCGCGTGCCTACACGATGAGCTAGTGACAAGGTTCTTATCCTGGGGGGGGGGGGGGGGGGGGGGACTCCCATATTTTTTGGTCGGGGATGATCGTCGGAAATTTTCAGTTTCACCCCTAAAAGATACCAAACATGGCGGGCCATGGCGTGGCTCAAATAATTTCTTACCCTAAAAGATACCCTAAAAGATGAGGCCTTATGTGCAATGTAGGCGCGAAGGAGACAGGTAACAGGTAAAAGATACCCATCAAGAAATTTCCGTGTTTGTTTCTAATTTATCGTCTTCTCATCGAGTAATCTCTCTTTCTTACACGGTTTTTAGAAGCACCATCATAAGAGAAAACAATTTGGACACATATTTCGGTCCTAAAAGATACCAATCTCCCTAATTTTATTGAAGATTAAGATCACCCCTAAAAGAGACCAAGTCCCCGTGATTTTAACCCCTAAAAGATACGACGATCATCCTCGACCAAAAAATATGGGAGTCTCCCCCCTCCCCCCCCTCCCCCGGGGGTTTTATCTGTAATATTCTTTTCTGAAGCGCAAACTCTCACGCGTTTTTAAGACCGCGTTCTTACACGATGAGCTAGTTACAAGTTTCTTATCTGTATTGTCCTTTCCTGAAGCGTAATCTGTCTCGCGCATTTAGACCGCATGCTACGATCGATGAGCTAGTTACTTAACCATTATCCTGCGAGATTGCGCAGAATATCGTCTGATACTTAGCCGACGAGGGACGAAGTCCCGAGTTGGCTAAAATCAGACGATATTCTGCAAAATCGAGCAGGATAATGGTTTTATTATTCAGCACATCGATAGCACAAAATCCCCCCGAAAAACATAACTTTTGTGTATTATTTACGAACTCAAAACATCATATTTCCCTCAGAGACGGATATCGCAGGATAGCTGTCATGTACAGAAGACAGCTATTGGCGTTCCAATGACCATATTTGGGCAGTGCATCGATGTGCTGAATAATAAAAGTTATTATCTGTAAAGTTCTTTTCTGAAGCGTAAACCGTCTCGCGCATTTAGACCCCGTTCACACGACCGGTACAATTCTTGCGGTACCTGACCGATTTTGGCACGGCTAGGCGTGTACGGTCCCGTGTGAACACTGTTGCAAAACGTGCCAAAATTGTACCGGTACCATGAACAGGCGGTACCGTACCAGAATTGTACCGGCCGGTTTAATTTGTACCGGTCTCGTGTGAACGGGGTCTTAGACGGCATTCTTACACGATGAGCTAGTTATTAGGTTCTTATCTGGATTGTTCTTTTCTAAAGCGTAAACTGTCCCGCGCATTTCGACCGCGTGCTTATCATACTATCATATTATCTAATTGCAAGGTTGTTAGTTGGTAAGGAGCCCATTACTAGGAGTGACGAACTTTCACATTAGGACTGTCCACGAACACTGTAGATTATGTGCTATATTTAGCATCTTATGAGCAGGAGTCCATTACTAGGAGTGACAAACTTTCACATTAGGACTGTCCGCCAATACTGTAGATTATGTGCTATTTTCAGCATTTCAACACAATCTTTTCGTTATCATGTTCAATTATCTGAAGGTCCCCGACCTTCAGATACGAACGATTACGAAATAGATCGATTTCTTCAGACAAGACCGTTTGTTAGGTAACTATTTCAATAGGAAATGCGATTCTATAAGATAAATCGCACTTATTCTATTGCTTGTGTGTGAGCAGGTCTCACATGGCAGAATCAGTACATGGGCGCTCGGGCCGGTATATGAAATTTATCTTCTCATGTTTAAATTTGATATCTCACTGTTCAAAACTTGAACACTGAAAGATAAATTCCACCCCAGCGCGCCTATGTCTTATTCTCTATATCCGTATTATCTTTATTATGCATTTACTGGACGCATGGGGTTCGCCTTTGCACTTAGAGCAAGATCGTCTTTGCTCGGAACGAATTAGGAAGTGGCGTAAATCAATCGCCCAGTCGCGCACAAGGTTCCAAATACTGCTATACTACCAATCTCTCTTCGTAGTTAATTATTTAAAGATTCGATTAAAGAGGATATCTAAATGATCCACCCGTCTATACTACTCTCTTCGTAGTTTATTATTTAAAGATCCGATTAGAGGATATCTAAGATGATCCACTCGTCTCTTAGATCGTACTTCACTTTGCGAGAGGAGAATTCTGAACAACGCTATAGATTGTCCTATCCATAAACGACCCAAAATCGGAAATAGAATATTATTAGTTGCTAACGTTAATTAAAGCCTTTCTCATTAACACTTGCAGGGAACGATTCCATGACAGCAAATGCTCCATTCTCGAACCCAGAGCTCCCCGGCTCGTCGCTCGCAGGGGAGGCTCTGGTGACATCCATTTGACGGCGTTCGCTGATTGGCTGAAATAGCGCGCACGCGTACATAAATGTAGCTTAGTCTCGCTTTGTAAAAACGTATCTGTAAAAATAACATTGGCATTCGTTTCCTAGTCGTCTTTTTAACCTATGTCTCCGCCTTGAACGCTACAAAAGTATTTCTTAGGCATAAAACCACCATTTCGTATACGCATGCGTCGGTGGCTGTCACCAGAGCCTTCCCCGCGACGTGACGAGCCGGGGAGCTCTGGGTACTACAATGCAAATGCTCCTCCAAATCCCCAAAAACGTGCGAGAACTTCCGAGCCAGGCACTTTTGCGCCACAAATGTTGAAAACGGGTCGTACACTTTCTAAATGACAAAAATCCAGGATTTTCCAGGAGGTCTTTAGTAATTTTTCCAGGAACTTTCCAGGAGTTGCTTTTTTTTAGTAACATACACACTTCAAAAGGAATCTGCTAAACTATATTGGAACGATCTACGGCAATTTACATACTTTCTTTTCTATTCACTCTTGTCGCAGTATGCTAACAATGCTGACGTCATAATTTGCAGCTCAAAATCAGATTGAAGAAACTGACTCATTCAACCAGATTTGAGCTGAAACATTTTTCCAATAGTTTTCCAAGATTTTCCTTAACATTCCAGGACTTTACAGGAAGGAAATGAAAATCCAAGATATTCTAGGATTCACAGGACGCATACGAACCCTGTGAAGAAAGCATGCATTGTCTTGGAAACGCCATAAACGAGTTTTTGTTTGTTGCATGATTACATAACGCACGAGAAAATTTCGTGGTGAAGTCAGACGTCTCTACTCGTAAAATGAATATGCGATGGAGTGAAGGGACGGCTGAAATTTAGGCTATAGTCGCATGTTCTCTCTCGTAACAATGCCACGCGAGCCCATTCTTATGACTCAAACGTTCGTGCTCTTCACGCCATTGGCGAGATTTTGTCTTGGACTTTTCGTAGTCCGCTAATATGTCATCCATCCAAGACCTCATGTGTTCGAGGACCATGTTTAAGTTGGCAATATGTCGGGCGTTTTTCATGTTAACGTCACTGACTTCTTCCTGGAAAATAAAACAATTAAAACAATGAACGATTTATTCAGATGTGCCCAAGCCATGTCCCACAACTACCAGAATGCAGCGGGCACTCTTTGACAGTTTGTTCGACAAATGTCCCACATCTGCCGACATGCAGCGCGCGCGTGCGTTATAGCTGGAATCGTCCATGAAAGTTATTGTAGCTTGCAAAATTCTTCCTTCAGGTATATAGGCTTTCCTGGATCATTGAACGAACTCCAGAGTTGACCCGTTTTGCAACTTCTGTAGTCGCTGTGTGAAACTTTGACTCAAGTTGTATGTCCAACCTTTTGACCACTTCCTGAGATATAAATTTTGACCATAAAATGTCTCTAGACCAATCAGAATGAAGAAAATCAAAGGAAAAACAACCCTGCAAATTACACACTAGGTTCCCACATACACATTCTTCTAAAATTGGTTATTCTGAATTCAGAAACGGTCAGAACATTTCGAAAACGTTGCGTGTGGACTTTTTATTTTCTTCGCTATTGGTCTTACTGCAATTTTTATTTTTCTGTGAACTCTACGCCGTCTAACAAACTGCGGTTTGGCTTCCGTCAATTAAACGAGTGAGATGTTTGACAGATTTTTTTTAACTAATAAGGATGTCTAGCTAGAGTCTTCAAATCCAAATTTTCCACCATAAAATGCAAACGAAACTGAGAAAAAGTCCATGCGTTTGCAGGTTTGTCTTAAAAGGCTGGATGGACAGAAGCCAAACTCAGTGAGATTAAAGGGGCTGTGTCACGGTTATTTGAATAAATTAGTAAATACAGCTCTAAATTTGTATGTAATCATCCCCAAATCACTTATATCATTGGCATTAGCCTAATAAGCAATGTAGGTAAGTTTTAGTGGCAAGACTTCCGATTTACAAGCAAATTTTGATGTACATTCAAACTTTGAAAACTTGTCATCCTGACAAGATCAAAAACCCAGTGTTGCAATCCATTTCCATCCGCTCTGTAATAGGTCCATGGAACCTACAATCATGATCGATTTGTAGCTAAAAGGCTATTTAACAAACCTAGACCAGCATTTTGGCTATCCATAAGTTGTTTCTATGTTTTTTTATGTCGCCAAAAGTGTGCTAAAATCTTGACACAGTTTGGAGTTTGGAAATGCAAAAATTTACCCTGGGGACCAGAGGCTGAAACTCTGCGTTCGCGTTTGTGTTGTTTCTCGGGAAATTTAGAGCTGGCGTATCGCTGCGCTCAACCTTGCCTAAAATTTTCTCGCTACGCTCGAAAATTATAATTCTTCGGAACTATTCTTCGAGCCTCTGGTTTCCAGGCTAGCGAAAAGTTGGAGTTCCCAGAATTATGAAAATCGCAGTAAAGTAACTCTTTACTAACTGACAAAAATCTACCGCAATTGGCGTGACTTTATACTTTATTTATAAATAATACGTACCAAAAGCCTAATGTACAGGCATATCAAAATATCATTATTTATAAATTTCTCAGTTTTTTTAATTAGACTCATTGTGTTTCCTGCAATTCCATTTTAATTTCCACAAAAACTCTTGAAAATGTCGCTGTTAAAAATCCATACATTCCCCTAATTTTAGCTCAAGTGTATGGCTGGGTAGTTTCTAAGGGGCCGATTAAATGGAGAATTTCAGCCCAGGCTGAGGTTTCAGCCAGGTGACCGGGCTGATTTTTTGTTGTGATTATATGTGGCATTTCAGCCCGGGCTGTTTCAAGTCCCAACGCCATCTTGCAACTAAAGCGCACGTCATTTGGCTTTTACGCTGGATATAAGACAGCATGGGCGCGAATTTCCAGCCCGGGCTGAAATTCTGCTGCGATTACATGGTGAAATTTCGCCAAACAACCCGGGCTGAAAATCCTAGCCCGGGTCGCTCTGACCGGGCCAGGATTTTCAGCCCGGGCCGAATTTCAGCCCGGGCTGAGATTTTCTTCATGTAATCGTACGTTTCGTATTATATGAATTGTGGGAAAGACCGGGCTGGTGATTCAGCCCCCCTACCCAGGTTGAAATCTCAGCCCGGGCTGAAATTCTCCATGTAATCGGCCCCTAAGAAAATATACGGCGCAATTCTCACGCTCTTCACGTGATCAATGTTTTGACGGGAAAACCGTAAAATACCAAAACATGGCCTGTGGTTCGATGCATCAGTAAACTTATTCCTTCAAAATACCAAGTAAAATATCTTAATTTTCAGTTACAAATAGAAGTCAAATTCTTCCCTTTGCTTACCAGATTTGCTTTGAAAAGTGCAATTTCTGCCTTAATCCTGCCAATGTCTTCATCCATAGCTTTATTCTGGCTTGTTTTACACGCGTGTGAACATGACGCTCAGAGCAAAATACCGATCACTGCAATCAGAGACAAGAACTGAAACTGGATCTGACGACATCAATCAAAATTGTGACGTCACTAACGGTTGCGCGCGTTTTGCCCGTTACTAGTACCCAGATCTCTCCGGTGTAAAGCTTTTAAGGAAGAACCAGAATTTGAACGTCGCTAATTATAAAATAACTACTCGAACTAGTCAAACTAAGAAAATGTAAAATTTAAGATCATTCTTGATACAAAGGTATTCGAACATTTACTGTTACTTTAATTTAAGAAAATGTACCCCAAAGCACATTGATATTTTTATTCAGGTTCCTTTATTTTTATCTTAAAATATACACCCACTCAACATCTTGTAAATCTTTGTCCAGGAATTAAACTCTATTACTTTTATGATTACCTTGATGGGTTTTTGGAAAAAAGACGTTTCCTGACTTCCAGGTCTTTATGGAACCGTAGGACACTGGAAGCTATCCAAGAACGACCACCCCCCCCCCCCCCCCAAAAAAAAAAAAAAAAAAAAAACAATAAATAAATTTCTCTCTTATCTCTGGGGATTCTCTTTCCGCTTCCCCTACTTTTGGGTCTGGTGCCAATAATCAACTGCTGAGATGTTTGTGAAATATTGCTGATGACATCGACATCCCGATGTCAGTTATATACATTTCTTGTGCCGCTAATTTCGATTCTAAGCTATTAGTCTAGGAGCAGATCTTGAAAAGAGGCCTAGAAAGTGTTTTTCGTAGCACCCTTCGCGCAGACCCGGGAAAGTAGCATAGGATGATAGGTATATGTATAAGGTTTAATTTAGGCCGGATGTTACAAATGAGCCACATCTTGTAAAAATAGACTATATTTTTAGTTAGGAGGCCTAAGCACGTCAGAACGTGTCCCGAGTAGATGTACCGAAGAAGTTACAAAGTCGAACCGATCGCATCCGATCGGAACCGATCGTTCACGGGGGCTTTCGAGGTAGCCGAAGACTCTCCGAAGATGTTCCGAACGTGAGTTGCTCGAGTTAAGAAAAGTAGCCTTTTTTCAAAAGTTGCCAAAAAGTGGCCGAGCAACTTGTGGTTAAGCCTACCCGCGATATTTATAGAGAAGTTGGTTATGAAAGATATCTGATCGACAGCTGAACAAATACATCGTACAGAATTCATTTTGCTTTTATGAAATGAATTTAATTAACACACAGCAAATGGAAATGGATGAAAAACCAACTCTTGTCTCTCATTATTTACTTAAGAACATTAACAATACAAACATTTCTCTATCGCGCTTTACAACAGCTCTTGTGACAAATAAGATTTCTAGAAAGCAAACTAGAGATCTCATTTGCTGCTGAAAGTCCTCGGTTATCTTCAAAAACAGTGCAATGTTAGTGCTTCCTATTTTGGCGATTTCTATTGAGGAAGTTCAAAGAACAGAAAATATTTTGTCTAAGAAGTTTTGTTCTGGTGAGAATGGTGTCCGCCTTAGCTTGTTGACGCTAAGTTGGCTAGTGAAAGGGAGAAACAACTTCAGTCATTTTAATCTCGAAACATTTTGGTATTGTCTTATTGAAGTGTCTAGCATTATTTTTCCGGAAAAAATAGTAAAATGCACTTCGATAAAACCCCCCATCGAAAAACAACAGGATATGAGTAACTTTGAAGCGGTCAGAATAATGTTTTTACTTATAGAGGTTTATAATAATCACCCGAACTTCAAACACATTCTTGAATCGAAAAGACTTGTCTTTTTCAACATTGCTTAAACATAAAGCAAAGCTTCATCTTGGTCTTGGAACACCGCGTCACTAAGAAAATCAAATGAAGAATTGTTTGAATATTTAAAAATAGGGAGAGCATTTCAATTCGTGGAGTTTTTGTTGTGGGAATTACCGACAAAACACTGACAGTTTATGAACTGAAGCCACGAAAATAAAAAATAAAAAGTTTAAAGGAAACAAGTTGTCCGTTCATGAAGTCTCAGTTGTCGGCGAGCGTTCTTAGCCACATTAGAACTTCCATTTAGGAAACTATAGCGATTTGAATAAAGTCAACGACATTCTGTAGTGATCGATCGTAATCTATAAAATTGAATACTGGAAATGAATTCAAATTCAATTTCACTTTCTATCCTTTAACAGCAATTGGAGCGAATATTCTAGCCGGATTAGTTTTGTGATTTCCGAAATCAATAGTCGATGATAACATGAAAGTCATTTGCAATATCAGATAAAACTGCTTTTTAGAATATAACTGATAAACATTTATGTATAGTTTGGCTTTTTATAGTTCCGCATAATGGATTATATGTGGGACCATGATGAAAACTCTGTCACTCTAGCGAAATATCCGGCATTGCTTTGTAGCTTTTACGATCTAATTCCTTCTCACCGAATGAGAAAAAAAGGTGTTTAAGATAAAGTTTAAATTTAATTTTTGTTTTTCTACCGCTCTGCAAGTGTTTATATTTCATGTTAGTTTTATTCGTTCATTACGCTTGGTCCCGTTACGGTTACCTAGCACTAACAACCCCATGAACAAGACAAAGGTCCAAGGTCCTTGTGGAATCGCATCTGTTATTTTCACCAAACTCTTTGCTAATTTCGGTGTTTAACACCTTTCTTGCGACTCTTAAGTGCACTGTGAGCTAAAACGCTTGCTGTCGGTGCAATCATTCATCGTTGACGTAAGCCAATGCAAGGTCACTGCCCAAACTTTCCCCAGGCGAAGTCCCGAGTGAAGTAAATGAATTTAATTTTCGTTCACTATATGCTTTCACTGCTTTAGGGTTTTGCCTCAGTTTTCATTTCTAAACCTTATCCAAGCTTTGTAACGGTATAAATAGCAGATAATAAGACAGCAGACCAGGATAATCAACGTAATATCCTATTCATAAAGGCGAGCCCGGCAAAACACGTAAATTATTCAAAATTCACAGGATGGAAAGTCCCACCGGATGGCCTTTTCGAGGTTTCTGTCGCCATCAAATCTTGAATTGTTTCCGATTCATTGCAGTCTAACTCTGTATATACATAATCATTGTCAACGTCTTCCTGTTTTTCTTTCTCTTGCTCGCTTTCGGCGTCGATTTTTTGTAAAAATCTGCTAACCTTTGCTGTAACTTCTTGTAGTTCGAGCTCGTTCAGCGAGCTTCCCTTGCGGGATATGCTCAATCCGCGGGGTGTTGTTGCACCTGAAGAAATTGGGCTCGAGTTACCGGGGCTTCTCGCTCCTCCATAACTACTCCGTCTATCCCGTCTGGGTATTCCAAGCTCTTCCCGCTTCATCTGATCGATAGCCACGAGCCCACCAGCTCCTATAGGAGGCAAAGATTGCCGTCGCGGCTGATTAAATGGCGGCTTCAGTAGGTTCACATTTGTAGGGCTACAAGAGCTTGGACTCGTTGGTGAAGTTAACAGCTCGGTCGGGTTCAGCGGGTCTGAGATTCCTTCCGAGAGAATACGCCTTCTATTTGCCACAGGTGATTTTCTGGGTCCGAAGCGCCCGGTAGAGTTGCAGTTAGGACAGAAGGCGGCGTTGAATAGCGCCTGGGTAAGCGAGGACTGAGCTGGCGACCTTCAGGAGTTGTCACAGCCAGCCGGGAGCGCATGTAACTCTCAGCCTCCGCCAGCTCCCGCTCGAGTTTCTTTTTCTCTCTATTAATCTCCTTCGCGACCGACCCTTTATGGTTATCCAAACTCCCGAGCTGTAATTTCAATTTGCGGTCGGCAAGGGAGTTCATAGACAGTGTCTTATCCGCGTATTCCGTGCGTTGGTACGCCATTTCAACTCTATGCTCAGTCAGAGAATCAAAGAACTTTCACCAGCAGGAGCACTGGTTGGTTACAGTAAACCAGTCTTCAAATATTATTCGGTAATCGAGTATATTCGTTCGCTCCGCACCAACCGGGATCGTAACCAGTGCTAGAATGAGAAGCAATAATTATGCAAATGCGCCTCGTTGCGTGGTTGATGGGTAATTTATTTTGGAGTGTGCACCTGTCTTTGTATAAATGAAGCTAGGGTTCTTTCTCATTTCCAAAATCGCATCTTAAGTAGCCAGAATTGGCAATTTCTACAGCCATCGTAATAATATATAGTTCTATCTCCTTAAACTTGACTCACAACAAAAGCCAATTCTACGGTCATGGCGAGAAAATTACTTTTATTGCTTCCTGTGGTGTTAGTGCGCGCTGGTAACGGGCTGCGACGTCGGGAGAGAATAACTAGGCTTAGATTTAAACTTGAAAATTGAAAAATAAAGCCTTAAAACACCAACAAACCGCAACTAATTTTAACATGCATAAAACTTCAGAGATCTTCAATAAAGGTCAAAATAGAGGAAAGAAATGGGTAAAATTAAAAGGGAACACATGAGAAACGAATATATTTTTATAGTTTTATTTACCGACAATTGCGTACATAACATTTTGACGAAGGAGCGTCAACAAACTGGACAGTTTCCAACTAAACAAGTTTTATTATTCGTTAAAACTCCACTCAATAAAGTTCTTAAAATGACCAGAAGTATCGCTTACATTATTAATGTTTACACTTCTTACGGCGGTCGACTGCGAATTGAAAATCTATGTCAACAATGCACGACACCTATTCTGGTTATCGGTAGGAAGAGGGGTCCGGTGGTCTGGGATTGAAACCTCTTTTTTGGTTGTAAGCGCGCCGAGACCTATAAACGCTCCTACAGTATTATGAAAGGAAGTTTAGCCGGTTCAAACTGGCCAGCACAATTTAGGTTGGGTTATCATTGCGAGTTCTTCTATTTGGATTACACAAGCCCCAATGACTTTTCTTTTCATATAGCTAACAAGTCTCATCGCTCACTTCATCCCTAACTACTCTCTGTACAGCCTTACAGCTGTTTCAGGTAACACGCGACTTCGCCGTTGCCGCCAGAGTTTGGCAGTTGGGTTTTTGTGCTGTCCATCAATGCAATCCGTGTCCGTGTGAGCCAATCATATCCTTACTCAGTGCATTCGATTGGCTTCCCTTGCGAGACATGTCGCGACAGAAGCCAATTCACTGCACTAGGCGAAACTAGGCAAGGATCTGATTGGCTCAAATGGTTAGGAAAACCCAGCTGCCGATGTTTTGAACGCGCTGGGTCGCGTGTTACCTGAAACATCTGTAAGTGCTTTCCCTTTATTTTACTGTTACTATTATTAATTCTAATCTATTCAGTTCCTATAATGGGGACATTTCATGCTAGTGGGAGCTCAGGTACCCTGGGTACCAGAGTCTCCAAGCTTGACTCCTTCCAAACTTCACTCGTTTACAAAACGCATAATTTACTGATCGACGAGCGAAGCGAGGAGCCTCTGGCCTCACGTCCTTGTTTTCTCAGACCCCGATTACACGAGTCCGGACGAATTTTTGACCGGGCGAATTTTGTGCCTGGAACACCTGTATACACGGTACCGTGCAAGTTTTGTTCTACATTGCAGAGGTGTTTACACGGGTCCGTGCAACTGAACTAACACTAACATGGCTTTTTCAGTCTCGTTCTCTGATTGGCTGCAGGTTGAATAATAGCTTAGCATCCTCGCCTGAAGTAGGCTAGTTTCCAGGCCATTACCGTGGAACCGTGCCATAACTTGCACGGTACCGGTGTTTACACGGGTCTGGTACGAAAACGGAACCGTACCGGTCAAAAGTTGTACCTGCTTTTTGCAGGTCCCAAACTTGCACACTTTGCCGTGCATAAATTGGTCCAGCTCCGCCGGACCCGTGTGAACAGAAGCCGTAAGTGGGACAGAATTCGCCCGGTCAAATATTCGTCCGGACCCGTGTAACCGGGGTCTCAGTTCCAGTCACGCTTGGTTTCAAGTTTCTTTGTCTCAGCTGTCAAAGTTTGATGGTTTGATGTTTGCAAGATACGCTTTGACAATTTAATCAAAGCTCAAAAGCTTTACTCAAACTGCTAGAACCACGCAAAAGTCAATATTTTCAGAACCTGTCTTTGGTCATTCTTTGAGGTTTTTAGTTCGAAAACGAGGATTATCACGCGCTTGGAATCAATTAACTTTGCATGTGCCTCCGCGCGTCGGTTTCATACGTCAAACATAACAAGAATCACGTGCTGACAGCTCACGAATTAGAAAGCGCCTTCGGTTGATTATGAGCAACCAGCCAATTAGCACCGTAGTACAAATTTTGTACTAGCGGAACTGAAAAAAAAAGGGACCATGAGGCCAGAGGCTCGTCGCTTCGCTCCTCGTGCCAAGCCGCCGCTATCGCGGCGTCTTGGCTTAAGGCTGGTTTCCATATAATCTCTTCGGTCTCATCAGTCTCGCCGATCGCATGAAATAGTGCACACGCGATCCATGGGATTCATGCGATCGTATGTTTCCATATAATCTCACCGATCGCATAGAATATGAATGTTTTGTGCGCCATTTTGAAAGTGTGCGCGACCGAGATGACTGCTGGTCTCGAAACAATGAATTCTGGGATACATTCCGATCGCATCAGTCGCTTTCGAACGCTTTTGAATGTCTCCATATAATCTCATTCAATCTCATGCGATCTCCTGGATAGAACAGTGTTCTATACGCGCGATCGCGATCGCCCCGATCGTTTCAGTCTCTTCCGATCGCGAGAGAAGTGTTTCCATATAATCGCACGGATCGCGTGTACACTATTTCATGCGACTGGCGACACTGAAGAGATCGGCGCGATTATATGGAAACCAGCCTTTAGCGTGTCAGTAAACGAGTGAAGCTTCGAGCCTCTGGTAACCAGGGTAAGGCTCAGGAGAATAACACAAAAGAAATCGCAACGGCATCAATTTTTTTTTTATTCCCGAGCCTCGCATCCAAATTGGGATTGAGTTGATGTTGTTATTGTGTCCTACAAACCAAATTCTACGATGCCCGAAATGACTCGGGTTATTTAACAGCCGTTTCAGGTAACACGCAAGCTCGCCGTTGCGACAGCTTCGTGGAGTTCGGCTTTCTGCGTTGTCAATCAATGCAATCCGTGCGAGCCCATCAGATCATTGCCAAGTTTCGTTCGGTGCAATAGCTTGGCTTCCCGCGACAGAAGCCCATCGGCGATTCCAGCTGTAATCACTTGCGCGCTTCTTTACTCAGAAATGCCTAAAGCCCTGGCTAAACTAGGACACATGTAGCGCTCAACATTGTAGCCGGACACGTTTCCTTCATGTTTCCCAGTTTAGCCACGCGAGAAACATTGTTGCGCGCAACAAATTTTGTAGCCGGGACACAAAGAAATGTTTCTTCGCAAGACAAGAAACATTAATTCATGTGTCCGAGACACACGCGTGTGATGTTTCCTAGTTTAACCAATAGGGGAAATATGAAGGACACAAATGTTGCGCGCTACATGTATCCTAGTTTAGCCGCAGCATTACTCGTCTCCCACAAGTACCAGAATGCTGAAATACCCCTGATTTACCGACATGCAGCGCGCGCGTGCTGGATTCGCCCATTCACAATACTAAGGGGCCGACAGTTTAACTTTTGAGGGGGGGCTGTTTTGAAAAAGAAATTGTTGAACGACATAATGGTGAATAAAACCCTTCTTACTTATCGAAAGAATAATTTTCATCGCATAGCAGACGTATAAAAAATTATTGCACGGAAGAAAAAGCCCCCCCCCCCCCCCCCACACACACACACAAATAATAATAATAATAAAAAAAAAACAACGGTCGGCCCCTAAGGAGAAACTGGGCAAGGATCTGATTGACTCTAACGGTTTGATTGACTACGCAAAATGTAAACAAAAAAGAAACCTGCCATATACCAACTCGATGTTATTTCAACGCTCCGGGTCGCATGTACATGGAACAGCTGCAAAAATGAGGAGTGGGTAAATCTTTTGGGAAAAGCTAAAAAAAAAAAAGAAAAGCTTTTGGAAGTTAATTCGCAATGGTTAGTACGGTTACCGATGTCGAGTCGGATCGTTAAACACATTGGCATTTCGCAATTAGTAAGCACGAAACCAGGCTTGCCGGCGAGAAAAATAAATCAGTTTCTGACGCACAATTCATAGTTCCGATCAAACAATGAAAGCATTTCACGCTATCTGGAGATACCAATCAGTGTTGGAAAGATTCTCCCACGGGAACTGATCGTGTCCCACAAACAGTATTTCAGGACTTCCGAAATCAGTCCGATTTACAGCACTTTTTTTCCATTTACGACAGTATAACTTCGATGATCCGAAGATAAAGATATCTGGTAAACCAAAGCGGGATCGGAATATTTTTGGACTTTTTTAAAGGAAAACTCTGTTTTGTTTGTGGGACATAACAACAGTTACTATGGCTTTGAATGACAGGTCGGAACTATGAATAGAGATGTTTTCTAAGATTCCTGGTTTCGCCACGCAAGGCAACATGTTGCACGGAAGTTAACGTGTGGACAAAGTGGCGATGTTGACCGCGCACGCGCGCCTTATCTCTGGTTCGGTTCCCGGCGCCATGGCTTATTGTAAATGGACTTCGTTTTTATCTTGCCAAACACTAACAAGGTTTTGTGAAAAATATTTATTTTTACTTAAAATATTGTTCCACTAGCGCGCGCTTTACTCGTAGTATAGGGTCTCAGAGTTCCCTGACTACAATCGGCTCTCGAATCTGGCCGACTACAATTATCCTCTTGATCTTTTTCCTTTATATCTTCTCCATCCTAAATACGCCATATAGGCACTAAAATAATGTCTACTGAACGGATTGCAAGGGGCTCCTCTCCTCACACTAAGGCGCGCACTTTACACGTAGAGTTCCCTGACTACAATCGGCTCTCGAATCTCGCTGACTACAATATTATCCTCTTGATCTTTTTCTTTAGATCATCTCCATCCCAAATACACCATATAGGTACTAAATGTCTACTAAACGAGTTGCAAGGGGCTCCTCTCATCACAGCAACAATCCCGGACAAAATTAGTTGTCGCGTCCATCAAAAATAGCCGATTTTGGGTTACCTATCACTAGTAAATTTTGTTTCTTCCTAAGACAATATCACTGGAACTCCCCTTTCCCCCGTTTCAATGTTGGAGGTAGTAGTGCTCAAATTGCGAGGATGAGAGCCGGTGGCACACAACATTGTACTGGGGGGAGGGGCAGGGAAGATGGGGGACCCGAGTGGTACATAGAACCCCTGTTTATTGAAAACGTTATACATACGCGACAACAATTTTGTCCGGGATTGTATTTAGTACATTTTTCGTTTTCTTTAAAAAGAAACAAAGAGCCATGGGCTGATATATCGGTGGTGTATGAGACTCGATAGGCTTAATATAGAAGGGTAATTAGATTTGCTGCAATTGTCTAGCAACAATGAAAATATGATCAATAAGAGAATTTTGAGTCACGCGCGCGAGCAAGGAAATGGTACACGAGAAAAATCGCATTCGAAGCCACAATTACGGAAGAAAAATAGCTTATCCTGCGCTTTCTGTGAGCCGAG
Source organism: Scolanthus callimorphus (assembly GCA_033964015.1). NCBI lineage: Eukaryota > Metazoa > Cnidaria > Anthozoa > Actiniaria > Edwardsiidae > Scolanthus > Scolanthus callimorphus. The sequence continues at coordinate 240,666 of JAWWUD010000085.1, read as the reverse complement.
GCTGCAGTGAAATGTTCAGTGCTCTCGAAAAAATATTGTATAACAGCGGAAATTCCAGAATATCGCGAATTCCCAGTAAAAAAGAAAGGAACAGAAGGGAGAAAAACACTCCAGATTGAAAAATTCGACACAGCGAAAGGACAGCGCTGGTACGGCCGGGAGAGAAACTATACGCAATAAACCTATAACAGATAAAACTATAGAAACTTTCCTGAAGAATTGTCAAAAATCATCGACAGAAACGAAAACGGCTTACAAAACTAAGGAATGAAACGTGAATATTACGTTTTTTTAAATTCCCAGAAATGGACCGGATCTGACGTAATGCTGGAGCGCACGGCTTTATAGCGCACACTAGCTTTTGGAAGATGTTAATTTTAATTGATTCATTGAGTTATTTATTTATTTATCCATTTCTATGATTTGTTGTAAATATGTATTTACAACAGCACTCACTTGTTACATATACTCGTTCTGAAAATATTGCACGGCTGTGATCAAAGCGCCGACGGGTTACACGGGTAACGCTTTGACAACAAAGAAAAGTAACTAGAGTCATTATTCATCTTTTCTAATCTAGTGTTACCCGTGTTACCCGTCCCCGGTCTCTCTCGGTTGAATCTAGTAAGTTTATTACTGCATCGGCAAATGTTTCACGAGTTAAGAATTTTTCAATCTTTGCTTTGCTATAAGTTGTGAAGTCGTCTTTTCGCTCTTGTTTTGAGTGCAGTTTTTTAGCCTACAAATAACTGCTATCAGATCACAAACACCTTGCGCTCAAATCCGAGTTATTCGCCTAAATTTGATCAATTTCATAACCAAAACAGCACCAAACTATTCTTGAAAACTTGAATTGATACAAGAATTGCTTCAAATTCTGAGGAAACGTGCCTAACAAAGGCAAAAGTAGCCGCTTTTATGGGAACGCACGTGCCAGGAAGCAAAACCTTTTGAAACATCATGTCTCACAAAAAAAAATCGTCTTTTTTGCCCGTTCTTCTGGAAACAAATAAATGAACAATGAAAACAACAAGTCCAATTTCCACTTTCACCGGGTTAGATTTGATATAGCTAATTTCACCGGTTTCGTATAGTGAAAATTTGAGAAATACGCAGAATAGCTCCAAATACAATCCCGGACAAAATTAGTTGTCGCGTCCATCAAAAATAGCCGATTTTGGGTTACCTATCACTAGTAAATTTTGTTTCTTCCTAAGACAATATCACTGGAACTCCCCTTTCCCCCGTTTCAATGTTGGAGGTAGTAGTGCTCAAATTGCGAGGATGAGAGCCGGTGGCACACAACATTGTACTGGGGGGAGGGGCAGGGAAGATGGGGGACCCGAGTGGTACATAGAACCCCTGTTTATTGAAAACGTTATACATACGCGACAACAATTTTGTCCGGGATTGAAGGTACGCTTTACATATAGGCTATCAGAGTTCCCTGACTACAAGCGGCTCTCGGATTTCGTTGCCTACAACTATCCTCTAGGTGTTTTTTCATTTATATTGTCTCCATCACAGACACACTAAATGGTCACTAAATGTCTACTCAACGAATTGCAATAATAAGGCGCCGTTCACACGTAGGCTCTCAGAGTTCGCTGACTACCATCGGAATTCTCTTGATCCCTTTTTCTTCCAGATTGCCTCAATCGGAAATACCCCAAACGTGTACTTAATGTCCACTGAATGGATTACATGACGAGCCTTCTCGCAGAATTCGCTCTCGCGAGGTCGCATCAACACACCGCGGACAGGGAAATTTGAGTGGCCAGATCTAAAATTGGAAAACAGTCAAAATACCATTCAGTCTGGCGTTAATGATCAACAGCCTCGGACGAACATTTTGACCAGCTAGCCGCTCAAAATTCGTGTGCAGAGAGAGAAATTATTGAATGATTTCGTGTGAAGTGCGTGTCCTAGTTCTGTGCTGTAGAAAATGTCAGTGATTGCAGGATTCCTACGCTCAGAAATTTGACAAAATCCAGGAATTTTAAGGAGCTGTTTCGGAATTTTTCCAGGAGTTTTCCAGGATAATTATCAGTCATGTCAGTCCATGTTCGATAACGTTTCAAGCTTGAAAACAGTTTTTAGAATAACTTCGTTCTTGATTTTGTGACTGATGAAATTCGTTTTATTTTCCAGGACTTTGCAGAACATTTACAGCAGAACATTTACTTTATTTAGAGGAAGTTTTTCGGCGATTGCGTGACGCGAATCTAACGCTAAATCCTATAAAGTGCGACTTTGCGAAAACACAGTTGAAATACTTAGGTCACATTGTAACACCGTCCACAGGGTATGCATTCGCAACTTTGGAATTTCCAGAGGTACACAAGAGAAAGAGGAATTTCCATAGGGGTTGCTTTAAAATTTTGGAGTTCCTCGATGGGGGGGGGGGGGGGGGGGAGGGGGGGGCGATGATGATGATGACAGTGTAAGTAGGACAAAAGCTTACTGTACCTTGCACAAAAGGCAATCAATGATGATTACATGGACAAGAACGTTAATGATGATAAGTAATAATGTAATGATAATAGTGATGAGTCATGGAGACAATGAAGACGAAGATGACTGTTGGAGGAGGAAGAGAAGATGGAGGAGGAGAAGGAAGAGGTGGAGAAGTGGAGAAGGAGGAGGAGGAAGTGGAGACGGAGGAGAAGGAAGTGGAGAAGTGTGGAGGGGGGAGGTGGAGAAGTGGTGAAGGAAGTGGAGAAGTGGAGACGCGGAGAAGGAAGTGGAGAAGTGTGGAGGGAGGAGGTGGAGAAGCAGAGAAGGAAGTGGAGAAGTGTGGAGGGAAGAGGCGGAGAAGGAGGAGATGGAGAAGGAAGTGGAGAAGTGGAGACCCGGAGGAGTAGGAGAGGGAAGTGGAGAAGGAGGAGAAGGAAGTGGAGAAGTGTGGATGGAGACGTGTGGAGGGAGGACGTGGAGGTGGAGAAGTGGAGGAGGAGGAAGTGGAGAAGGAGGAAGAGGAGAAGGAAGTGGAGAGGGAGGAGGTGGAAGGACGAGTATCAGGAGCTACAGCAGCAGGAGGAGGAGCAGCATACTACTTTTCGTGGGTGTGGTGCTGGGGAAAATATGAAAACTGTGATGTGATGATGGAAACAACAACTAACCTTGGATGTGACTTGTGATATTTATGTTCTTCATCCCTCTGGACTTCGCACTTCACAGATGCAGACGTTATAGGCTGGATATAGATAACAAATAACAACGTTTCAGTAAAGAAATACAGCCATGCTAAAGCAACGGTACAGTACAGGTATGTTCTAGTGCAAGAAGGATGCTCATTCCGGGAAGCAGGCCAATTAACAATTAGACCTCAAGGCCGAATGTGCTATGATAAATAGACCATGAGGCCGAATGGTCAATTGATATCATAGCACATGAGGACGAGAGGTCTAATTGTTTTAGTATAAACCAACTAGTTGGTCGGTTTTGGCAATGAATTCCATTATTTTATGCTGAAAAAATCAAGTTTTCTTGCAAAGAAAGGTGGTGGTTTTGCCAGGCACGGTCTATCACTAATAGACCATTAGTAGCTCAGCCAATCAGAATGCAGGATTTGTAATAGACCATTAGTTGGTTAATACTAAAACGAGTTAGTAAGCCTGCTGAACCTTAGCTTGGCTAGTGTAAGCCTGTTCGGTCAGATGCGATACCAGTATTACCTTTTCAAAGATATTAAATATAAATTGTTGTTTCCAGTAGTTCAGACAGCAGCTTAGCTGCGTGATGTGCTCATTGGTGTGTAGGGTAACAGTGGGTTCTACCATTGCTGGCTCTGCTACTGAACTACGCACTCATCCATCACTAACTTCATCATCACTACCACAGACCGCACGCAAAACTGATTAAGGCAAGTGGTCTTATCCATTCAGAGGCCGTTTCCTCTTCGTTGTGAGCTTTTATTGGCAACACCTCTTCTCAAATGCCCTACAAATGGATCTACTAAAATCTAATCTTCTAGCAGAAGCCTTTTCCGTCCGTAGTGTATCCAGGGCATTAGTTTCCTTATTGGCTTTCTTGCTTACACCTATTTCAAAAATGGCTGCTTTGGGAATTTGTCTTTGGTGGTGGAGCGCCATTGTTTGGTGCATTGTATTCCGCACTTCAACGACCCAAATGCCAAAGCAACGTTTATTGAATTAGGTGTATATCCTCTGAGATGCAAACACGCTCCTCCAAAAATGAAGTTTGCTTCTACTGCCACTTACCTGAGGTTTTCCTTAGATCTTGGTCCATGCCACTGAAGCACTATTATAGCTTGTGCAAACTCTATCACAAAACAGGAAAAACCTGTAAGTCCACATATCTAACCGTGACAAGCAGCTAAGGAGGTCAGTTGTATCTGTTTTCAGTCGATGGAAATGGGTGCTTTCTCCGACTGGGTGTGTCGCTAGGCTGACAAAATGGCGGCTGACTGAAGCTCTTTATCTCGGGTTGTAGTTCAGACAGCAGCTAAGCTGCGTGATGTGTTCATGGGTGCGTAGGGTAACAGTGGGTTCTACCATTGCTGGTTCTGCTACTGAACTACGCACTCGCCCCATCACTATCTTCATCATCACTACAATGTATCTAGACATCCAATGTTTTTCCGAAAGAGAACGAGCACCAGAAAGAGCACTTTCACTAATAGCAAGAGCTTAAGAGAAAATCCATTTGGTGACTGAGTAACCCCAGGCTGTGATGGAAAACAAAACTTGTACCAAAGTAATATCAGGTACTATGCATCCCAGTAAACCGCGGCAACGTTCAGTTTTTCGACCCGCCGGCGAGTGAGCTTAAAAATGATCGCGTGATCGCTTTTTATGTACCACGTGATGCGTTGTTTATGTACCACGTGATCAATACTTTTTGAGCATCCATTGTTTCGTTGCTCTCAAACGAAGCTAACGCCAAAAAACCCGAATGTTGCCGCGGTCAAATGGGATGCATAGTACATTGAAATTCTGCCTGAATAGAATTTTCCAAACGCTTTAGATGTTTCTTAATAAAATAAATTCAAAGTAGTAGCAAATAGTACATGAAAACATTTGTTGTTAATTTCAGTCCACTTAACCATTTCTCAGTGTTTTGTGAGAACTTCAAAATTCGCAATTGATACAATGAAACCGTGGATGTCAACTATAAAGCGAAGGTGCACTTTCTGGCTCTGGTATACCAGTACTGACTGCGACTATTATCTGAACCCCACTACAACAGCGAGCTTTTCCAGGGGAGCTACTACCGAAACCGGTAGACTGTTTATCGGGCTCGACAAAAAGCACTCGTCTCACAAGAAAACCTTGACGAGTCTGCTTGCATTCCTTCACGCGAAATCATTCATGCGTTGTGTCTCTGGCAAACAAAAACTTAAAGTTTCGGGAAATAATACACTGATTTGTGTTTCTTTACCCCATAAAATTATTAAAACACAAGCAGATGGCTTTTCTTGTGTTTTTAGTTCGAAAAATTGCCAAATAAAATATTTGACTTGCACGCATCGCTGACCTCAGTAAAGGAATTCAAACTACATCGTGAATGTTTTTGTCTGGAGACGAGTGCTTTTTCTCGAGCCGAAAAAGCAGTCTACCGGTTTTGGTAGTAACCCTATTTCCAAGGGGGTCTAACCCAATAGGAACCAATGAATATTTTTCCAAGGGGTTGGTTACTCATTCCAAAGGGGTCAGAAAGGGAAAAAACACTCTTCCGAGGTTGTTTCTGTGCAGGTGGGTGGGTGCGGATGATAAATTGAATGGCCATGCAGGTATAAACGTTTTTCATGCTAGGTTCTCACCTCTTTAGCGGAGCAGCACTTGCATTTTGGTCACCTGAACATAAACACCTGCATATATTAAAACAGACAGAGAAAAAAGTTATCATGTGAAGAAATCAAACTCCATCCGACCTGAAAATCCTAAAACATATTCATGACAATTTTAGGTGATAGCACATAACAATAGAGCGGAGTTCATATGACTGTAGTGAAACCAATCACATAGTTATTACACGAATTCTGAATAAAACCTATAGGAGTGAATAGAAAGTGATTACCAATTACTCACGACAGTCATACGGAAACCGCTCTTTGTATATCATATTATTAGTAATTACAAATGCGACAAGAGTATACCTAACTTCAGAGCACAAAACAGTAACAAAACTAGTAGCAAAACTTGATGTAATAAAAAATGAAGTTATAATTAAAATCAAAGTTTTTTTCCACATCTAAATTAAACTCTTCAGCTTCTTTAAACACTCAGCACACTATATGTAAGTCACATGACAGAAGGCAAAAAAATATTGCTCAATAACGATCGACTGTTGTGAATATTTTCCAGATATTTTCCAACACTATTAGGCATGTTTTTAGAAATGACAGAGAAACATAAGTTAATTGTTTCTGATACAAGAAAACCCCATCCATAACCCAACAACAGTATCTGCTTTGATGTAAAATCTGAAGATATATAAGCCATAACGTCACAACTGCATTCCATATATAGACATAGCATATAAAGTAGATGCAATACTTTCTGCTCTTCAGAGAGGCACTTTATGCTGAATCCGATGGGCATGTTGTTCTTGAAATATATTTTCTGGTCTCTGCTCTTGACTGTTGCAGTCACTTACCATGTATTCATGACAATTTCAATGTCTATCGCCTTCTAAGTGATAACAGGAATTTCTTATGTGGGATTCCTCTGGTGATTATAAACCTTTTCTGGAGTCTTACACCAAATTCAAAAAGGTTACTTTGGGAATTGGTCATTTTGGGAATTGGTCATTTTGCTTGCTTTAGTGATCGCCAACAATAGCACTTGATGACCACAAACCAAATCCCAAAGCAACCTTTTGGAAATAGGTGTATTCCCGTCCAGGATAAAACATTCTAGTTCCCCCACAGATATATATATATCATCAAAAGTTTGCTTTCTTCAAGAATGATTCAATGTGAACTATAATGAACACTTTTAAATGGGACACGATAAATTCTGGATGTCTCGCTAAGAATTCCATAGAATTGATTCAACAATTGCAATGCTACATGGTGGTCTCAAGAAAACAAAACTAAAAATGCGTCAAACATTTGCTTAAGGGGGATTTTTGGTCAGAAAATGGGAATTTCTGCTATGTTTTCCAAACTTGACCCATGTTTAGTGTTCCAAATTATGTCATACCCAAAAACATTCAGAATAAGTTTCTAAAAACCTGCCACCAATGGTTGTATAGACAGACATTTTTCTTAGGGAGCGTTCATAATTTATCTAGAGGGGGCCTATGATGATTCCCCTACTTTTTTCTTTCCAGTTTCCGAAGCCCCCCTGATGATCTCAGGGTTTTTTTTCCTGACCCCCCCCCCCCCCTCAAGAGATGTCAATTAATCAAAGAAAAATATCATAGCCCCCCACCCCAGTACATATACATGTCAAACCCACAAAGATTACGCTTCAAAGATTACAAATGGGAAGAGCAGCTTTTTACTAAAGGGCTGAACTCCCCTTGTAGTACGGGAGCTGACCCCAGAAAAAAGTGGTCTCGCTCAACTCACTTTACATACAAGAACTTACTGTTCACTTTGGCTGCCAGATGGCTGAAGATCATCGCCAAGTAGTTAGTACATTCAAATTGTGGTATCAGTTTCGAGCTACAGCCAGATTTGTCAGGGGAGTGGGGGTCTTTTCAGCCACCAAATTCTAGCAATTTTAGCATGTTGCAAAACATCAAATCAGCATATCTTTTGACTGTGGGGTGCGAATCGATTGATATTTGGACATCATCTGTTATCCATGGAGGTCTTTCTTTTGCACTTGTCTTATGTGAGATTTATCGTTACCATGGCAACGGTTGTCAGGGGAATGAGTTTCTTGGACTTTGGGCAAACATTGTGCTCCTAGCGATTTTCAACATGCCCTATTGCGTGCATAGTGGACTCAGAAACAAGTAAGTCATATTATTCCAAGTGCGGGTGCCCCCAAAGAGTAACATATTACAAAATAGGATCCTTTGAGCACTGTGCCACCTTACGGTAAAAGTCCAAAGTTGCTAGAACTGCTCAAAACCCCACTTTCTATCTCAGTTATAACGAAACTACAAAAATATATATAACTTTTGGCTATTTGATGTGGAGCAGATGATATTTCGCTATCGTAACCAACTTATCGAGTTCTTTCTTTTGCACTAGTTTTATGTTGGTTTTCCGTAACCATGACAACGGTTGCCAGGGGCATAAATATTGCTAGATTTGTGTAAATATTTGAGGTGAATAGTGAATTTTAGGTGCATTTTCGCATCTTTCAAAACCCTGAAACTATATTAATCATATCACTCCAGGTGTAGATGGCCCTAAAGAGTAACATATAATAGAATAAAAAAAATTGGAGCATTGTGCCACCTTGCGTTCAACATCAAAAAATGATAAAACGGCTCAAAATCCGCCTTAGTTATATCACTTTTGTTGAAACTATAAGAACACATTACGTTTGACTATGCCATGTAAATTGGTAGATATTTCTCTATTGTAAGAAATCTATCAATATCTTTCTTGTCTATGTTGACTTCGTAACCATGACAACGGTTTCTAGGGTTAATGTTTTTTTTATATTTGCGCTAAATAGCGATGTTTATGTATTTTTCGTACTTCTAAACTCATAAAACATGGAAGTCATATTCCTTCAACTCTAGATTACCCATAAGAGTGACTTATTACGAAATAAGGCATTTTGAGCATTGCGCCACCTTGCTGTGAAAGTCAAAAGTTGCCATTACTGCTCAAAACCCCACTCTGTATCTCCGTTATTGCGAAACTGTAAAAATATATATCTCTTTAACTAGGTAATGTAAACTGGATGATATTTCACTATTTTAAAGAAATTCGGCGGGTTCTTTCTTTTACACTAATTTTATTTATTTTTCGTAACCATGACAACTGTTGCCACGGATAGGAATTTTGATGAACTTGACGTGTAAATATTTGCGCTTAATGGTGAATTTAAGTGCATTTCCACATGTTTTTATAGGTCATTTCACTCAAAGGGTAGGCGACCACATATCACAAAATAGGATATTCTGTGTATTGTGCCACCTTACTAAGGGAATCAATATGTGCTAAAATTGTTCACGACCCAAGTTTTGTACACAATCGAAATCCATAAAGTCTATTTGCCCATTTGTTGTGAATGGATCAATATTTGCACATCATATGTTATCCAGAGAGATCTTGCTTTTGCAGTACTACTATAAATAACCGATTTTTGTAACCATGTTAACGCTGTTGCCAGCTATGTGAATATTTCATTGATGTCCGTAATATTACGCCGCCCCAGTTCAATGTATCAGGCATGGCTTTGTCGTTGTCCAGAAGTCATTATTCTATTAAAAGCGCCCCTGTTTCCCAAATGTCACGAGAGGGAAAAAGCTACTAAAGGGACTTATTATATAATGTTACCAGATATCCATGTGATAAAGCAGTGAATAAAAATCGTATCAGTGAAGTGATACGATATCGCTAATATCGTGCTAAAGTAGAAGTGAGTGAGTGACATCGAGTCCCCACGATAACTCCTGGCTGTTGCTACGCAACTAGCCACGAGTTAAAAACGACATCAAGTTCTTGCCATATAATCTCTATCTGACCCTGTGATCCAAATGGCTGTTTGCTTTCATGGAATAAGCCAGTCGCCTGTTACTTATAATTGGTCGTCTCAGGAACCAGGTTCCATCAACCAGGAAACAACGGCTATGAAAATATTTTCTTTGGACGAAATTAGAATGCTTCCTTTCTGCAAAAATGTCATTCCACTAACCACGCTGTCCAAATATAGATATTGACTATCAGCTTGCATCATATGGACTTTCGGCTTTTTATCATTCACTTTATAATTAATAAATAACAGAACTCCATGGATGTCCAATTAAGATCCCGTCCACACTACTCCGTTTTCAAACGAAAACGGATACTTTTTGCTCCGGATACGGCCCACACTACAACGCCGAAAACGATCACCGAAAACGGATCAATCCGAAAACGCTCTCCAGAGTGGAGCGATTTGAAAACGGAGCTGTTTGAAAAGGCTGTTTTCTAGTGTGGACGGGTGAAAACGATGCTATATGAAAACGATGACGTCACCACAGCAAACCCGACCAATTCCACAGGCCAACAGATCGAAATGCGCATGCGTTCAGCTTATTTGAGCATGCAACCTCGTCCCCAGGGTCTTCTCGGTCGTTTTCAAAATGGCGGTTAGCTCGGGAGAAGACCCTGGGGGAGGCTGAGTCACATGACCGTTTCGAAACAAAGGCAAACCTCGTTCCCATGTCCTCAGACAGTGGTCACCAACCGCCATCTTGAAAATTACCCACAAGACCCTGGGGACGAGGTTGTTGAGCATGCCCACTGAATGCATAAGAGCGTTTTCGTACGGATACGCGTTGTTGTGTGGATGGGCGAATACGATACGAAAACGATAAGTGTGGACGCAAATCTTTTTGAAAACGGAGCAAAACGTATCCGTTTTCGTTTGAAAACGGTGTAGTGTGGACGGGGTCTAAGACGAATGAGTTTTTGCAACTGATCCGGGGTCATTTTCGAATCCAGAGCAGGCGAGAAGATTGCCTTCGCTCATCGGCTGACTTTGAAAGTTGGGGCATGTGCGTAAAGTTATTTCTCTCGACGGCTCTTTCATGACATCATGGCATCATGACTTTTGATACATTTTCCAACCCTTATCAAGTAAACACAACTACAATACTCGTTTAGCCTCAAAATTAAATTATTACCTTCCAAAAGCTCGCACGAATTTTGGAAAATTTAATATAAGATTCTTAGGAGTTAAAATCTGGAATTCTATTGACAAAAATGACAAATTGCTCCATCGAAACCTCTATATAAAAATAAATTAACAGCCGACAGAATTGCAAATTACTAAATTTACTTTCTCTAATATTAATTATGCACCACCTCTGCATCCTATCTCGCTTTTTTTCGTACTTTTATTTATTTTGTTTTGTTTGTATACTCGTCGTAAAGTCTTCCCTGTGCTTTTTCCCTCTGCAACACACAATCTATAGTACCATCAGTGTTTCCTTTTCTCTCCGATACATACATTACAATTTTTCCAATCTTAAGTGAACCCTAGCTCGATTAGTCTAGTGCTACTCTAGGTTGCCTGTACAAACTATTTTATGTCAGATTTTGCACCTATAAACTACCTGCCTGCCTTACCTTAACTATCTTTTTTATAACCAAATGTAAACTGCAAAGTACAAATAATGATTGTTGTTGTTTTGTTGTTGTTGCATCAATATTGGAATAACAAGACTTACATATTTTTGCGTACAAAAACAAGCAAAATGCGTTTTAAACGTTGTTACTAGAAGTTTCTGAAAGAAAGCGGAGTGCTGCGAGGACATTTTTTTAACGTTTGTTGCAAAATGTCTGAAATCAATCATCTGATTATTTGAAGTGATTTATTTTAATAGTGCGGGGGTTCGCTAGCCTGCGAATCGCGTGTACCGGATATTCGCAGGCTAGGGATCGCAAACGAGCCCTACCCCATCTTTGACCTCTTCGATTTCCGCGTTTCACGCTTCGTTTTGGGGGATTCCACGATTTTTTGTGCTAACCACAAAACCGTGAGATTTTGCTTCCAATACAAAAATTGTACGAGCGAAGCGCGAGAGATTTACCCGCATCCTCAGTGCGGTGCGGTGTGGGGTGCGTAAGAAAAACTGACTATACAAAGACTTGATCGAATAGACAAGTGACCACCGGTAAGCTGTCACTCAAACCGTTATAGTTCAAAGACCAATGGCGCCCGAGGGAAATTAAATGTTTTGAGATCCTCGCATCAAATACTGGCGTGACGACATCAAGGAGTGGTCTGACCTGTCGGGCGCTGGGTGCTCCACATTAGTCCATTAGCACTCTAAAGGCACGCTTGGAGAAGCATGTGTGTGGTCCCTAGGATCGCCAACCCTCAACCATGGAAGGCAAGGCAGGCAATAGGCAAGGCAAGGCTCCCTCGGAGTGACATATGTTTGATGAGTTTCAAAATACGCGTAAATCATTATTAAGCGCAAATATTTACACAAGTTCATCAAACTTCATGTCCCTGGCAACCGTGGTCATGGTTACGAAAAAATAAAGAAAATTATTGCAAAAGAAAGAATTTCTTAAAATAGTGAAATATCATCCTAGAAGATATATATTTTTACAGTTTCGCAATAACATAGATATACGAAGTGGGGTTTTGAGCAGTAATGGCAACTTTCGCCTTTCGCTGCTAGGTGGCGCAGTGCTCAAAATGTCCTATTTCGTAATATGTCACTCTATGTATAGGGTCATCTAGAGTTGAAGAAATATGACTTCCATGTTTTATGAAATACGCAAAAATACACTTAAAATCACTATTTCGCAAGAATATTTAATAATGTTAACTTCCCTGGCAACCGTTGTCATGGTTACGAAATCAACATAGACTAGTGCAAAAGCAAGACCTTGATAGATTTCTTACGATAGAGAAATACCAACCAATTTACATGGCATAGTCAAAGTTCTTATAGTTTCAATAAAAGTGATATAACCATGATAACTAAGTGGGATTTTTTGCAGTTTTATCATTTTTTTGATGTTCATTGCAAGGTGGCACAATGCTCCAAATGTCCTATTCCATAATACGTTATTATTTTTGGTCATCTACACTTGATATGATTAATATGGTTTCTAAGTTTTGAAAGATGCAAAAATGCACTTAAAATTCACTATTTACCCCAAATATTTACACAAATCTAGCAATATTTATGCCCCTGACAACCGTTGTCATGGTTACGGAAAACCAATATGAAACTAGCGCAAAAGAAAGAACTTGATAAATTGGTTACGATAGCGAAATATCATCTGATTCACATCACATAGTCAAAAGTTATATATATTTTTTAGTTTCGCTATATAACTTAAATAAAGTGGGGTTTTGAGCAGTTTACCAACTTTTCATGTTCCTCTCAAGGTGGCGCAATGCTCTAAATTTCCTTTTCCATAATATTTTACTCTTTAGGGTAATCTACACCTGGAGTGATAAGATTTATGTTTTTGAGTTTTGAAAGATGCGAATATGCACCTGAAATTCACTATTCACCCCAAACATTTACACAAATCTAGCAATATTTATGCCACTGGCAACCGTTGTCATGGTTACGGAAAACCAACATAAAACTAGTGCCAAAGAAAGAACTGAATAAATGTGTTACTATAGCGAAACATCATCTGCTCCACATCACATAATCAAAAGTTATATATATTTTTGTAGTTTCGCTATAACTGAAATAGAAAGTGGGGTTTTGAGCAGTTCTAGCAACTTTGGACTTTTACCGTAAGATGGCACAGTGCTCAAAGGATCCTATTTTGTAATATGTTACTCTTTGGGGGAACCCGCACTTGGAATAATATGACTTACTTGTTTCTGAGTCCACTATGCACGCAATAGGGCATGTTGAAAATCGCTATGAGCACAATGTTTGTCCAAAGTCCAAGAAACTCATTCCCCTGACAACCGTTGCCATGGTTACGATAAATCTCACATAAGACAAGTGCAAAAGAAAGACCTCCATGGATAACAGATGATGTCCAAATATCAATCGATTCGCACCCCACAGTCAAAAGATATGCTGATTTGATGTTTTGCAACATGCTAAAATTGCTAGAATTCCGTGTCGAAAAAGACCCCCCACCCCTCTGACAAATCTGGCTGTAGCTCGAAACTGATACCACAATTTGAATGTACTAACTACGTGGCGATGATCTTCAGTCATCTGGCAGCCAAAAACAACAGTCAGTTCTTGTATGTAAAGTGAGTTGAACCAACTCGTTTTCTAGAGCACTTTTTGGAAATCAGCTCCGTACTATTGTGTTTCTGGAAGCTGAAAAAAAAATCTCAGGTGATGATGATGATGACAATGGAGACAAACACTGTGTTGGGCTAAACATGGAGCCACTGAGCAAAGGGACCTTGCAGCATAAAGAGTGGACGCCATGCTTCTAGTTCGTACCTTAATTTTCAGTATCAACATTTGTCAAAATAAAATAAAAAAACAGGAATTGAGCAAATCGGCTAACGGTGTTTACATCTTGTTGCCACCTAATTTAGACCATGATTCCTTTGGGTGGTTACCATTGTCAAATTTCTCACTCAACTGAGTGCATAAGTGTATGTGCAGAACTTACAAAAGTGTCCACCCATAGGAATCACCACATGGTATGAATTGGGTGGCAACAAGATGTAAACAACGTTAGCCGATTTGGTCCATTACAACAGTGCCCAAGCAAATATTTTCATCTATTTTTTTTTTCTGGAAAAAAATGGTTGGCCCCCCTATGCTCGGTTTATTTTTGTTGGAAATTTTCCATAGCCCCCCCCCCCCCCCCTAAATGATATTAGGGAAAAAGAGAGGCCCCCCTCTAAATCATCATAGCCCCCCTCTAGATAAATTATGAATGCTCCCTTACGTGTTTTGAGAACCCTCAGACAAGGGTGTGTGATCTCTCGGAATACAACAAAATTTAGCTTTTCTTTCAGCTGAGATGGAATTAGCCTTAACAGGAACATAATTTCGTGAAGATACAAGACACATTCGGTGAAGATACCAAGACGCTTTCATGAAGATACCAAGATGCATTCGGTGGGCGCAATGGAATTTCTCCAACTTCTTACTTAGTAGCCATCAATTCTGGTTAATCCAGCACTAGGATATATTTGGCATCATTATACTATAGTTATGCATTTCTTAGGCGTATATAATCATCAGACTAAAGTTATGTGTACTTACTCAACATTTTCTGAGGTAAGGCATCACTGTATTCACAATAGCTTCATCGTGGTGTGAACAGATCAGCTGCAGGTTGAGTGCGCACTTAATGCTAGAACTTACAGAAAGAGTGCCTTGCTTTCACATAACTTATTCCACAGTAAGGACAGAAATGTAACTGAGCCAAATCAGTCAAATCCACGCACAAATTGGCATGTTTTTACATGATGACTTCAGTTCACCAAACCTGTACATTTGGAAACATCTCATGGAGCCGTTTTCTTTTTGTTTTTTTTATTGACGCCATGCAAAATATAAAATCAGCATTTGGCGTTTGTCCAATAAGGTAAACTAAAACGGATTCGGTATTTACAGTTATCATTTTTTAATTTTGTTTCTTTCTTTTTTCAGTTGGACGCATTGTTTGACATTATTGCAAAGGTGTCCTTTTATGCACTTTTCTCTTTCAGTAATACACTTCCATAAATATTTTGCAATCAATTTATTTCTTGATTGACGCTTATAAATTCCATGAAGGCTTCAGTAGATGTCTTTACCAAAAGATCAACAATATTTTTCCTTTTGATTGAACTGTATAATTTTTTACCAAGGTGAAGCTAGCGGGCAACTCAGCGGGCAACTCGGTGAAGTTAGCGGGCAACTCAGAATGTGATGTTTTTGCCCATATCTCCCGAGGCTTTTGGCCAATCATCATGAGACTCGCACACAAGTGTTCAAATATGACAACAAATAATTTCACGTATATGTTTAATTACATATTATCAATCACGTGATCCAGTGACGTTTTACATTTCAGCGGGCAAGTCGATAAATCGCTTTTTGGCCGATAAATTGTCCCCGTTTTAGCCGATTGTCTTCAAACTTTCACTTGAGAGTACAAATAACAAAACAAACAAGAAGGTATATTTAATTTGAAGATTACGTCAT
Source organism: Scolanthus callimorphus (assembly GCA_033964015.1). Classification (NCBI taxonomy): domain Eukaryota; kingdom Metazoa; phylum Cnidaria; class Anthozoa; order Actiniaria; family Edwardsiidae; genus Scolanthus; species Scolanthus callimorphus. Next base: position 224,928 of record JAWWUD010000085.1, on the reverse strand, counting down.
AAATCACGTGACCGTGGGAAAAAAGCGTATTTCTCGAAACCAGAATGGAAAAGTGCCAAAAAAACTTCGAAAATATGACAAATAGCCCATGATCAGATCAAACATGCACTTTTGCAAGGTGACGTCATCAATCACGTGACCGTGGGAAAATCGCGTATTTCTCGAAACCAGAATGGAAAAGTGCCCAAAAAACTTCGAAAATATGACAAATAGCCCATGATCAGATCAAACATGCACTTTCGCAAGGTGACGTCATCAATAACGTGACCGTGGGAAAATCGCGTATATCTCGAAACCAGAATGGAAAAGTGCCAAAAAACTTCGAAAATATGACAAATAGCCCATGATCAGATCAAACATGCACTTTTGCAAGGTGACGTCATCAATCACGTGACCGTGGGAAAATCGCGTATTTCTCGAAACCAGAATGGAAAAGTGCCCAAAAAACTTCGAAAATATGACAAATAGCCCATGATCAGATCAAACATGCACTTTCGCAAGGTGACGTCATCAATCACGTGACCGTGGGAAAATCGCGTATATCTCGAAACCAGAATGGAAAAGTGCCAAAAAAAAAACACTTCGAAAATATGACAAATAGCCCATGATCAGATCAATGCACTTTCGCAAGGTGACGTCATCAATCACGTAACCGTGGGAAAATCGCGTATATCTCGAAACCAGAATAGATAAGTGCCAAAAAAACTTCGAAAATATGACAAACTACACTACAGCGGGTAACTCGCTTTCTATTTCAAATATCGCGTTCCTTGTTGTCCAATCTTCGTTTTTTGGCATTTGTACACAGATAACTTCTTTTAAAACATATAGCGGGCAACTCGACACTACAGCGGGTAACTCGTTTTCTATTTCAAATGTGGTGTTCCTTGTTGTTAAATCTTCGTTTTTGCCATTTGTACATAAATAACTTCCATTAAAACATATAGCGGGCAACTCGACACTACAGCGGGTAACTCGTTTTCTATTTCAAATGGCGCGTTCCTTGTTGTCCAATCTTCGTTTTTTGACATTTGTACATAGATAACTTCTATTAAAATATATAGCGGGCAACTCGACACTACAGCGGGTAACTCGTTTTCTATTTCAAATGTCGTGTTCCTTGTTGTTAAATCTTCGTTTTTTGGCATTTGTACATAAATAACTTCCATTAAAACATATAGCGGGCAACTCGACACTACAGTGGGTAACTCGTTTTCTATTCAAAGTCACGTTCCTTGTTGTCCGATCTTCGTTTTTTGGCATTTGTACACAGATAACTTCTTTTAGAACATATAGCGGGCAACTCGACACTACAGCGGGTAACTCGTTTTCTATTTCAAATGTGGTGTTCCTTGTTGTTAAATCTTCGTTTTTTGGCATTTGTACATAGATACTTCGATTAAAACATATAGCGGGCAACTCCACACTACAGCGGGTAACTCGTTTTCGATTTCAAATGTGGTGTTCCTTGTTGTTAAATCTTCGTTTTTTGGCATTTGTACATAAATAACTTCCATTAAAACATATAGCGGGCAACTCGACACTACAGCGGGTAACTCGTTTTCTATTTCAAATGTCGTGTTCCTTGTTGTCCAATCTTCGTTTTTTGGCATTTGTACATAAATAACTTCACTAAAACATATAGCAGGCAACTCGACACTACAGCGGGTAACTCGCTTTCTATTTCAAATGTCGCGTTCCTTGTTGTCCAATCTTCGTTTTTTGGCATTTGTACACAGATAACTTCTTTTAAAACATATAGCTGGCAACTCGACACTACAACGGGTAACTCGTTTTCTATTTCAAATGTCGTGTTCCTTGTTGTTAAATCTTCGTTTTTTGGCATTTGTACATAAATAACTTCCATTAAAACATATAGCGGGCAACTCGACACTACAGCGGGTAACTCGTTTTCTATTTCAAATGGCGCGTTCCTTGTTGTCCAATCTTCGTTTTTTGGCATTTGTACATAGATAACTTCTATTAAAATATATAGCGGGCAACTCGACACTACAGCGGGTAACTCGTTTTCTATTTCAAATGTCGTGTTCCTTGTTGTTAAATCTTCGTTTTTTGGCATTTGTACATAAATAACTTCCATTAAAACATATAGCGGGCAACTCGACACTACAGCGGGTAACTCGTTTTCTATTTCAAAGTCACGTTCCTTGTTGTCCGATCTTCGTTTTTTGGCATTTGTACACAGATAACTTCTTTTAAAACATATAGCGGGCAACTCGACACTACAGCGGGTAACTCGTTTTCTATTTCAAATGTCGTGTTCCTTGTTGTTAAATCTTCGTTTTTGGCATTTGTACATAAATAACTTCCATTAAAACATATAGCGGGCAACTCGACACTACAGCGGGTAACTCGTTTTCTATTTTAAAGTCACGTTCCTTGTTGTCCGATCTTCGTTTTTGGCATTTGTACACAGATAACTTCTTTTAAAACATATAGCGGGCAACTCGACACTACAGCGGGTAACTCGTTTTCTATTTCAAATGTCGTGTTCCTTGTTGTTAAATCTTCGTTTTTTGGCATTTGTACATAAATAACTTCCATTAAAACATATAGCGGGCAACTCGACACTACAGCGGGTAACTCGTTTTCTATTTCAAATGGCGCGTTCCTTGTTGTCCAATCTTCGTTTTTTGGCATTTGTACATAGATAACTTCTATTAAAATATATAGCGGGCAACTCGACACTACAGCGGGTAACTCGTTTTCTATTTGAAATGTCGTGTTCCTTGTTGTTAAATCTTCGTTTTTTGGCATTTGTACATAAATAACTTCCATTAAAACATATAGCGGGCAACTCGACACTACAGCGGGTAACTCGCTTTCTATTTCAAAGTCACGTTCCTTGTTGTCCGATCTTCGTTTTTTGGCATTTGTACACAGATAACTTCTTTTAGAACATATAGCGGGCAACTCGACACTACAGCGGGTAACTCGTTTTCTATTTCAAATGTCGTGTTCCTTGTTGTTAAATCTTCGTTTTTTGGCATTTGTACATAAATAACTTCCATTAAAACATATAGCGGGCAACTCGACACTACAGCGGGTACTCGTTTTCTATTTCAAATGGCGCGTTCCTTGTTGTCCAATCTTCGTTTTTTGGCATTTGTACATAGATAACTTCTATTAAAATATATAGCGGGCAACTCGACACTACAGCGGGTAACTCGTTTTCTATTTCAAATGTCGTGTTCCTTGTTGTTAAATCTTCGTTTTTTTGGCATTTGTACATAAATAACTTCCATTAAAACATATAGCGGGCAACTCGACACTACAGCGGGTAACTCGTTTTCTATTTCAAAGTCACGTTCCTTGTTGTCCGATCTTCGTTTTTTGGCATTTGTACACAGATAACTTCTTTTAAAACATATAGCGGGCAACTCGACACTACAGCGGGTAACTCGTTTTCTATTTCAAATGTCGTGTTCCTTGTTGTTAAATCTTCGTTTTTTGGCATTTGTACATAAATAACTTCCATTAAAACATATAGCGGGCAACTCGACACTACAGCGGGTAACTCGTTTTCTATTTCAAATGGCGCGTTCCTTGTTGTCCAATCTTCGTTTTTGGCATTTGTACATAGATAACTTCTATTAAAATATATAGCGGGCAACTCGACACTACAGCGGGTAACTCGTTTTCTATTTGAAATGTCGTGTTCCTTGTTGTTAAATCTTCGTTTTTTGGCATTTGTACATAAATAACTTCCATTAAAACATATAGCGGGCAACTCGACACTACAGCGGGTAACTCGCTTTCTATTTCAAAGTCACGTTCCTTGTTGTCCGATCTTCGTTTTTTGGCATTTGTACACAGATAACTTCTTTTAGAACATATAGCGGGCAACTCGACACTACAGCGGGTAACTCGTTTTCTATTTCAAATGTCGTGTTCCTTGTTGTTAAATCTTCGTTTTTTGGCATTTGTACATAAATAACTTCCATTAAAACATATAGCGGGCAACTCGACACTACAGCGGGTAACTCGTTTTCTATTTCAAATGGCGCGTTCCTTGTTGTCCAATCTTCGTTTTTTGGCATTTGTACATAGATAACTTCTATTAAAATATATAGCGGGCAACTCGACACTACAGCGGGTAACTCGTTTTCTATTTCAAATGTCGTGTTCCTTGTTGTTAAATCTTCGTTTTTTTGGCATTTGTACATAAATAACTTCCATTAAAACATATAGCGGGCAACTCGACACTACAGCGGGTAACTCGTTTTCTATTTCAAAGTCACGTTCCTTGTTGTCCGATCTTCGTTTTTTGGCATTTGTACACAGATAACTTCTTTTAAAACATATAGCGGGCAACTCGACACTACAGCGGGTAACTCGTTTTCTATTTCAAATGTCGTGTTCCTTGTTGTTAAATCTTCGTTTTTTGGCATTTGTACATAAATAACTTCCATTAAAACATATAGCGGGCAACTCGACACTACAGCGGGTAACTCGTTTTCTATTTCAAAGTCACGTTCCTTGTTGTCCGATCTTCGTTTTTTGGCATTTGTACACAGATAACTTCTTTTAAAACATATAGCGGGCAACTCGACACTACAGCGGGTAACTCGTTTTCTATTTCAAATGTCGTGTTCCTTGTTGTTAAATCTTCGTTTTTGGCATTTGTACATAAATAACTTCCATTAAAACATATAGCGGGCAACTCGACACTACAGCGGGTAACTCGTTTTCTATTTCAGATGGCGCGTTCCTTGTTGTCCAATCTTCGTTTTTTGGCATTTGTACATAGATAACTTCTATTAAAATATATAGCGGGCAACTCGACACTACAGCGGGTAACTCGCTTTCTATTTCAAATGTCGTGTTCCTTGTTGTTAAATCTTCGTTTTTTTGGCATTTGTACATAAATAACTTCCATTAAAACATATAGCGGGCAACTCGACACTACAGCGGGTAACTCGTTTTCTATTTCAAAGTCACGTTCCTTGTTGTCCGATCTTCGTTTTTTGGCATTTGTACACAGATAACTTCTTTTAGAACATATAGCGGGCAACTCGACACTACAGCGGGTAACTCGTTTTCTATTTCAAATGTCGTGTTTCTTGTTGTCAAATCTTCGTTTTTTGGCATTTGTACATAGATAACTTCCATTAAAAACATATAGCTGGCAACTCGACACTACAGCGGGTAACTCGTTTTCTATTTCAAATGTCGTGTTCCTTGTTGTTAAATCTTCGTTTTTTGGCATTTGTACATAGATAACTTCTATTAAAACATATAGCGGGCAACTCGACACAACAGCGGGTAACTCGTTTTCTATATCAAATGTGATGTTCCTTGTTGTTAATTCTTCGTTGTTTCAACATTGAGACACAACATTTATTCTACACTTATACTACACTGTTTTGCGGTATTGCCGTGCGGGATGATCATGAAAAATGCCGTTGAGTTCCAAAAGTTGGTTACATGGTCACCTAGAAAACACTAAAATAATTATTGTCACAAAATACAAAAATATTCTCTGAAGTTGAAAGAGTCAGTTTAAAGAAAGAAGTACGGAAAATTTCATTGGATTACGATGAAGGATTGCTGAGATATGAGCGAATTAAGATGGCAAATTTAGTATGTTTGAAAAAAGATTGAGATAAACCGATTTCAAAAGAGTCGGATTTCCTCATGTAGGCTGTAATTACAGCCCGCGAATACCTTTGCAATCCTACCTCAAATTTTCACCATGTCAATTTGAAAGCATTCTTTACAAATTTGAGTTGTTATTTTTAATTATTGGTGATGTTATAATTTTGATGTTTTCGGTGACCATGTCCTTTTAAGTGCTCTAGGAACATGATGCATTCTGCACGTAGAAAATTGCTTGGGCTTTGTATTCGCAAGAAGATAACTTGTATTGAAACATTCGAATTTAGATTCGAATTTCCCGCGAGATTTTGTCATGTTGTTTTGGATACCGCCAGAAATGTTTCTGATACCGCGCAATGAACTTGAAATGACAACGACCATTGTGCTGCGATTTCAGTCTACGAAGATTGTGATTTCAAGCCGCAATCAAGAAAAAGTCAGTTTTTCTACCAGTAGACATAAAGGTCACTATGCAAACTCCATTTGCATTGGTAATAAACTCCCTGGAGATTGTAATATAAAAGAAGTATTATCCTAACAATCCTTGTCATTCAGTCAAGCAGCGAAAGAGAAAAGATTTAACAACAAGGAACACGACATTTGAAATAGAAAACGAGTTACCCGCTGTAGTATCGAGTTACCCGCTATATGTTTTAATAGAAGTTATCTATGTACAAATGCCAAAAAACGAAGATTGGACAACAAGGAACGCGACATTTGAAATAGAAAACGAGTTACCCGCTCTAGCGTCGAGTTGCCCGCTGTATGTTTTAATAGAAGTTATCTGTGTACAAATGCCAAAAAACGAAGATTGGACAACAAGGAACGCGACATTTGAAATAGAAAACGAGTTACCCGCTGTAGTGTCGAGTTGCCCGCTATATCTTTTAATAGAAGTTTTCTGTGTACAAATGCCAAAAAACGAAGATTGGACAACAAGGAACGCGACATTTGAAATAGAAAACGAGTTACCCGCTGTAGTGTCGAGTTGCCCGCTATATCTTTTAATAGAAGTTTTCTATGTAGAAATTCCAAAAAACGAAAATTTAAACAACAAGCAACACGACATTTGAAATAGAAAACGAGTTACCCGCTGTAGTGTCGAGTTGCCCGCTATATGTTTTAATAGAAGTTATCTATGTAGAAATGCCAAAAAACGAAGATAGGACAACAGGGAACGCGACATTTGAAATAGAAAACGAGTTACCCGCTGTAGTGTCGAGTTGCACGCTATATGTTTTAATAGCGGAACTCCCCGTGCCGAAGGCACGGAGTGGAGCCCCATACGTATCATTCAACGTCACATGAGAAAGCAACCCATCCAAGCCAAAACGAAACGTTCAGCGGCTTACGAAAACATCGCGGGCTCTTATTTACGCATGCGCACTTGCGTTTTTGGCGACCGTGTACACAGCCAATCACAGTCCGTCTTGGATCACTGAGCGCGCGCGTCATTTTGTCCTCCAGCACAGCGCCGCGGGCATGCAGAGGGCACGGACCGGAAGTCGCTCCTTCATTTTCCCGCCGAAAAAACTCACAAAACACGCGCCCGCGTCGGCTCACTCGAGTTCATAATTTTTGTTGAGTCAAACTGAGACAAACTCGTGGGTGCGAACCACAACAAATTTGCTCAAAAGAATTCTCTAATGATTGTCAAAATACTTCGGATTCGATTCCTTCGCCGAAATTTCATAATGTTGTTCAGTCATTTTGGAGAAACTATGAGGGAGTTGCAAAAGATTCAAAGGCTAGATTGCAGAATACCCGGCCCACGGCGAAGCAAGACTTCGGAGTTCTTCTGAAGAAAAACAACAGTTTCTTTCGTAAAAGCTGCAAGCGACGTGTTCTTCGAATACTCATATGAGATCTACGAACAGGGAGCCAGAACTGGATTGAACAGGATTGACAATAACAGAAAATTGCAATGGTTTTAGCCGAATAATATATTTAGGAAAATTGGCTTTGTGCAAAAGCGGGTGTCAAGTCTTGCCAAGTAAGAATGAATTCAACTCAACACGACGGAGCCTTTCGGAGGAAAGAAACGACTTCACTATCAGTTATCGGTAAGCACAAAGCTTGAAATTGCTTCTTCTGCTATTTATATTTTTAGCTTCCAAGTTATTGCATTCCTGATGAGAAAATTCTGACTTTTATGTAACTTTTACGTTTTGCTGCTTTAGTTGGCTCCCTCGAGGTTTCTTTTTCTCCGGCTAAACTCGAATTATAGTTTTGAGTAATCTTTACTGATATTCTAGCCTTGATTTTCCTTGGTCACATGTTAGATTTAGTTAGTACAATGAGACAAATACTATGTCAAGTATTCTTTGTTGTGGATTTCGCTGAAAATCTTATTTTTCATTTTTATTTCAAGGAGATTATCTTTTGCCGGTCGTGAACTGCGACTTGTTAGCATGTCAGAACGCGCTAATACTATCATTGCCATATAATGGTAACATGAATTTTCTTGATTTAAACTGTAAAGGTGAGCTCCCTGTGAGTAAGACGTGGGGTGTGTATGATTGGAGTTCCGCTTTTAGGCATAGCCTAAATCTATATATTAGACCTTATCTATGTACAAATGCCAAAAAACGAAGATTGGACAACAAGCATCACGACATTTGAGATAGAAAACGAGTTACCCGCTGTAGTGTCGAGTTGTACGTTGAACAAACATGCTCTAAAACACCAGCTCGGAATAATATAACGGAGCCGCTTTCCCACGGTCACCTCTTTTACGTCATGTTGAAGTTTAGTGATGTTTTGCCCAGATAATGTACAATAATAGAGCTGATTTTTCCACGATCGCATGTGAGTTAGTATTAATGTTTCTTCGGTTGAATGCAATGGTTGAATGTAATATTTTCCAAACGAGGTTTGCTCCCGTTAAACACAATAAGAGCTGTTTTTTGGCACGGTCACGTGATTGATGACGTCACCTTGCGAAAGTGCATGTTTGATCTGATCATGGGCTATTTGTCATATTTTCGAAGTTTTTTGGGCACTTTTCCATTCTGGTTTCGAGAAATACGCGATTTTCCCACGGTCACGTGATTGATGACGTCACCTTGCAAAAGTGCATGTTTGATCTGATCATGGGCTATTTGTCATATTTTCGAAGTTTTTTTGGCACTTTTCCATTCTGGTTTCGAGATATACGCGATTTTCCCACGGTCACGTTATTGATGACGTCACCTTGCGAAAGTGCATGTTTGATCTGATCATGGGCTATTTGTCATATTTTCGAAGTTTTTTGGGCACTTTTCCATTCTGGTTTCGAGAAATACGCGATTTTCCCACGGTCACGTGATTGATGACGTCACCTTGCAAAAGTGCATGTTTGATCTGATCATGGGCTATTTGTCATATTTTCGAAGTTTTTTGGCACTTTTCCATTCTGGTTTCGAGATATACGCGATTTTCCCACGGTCACGTGATTGATGACGTCACCTTGCGAAAGTGCATGTTTTGATCTGATCATGGGCTATTTGTCATATTTTCAAAGTTTTTTTGGCCATTTTCCATTCTGGTTTCGAGAAATACGCTTTTTTCCCACGGTCACGTGATTTATGACGTAATCTTCAAATTAAATATACCTTCTTGTTTGTTTTGTTATTTGTACTCTCAAGTGAAAGTTTGAAGACAATCGGCTAAAACGGGGACAATTTATCGGCCAAAAAGCGATTTATCGACTTGCCCGCTGAAATGTAAAACGTCACTGGATCACGTGATTGATAATATGTAATTAAACATATACGTGAAATTATTTGTTGTCATATTTGTACACTTGTGTGCGAGTCTCATGATGATTGGCCAAAAGCCTCGGGAGATATGGGCAAAAACATCACATTCTGAGTTGCCCGCTAACTTCACCGAGTTGCCCGCTGAGTTGCCCGCTAGCTTCACCTTAATTAATTTTTTCCTTAAAAGTACTGTATCCCGAGCATGATCTAAAAAAAATGTTACTCGTTTTCTACATCCGTTTACCTGCACGGAATGTTTTTTTTCTTAAGATGAGGCTACCCTGAATAAATATCTGCTATGTTTGCTATTTTGTCATACAAGAACTCTTTATCCGGCTTTCCGCAGCAACAACCTGTTCTGGATCAACACATATTTGTGTTACTGCTAGTAAATTTGTCAAAATCAACATGATAAGTTGATTCACTAAAATCAACATGATTTTATGACTTGAGGTTTATTGAAGAAATAAGCCTGAAAGTGGTATTTTACATATTGTTCTTGGCATTTTTCATGAATGGGTTGCAGTGACGACTGCTCGTCTTTCAGACAAGACAAAAATGTTACATCATCTGCACTGAGGCAAGCCTTTTGGTGGCTGAAGTCAGTGTTAACACATCAATGAAAAACACTACCACTGTACGAATTGCTACGCGACCTCAAAATTCAATGTTGCGATTTGCAATTTTTAGCCATCAATCAAACCAAAACGCTGGATTTGGCTACTTCAGTGGGTCTTCATTGATTGGTAAATCAACCAAAATGGTTTTAAGCTATCCTTTGTCTTCCTTGCCTCGAATGTTTAACTTTCTGGTTCAAGAAAATTGAAATTTCAATTTTCTTGCGTAAAATTGCCAATCGCAACAGCGAATTTTGAGGTTGGGTAGCAATGCATAAGGTGGTAATTAATCATGCTTCACATCGTAGCCACGTGCATAGCCAATACGCTGGTCTAAAGAGAAGCCATTCCTAAAACAAATGAATTTTAGTATAAACCAACTAATGGTCTATTACAAATCCTGCATTCTGATTGGCTGAGCTACTAATGGTCTATTAGTGATAGACCGTGCCTGGCAAAACCACCACCTTTCTTTGCAAGAAAACTTGTTTTTTTTCAACATAAAATAATGGAATTCATTGCCAAAACCGACCAACTAGTTGGTTTATACTAAAACAATTAGACCTCTCGTCCTCATGTGCTATGACATCAATAGACCATTCGGCCTTCGGCCTCATGGTCTATTCATCATAGCACATTCGGCCTTGAGGTCTAATTGTTAAATAGTTTCTTCACGGAACAGCCCCAGCTAAGAAGTACACGCTGTTATAATGAAAGTGGCGATGAAGCAATTTTGTGACTCGACAGAAATAATATTAAGTCAAATAAAAAAAGTCATTTTTTACTAATAGGTTTCAATTTTTGGGAAGTGAACAATCAGCCATGGCACAGGAAACCCTGTGGGTCAGTGGTGTAAAGTTTACTCCAAAAGAAATGTAAATCGAAAAACGTAAAATCATGAGCCGTTCCTAAGACAAATGTGGGAACTCTATTGTCTAAGTACAATTGGCTCATGATTAGACCGGTTTTCGCGCTAAGCCTGAATTAAATTTGCAGCCTGAAACATTTTAAATTGATACACAAGCAAAACAAATGAGGTTTATAATAGATGATTCTGAATTGCTCCTTGTTATTACTTTCTATGTCACAAAAATGATTAAATATTATTGCTGTGCAAATGAAAATTGGCAGCAATCTACCGGTAATGGCCAACCTTATTGACACAAGAACATACAACAAATTAAAGGCACATCACCAACCGGGAGCCTTTGCGCACCGTTTTCTTTTGTTTTCAAATTGATCCATTGTTTTTCGGGTGCTCTGATTGGCTAAGAGTCCGCAAAGGCTCTCGGTTGGTGATGGGCCTTTAATGTCCTCTGATTTTCCGTGGCACGTCCTCTTATATTACACACCAGAATGACGTTATCATAATGACGTTATCATAATGACGTTATCATAATGACGTTATCATAATGACGTTATCATAATGACGTTATCATAATGACGTTATCATAATGACGTTATCATAATGACGTTATCATAATGACGTTATCATCATGACGTTATCATAATGACGTTATCATAATGACGTTGTCAAAATGTTGTGGATTCTGCAGTGTGTTTGTACGCAGTACATTTGAACACTTTGTTACATCATTCTGTGATATATAAGAGGACATGCCACGGAAAATCAGGACATTGTTTTATACACAACAAAAAGGCATAATAAAACAGAAACAGCACGCGCGCGACCAAACGATATTTTCATTGGTTCTTTAAGCGTGCGCGCTGACGATGGCGCGTTCCAAGGTAAATATTTTTATGTACCTATGGCTGAGAGCCAATCAGAATTCGAGAAACGCGCGCGTTGTGATAAAATTACTGTTTTGTTTCAGAAAGGCAAACTGTGGTCAACTATAAACGAAACGTGACTGTGTGGGCACTTGCGTTCACAATCTTGTGTTCTGTGACAAGATCAATATGAAAAAGGTATTTCACTTCTAGGCTCTTTAACTGTGCAAGTCACATTATAGGTTTGCAGCTACCGTATAGCGCCAAGGGTATTATTTTGGGAGAAAACATATCTTTTTTTACCCAAATCCCACTAGAGGTCTATTGTCAATACTGCGTTCTGATTGGATGAGCTACTAGTAGGCTTTAAGTTATAGCCTACTTGTAGCGAAAAGTGTTGGATTTGAAAGCCAGAAAATGCCAAATGACCAGACCAGAAAACGTTTCTGGCTATACAAATTGACCTGTGTGATTGACTAAAACAATTATTCCTTTCGCCCTCAGTCTCTGAGTCAATAGCCTATTGACTCAGAACCCATTCGGGCTCGAGGAATAATTATTAAATATAAACTGAAGCATAGCAAGCTATAGCTAAGATAACATACTCAAAGTTTCAGGCATCAATTTTTAAATTTGACCACATTTGAAAAGCTAATTTGTTTGCAAGCAAAGCAGGGGTGATATAAGTTTAATTGTGTATTTTTGAAAACAATAATATTTTTCAACTTCAAAGAAGTATGTTAGGGAATTTATGATTTCTTTTTCTGTGAAAAGTTTTAAAGACAAAACTGAAAAAAAAAACTGGAGTTGCAACTTACAATGACAGCTATAAAAAGTGAATGCAATGAATCTAAAAATCCCTCAAACACTGCTCAATCTGGCATGTAAGTTTCAGCCAATTTCATTAGAGCGCTCTTTTCGAACAATTCACACTTTTGGCTTAGTGCATTCCCATAGACCCTTATCACGCTAATATGGCTTAATGATATCTTATAGTTATCGGGAAACAACGTCCAGTATTCAATTCAGCACATCCGTATTAGTAAAAATACAGAGTTTGGTGAAGATTGGTTGAATACTGACCGAGATATGATTTTTATAAATTGATGATTTTTACAATGAAATGTATGGTGGTAGCGCATCGATGCGCTACGAGCCTCGTTTTGATGTTTTTGCCCATACATTTCTTTGTAAAAAATAGGCCAGAAAGCGAAGCTTTCAAAAATTCATATCTCAGTCAGTTTTCGAGGATAATTCTTTCCAAACTTTGCAGCTTTTCTAATACGGATGTGCTAATTTAATTTATGGACTTCGTTTCCTGATAACTATAAGATATTATTAATCCATATTAACGTGATAAGGGTCTATTAGCAGCCCAACTGAAGCAACTAATAGAAGCATATAATATGTAATTTAAATGACTGGCAAATAAGATTTAAACATGTCATGTTGTCTTAAACATCGACGTCTTAGCTTATCTTTGATGACAGGGCATGCACAATAGCTGCAAACACATACGGTAATCTTAAAAACAAGAGAAAATCCAGTGTTGAGCTGCCCCTAGTCTGATAGTTGGTGGAGCATTGGTTTTATGGCGATATGCCTGAGGAGTTATCAACTGCCGCTGCCATCCCCTCAATTTTTCCCCTTGACCCCAGACAGCGCGTGCTCCAAAACCCAATATAGCAGTCGATAACCCACAATTGCTACCGCAAGTAATTTATACTTTCAAATGACCCAAAAACGTTCAAAATATCTGAACTATTAATGCTTCCTTCTGCTAATGGTTAATACTCTAAGGGTAGCTAATTTAGCAGCTCAAACTAGGTTAGGGTGTTGTGATTGCAAGGTTACAGGTTCGAACCCTGATTTCCTTAATTCTTTCTTTTAACTTAAGTAGGTACGCACTTGTTCAGTGCTTTGGAAAAAAATATATATATATAAGTGCCAGTGAACAGTTCCTCAATTAATGAGTGTGTTTCGAGACCCAGGTTCCTCGCCTGCTAGCAGCTGGCCCTGGGTAGGGTCCTTAATTGGCCATGATTATAGTAGCTGCAGAAATAAACTCTGCAAAGAGTTGTCCTGTGAAAATAAATGCTGAGTTTTGTTAAGATTCTTTATATGACTAGTTGTGTTCTATCGTTCAGTAGAATGCTTTATGTTCCAGGGAGGAAACGTTGAATAACATTTGTCTCAAATGATGCCGGTCTTGTCTTCCGTTGATTAAATTCTTGCAAACAATTTCTGGAAGCAAGGTATGGTTTCTTTGGGACTATGTCTTGGGATTTTGCCTTAAACTAAATTGTGTCAATTTCAATCTTAAACTTAAGTGGAAGAGAACCAAAAGGAATCAACTCTCCAATAGCCCCATATCTCGTGAATATGGCTTCATAATACACTAATAATATCTTATAATTATTAGGAAACGAAGTCCAGTACAGTAAAAACCCGCATATAAGAACCTGGGTTTTAAGAACCTGTTAGGCTAAAATTTTCATTTTAAGCCCCCTCCACATAAGAACCTATTAAGGCTAAAATTCTAAGTTAGGTTCTTATCAGTGGAGTTGCTGTAAGGTGTGTATAGGTATAGAAACTGCTAAATTAAGATCATCATCTGATCAGATGATGATCTTAATTTAGCAGTTTCTATACATAACATTTTTTTTCTTTCAAGCTTACTGTAAGTACTAAAATAATTTCTCAAATGTATTTGTAATATTATATTTAAAAGAAATTCATCTGAAAATTTAAGAACCTATTTTAAGAACCTTGGTAGCCTAAATTTGCTTTAAGCACCATTTATATAAGAATCTGTTTAGGCTAAATTACAAAATCCAGGTTCTTATACGCAGGTTTTTACTGTATTCAATTCTGAAAATTCATATCTCAGCCAGTTTCAAGTAATTATTCCCAAACTTTGCAGCTTTTCTAATACGGATGTGCTAAATTGAATTACTGGACTTCGTTTCCTGATAACTATAAGATATTATTAAGCCATATTAACGTGTTATGGGTCTATGGATGAGATCATCTTAGATGCACCATGTATAATCGGGGCAGGATAGAGGAAATAATCAGCACTGTGGGGGAAACACAGTTATGAGTAACATCACTCATAAGTCTAAATTTAAGGCTTTCTACAATCCAGACATTGCACTTCTATGATATGTTGGTATTTGAAAAGCTTGGACATTATAGATAAATTAATCACATGACTAGTTTTTCAAAATAGGTTCTTTCGCAGCATTGTCATTCCCGTACCCAGAGCTCCCTGGCTCGTCACCTCATGGGGGCAGCTCTAGTGACAGCCATCAGCACATGCTAAATATAAATGGTAGTTTTATGCCTCAAAATTACTTTTAGAGCGTTCAAGTCGAAGACATAGGTTGAACAGATGACTAGGAAACAAATGCCAGTGTTATTTTGACAGAGAAATTAAGCTACTTTTGGTACGTGTACGCGCCATTTCAGCCAATCAGTGAAGGCCCTCAAGTGAATCAGTGAAGGCCTGTACATGTCACCAGAGGCTCCCCTGCAAGCCGGGGAGCTCTGGGTTATAGAATGCAGTATTGTAGAAAAACGTCTGGCAAGGGAGAAACAGAAGAGCAATTTAACTGAATGACAGTTTGGCTAGATTATTATACATTGTACTCACTATATCGATTCTGATTGGCTAAGAGCGCGCGCTTTACTTTGGGAATCACGCACTTTGAGGGTCTCCAAGAATCCAAGAATCCAAGAATCAGGCCTCACGGCCTCGCCTGATTCCACCTGTCTCGACATTGTTTATTCTGAAGATCACAAAAACCTCATCCAATAATTGCTTAAAATCAACCTTCAACCCTGGCAATATTACAATACTATGGATGCTATTTTTCCGAAAGCAATGTGAGACAAGGGCATTTTGAAAAGTCACAATTACGATGTCACATAGAAAAGAACTCTGAAATGGTGTGTATACACTTTTCATTTATTTATAACCTTGTTAGCACTTCTACTTGTAACAGGCAGAATATCTCTAGTGCACTTAAATCAAACTATTTGCAATAAATGAAAATGAAAATTAATCACTCGATAAGCAATGGCAAGCGATTCCCAAGTAATTGAAGACACACTTTTTTTTTAAATCAGCAAAGGAAATCAAAGGCTAAAAAGATTATGCTATCTAAAAAGTATTGTGCTTAATTTCTAAATACTCTCTTAATTAGACGTTGCTGAATAAACTGATATTATCAGAGAAGAATGTGTTTTTAGGTTAAAAATTCTTTGCACTTTCTTTGTATTCAAGTGTTCGGCTGCAAATACTATTAAAGGACAGTTTTATGACAAGGTCCTAATAACTACAGTTATAGTAGCAAATAACATCTTCCTACAAAATGCTTGAATTATTTAACTAAATATTCAGTGTAACTTGTCCCATAATGAAGTGTCTGAGTACATTATATTACAGATCGAATGCTGTAGCCCCAAGCAAAGCTGCAAAGTCCCTAGTAAATACATAACAACCTTCAGGTTGATGCACAAGTCTCTACGTTTTCTCGTCCAGTTCGCTATCAGCACTCTGCAAGACTTAGACAAACTCTGTCAAAGCAATCAGAACTTGCGACGCTTATGGTCATTTCCAAAGCTCCTGTGAGGAGGCTCACGGGAACGCAACGCAAGCCGCTCACGATCTGCACGTTCACGATCACGATCAGTATCTTGGTCGTATCTGCCAGGCCTCTTTGGCAAATAAAATGTTCCCAATATTCAAATGGATTTCATTTATTTATATTATATCCATAGGTGTGGCGTTATTGATTCCATGGCGAATGACATCCAAAGCGCAGGTGACAGGCAAATGAAAAGGAAAGAATCACATTAGAATTAGGTTCCTCAACACTGCTCTTCATACATGCTATCTGAAAGGCAAACTGAATATGGTAGTTACAGTGAATTGTCACACTGGAGAAAACTACTGTCTGATAACGGCAATGAGTTTATATAATTATTCTAAAATATAGAAGACCAGACAATGTTCTTGAATTGTGTTCAACAATGAGAAAGCATTTTACAAGTGAGATAACAAAAAGCCAAACATGACTCTACGTGTATATGATTGTATAAGATATAAGATTGTTTGCTTCTTTGATCGACTGATTGGTTGATAGACAGATATACTGGTGCCAGTAATAGTTAAGTTTCCTTTTTTCTTTAAACATTGGAGAACAAATATATTATTTCCTCATGGATGTCATAGACTGTAAGTGCAGGTATACTTTTCTGTTGCAAGCTTTTTGCTACGTTCAGTAGTCAAGAAACAAACCTGTGTGCCTATCTCAGTAGTGTTGCCCTATTCAGATCATGTTATGATCCCAGGGGGGGTACTCGGATATAAAAATGACGGGGGGGGGGGGGGGGGGGGGTCCGACGGAGCTCCAAATTTCATACCCAAAAAAATACCTGAGCCATAAATTTTATACCCAAAAAATACCTGCTCCCTACATTTTATACCCAAAAAAATAGGCTATTTCATACCAGCATTGTCCTTTTTCTTTGCCCGGAAATAGCTTCAGCTTAAGGCAGTATATTGATGATCAACTAGCCTGTCAGAAGTTTCAACCCCAAAAAAATACCCACGGATTTTTCAACACCCAAAAAAATACCTGGTAGAATTTTCAACCCAAAAAAATACTTTAACTACAAATTTCATACCCAAAAAAATATGTCGGACCCCCCGTCATTTTTATATCCGAGTACCCCCCCTGTGGTTATGATCCTTCGGAGGATACTCTGAAGTTCCGAATAAAAGTACAGAGCAAAATAGTACAGAGTGGAAAAATACAAGTAAACCAATAATAGTATAGAGCAGAATAATAGTACAGAGTGGAAAACACCCAAGGGCCAATAATGATACAGAGTGGAATAGTACAGTGTGAAGAAAACACTATTTTCGCACTATTCGCGAGCAAATCCGCTGACCTGACAGCTTGTGGTCTGCCTACGTCCCAGTTCTCTGTTCCACTTTTCACTTGAAAACAAAAATGGTGCCAGTCCTCAAGTTTGCAGGGAATGAAACATGGCTGTTTTGTGTGAAAACTGTTTGTATAGGTAATCATACGACTTCGAGTTCAATTTGGGATTAATTGCACGAGTGAGTTTTTCAAAAAGTATCAAAATTGCACGAGCCCGTAGGGCGAGTGCAATTTGAGCTTTTTGAAAAACTCACGAGTGTAATTAATCCCAAATTGAACGAGAATACTCGTATGATTACTTATTAATAATATAGATGCAAAAAAATTTCAGAGAAGCGATCACAAATGCACCGAACGCGTGCCAAACAAACAACCAAAGTTTACAAAACCTAACTAAACTTTTAAGTTAAAAGTTTTTTTTAATTAAAAATAAGCTTGACACAACAAATTCCTTTTATACAAGAAAGAGGTGGAATTCTGTTTTGTTAATCATCGACTTTATTTCAGATTCCAAGGTAAAATAACATAGGAGCCGGCCTGGTTGGTTTCTTTAGACAGTTTGCAAAAATGGTTGTTTTGTGCATTTTCGGTCAAGCAAAACGGGCAAAATATTGTCCAGAAAGGTAAACATGGCTACATAAACTTACACAGAAAGCATACCTGAAGTCTTCTCTTGTGTAAACTTTATTGTAACAGCTAAACAACCAAGATTTACAGGACTTTGACACGAGAATATTTCCGTATCTCATGCGTTCATGTAGACTTGAGTTCCCCCCATCGCTGACTTTTCCCGCAGTCAACGAAGATTTCACTTCATTTCCCTCCATAATAAGAATCCAAACTAAAACAAGTCTTGCTCAAGTCCATAAGGAATTCACATTTTGCTTTCCACAAGTTTCCGAAGATGAATTTCATAAAAAGAAACCGAATTTCTCCCTCCATCAGGAGTATTTCCAGAGCCATCGATCTCCAACATTTCGGGGGGGGTGGCGTGACACAGGTAGCACGCATTTGATTGGCTCGTTAGCAAAATCCATTGTTTATTTAGCCAATCAGCTTCGTGAAATACTTGCACTCGTTTGAGTGCAAATTACGTTTTTGCAGTGCAAATTACTTTTGTAATTGCACTGCTCTCGACCAATCAGAATCGAGAAATTTTTGCATCTATATTATTAAGAAAATAACACCTATGTTGTATTGTAAATGTGCGCATTCTGATTGGTTAAAAAGCGTGTTTGTAAGAGACCTGAGAAACACGATTGTCACGCAACGCTGTCGTGCGTGTGTATGTTATTTTCTAAAAGCAATAAAAGTACTTTATGCGTGCTCTCTGGTTTCTTACAAACACTCGGGGAATGTTGGTGGAACCGATAAAACTTGAAAGACACTTTCAAGTTTTGATCAGTTCTCCTAACATCCCCCTCGTGTTTGTAAGAAAGCAGAGAGCAAGCGGAAAGTTCTTTTATTGCTTAAGAAAAATATCGCCACTAAAAGGCAGATTGAAAACGAAAACCAATAACATGGTGAGATCTGCAAACATTTCCATCGTTTAAATAAAATAATTAAAATAAGGTTCGTTAGAGTGGACATGGCTGTAATCAATAAACCTACAGGCCCGAATAAGGCTGTAGAAGGCTCTCAAAAAAAATAAACGTACATGTAGGATTATTCGGAACCTCAGAGTACAACAGCTGTATAGTAGAAGATATGAAACTGGGCTATTTGGTGACAACAAGACATGAACACCTTTACTGGCTTTCACATTTGGAGTCCCACTATATTATTAATGACATTTAACGTATGGTAGAACTCACACACAAGAAAGAAAACACAAGCAGAAGTTTGGTGTCAAACCAATAGACTAAATCGGCTAACAGTGTTTACATCTTGTTGCCACCCAACACAAGTCATGTGATGATTCCTTTGGGTGTTGCATTTGTCAAATTTCCTCACTTGACCACATGTATGAGTGTACAGTATGTGCAGAACTAAGTATCCACCTGAAGGAGTCATCACATGGTCTGAATTTGGTGGTAACAAAATTTGGTCTATCGATTTGGTCTATCGAGCCAGGTCACACGTCCCTCATCGAGCTACAGCCTTTCAAAAAAACCTCAAATTTAATACAAATTGTATGAAATCAAGACATCCACTAAACCATACACATGTTGTTCAATTTTGTAGTGTTTGAATGGTTGCAGCTCTATCAGTATTGTTCTGATTAACAACAAACTTGCACCATGGTGCGCAAAAGATTGTTTCAGAAAAAACATTCCTAGGCCCACAGATTTTCACAGTTTGGGAAGCAAAAACTAAATTTAAGTCAAATTCAGTTCACGTTTGACAAAGACAAGATTTTCTGTCAGGATATGGAAACGTTTTTATGCTCAATTGCATTAGTTTTTTGGAACGCTTGGCGTCATGCAACAAAAAGCCTTTTGATTGGCTAATTTGACTAGAAGAAATCAGGTGGGTCTAATGCTGATAAAATATGATATTAAGAAATGCACTCAATGCAACAGCATGATATGAACCCAGCAATTCAATTTTTTCATATTCAGCTTCAAAGAAGTCGACCACATATTATAATGAAGAATCCTCCATATTAGCATCAATAAAACATTAATTAGTGGCATGGTTCTGCTTTTCTTCTTCTTTGGCTCAGATAATTAGGTCAGCACCTATCTTCTCCATGCTGCGAAAGCTAAGGCCATTGTCGAAGACAGCTGAGTACCAGGAAAGAACTTCAGTCTAAAGATCAGGGCTCCCAGGCAAATTTATCTATAAAATTCCTAATCGTTTGAAACAAACTCAGGTCCTTACTCGTTGCTCTAAACATGCAGCCTCATTTTCAAGAGCAACCATATAAGCTGGAGCAGAATACTGTTTAACAGATGCTTCTAATCTAATCCACAATTCAAGATTGGTCTTATCCCCATTTTATCCCCATACCACTTATCAATATTAGCAATCGTAACTGAATTGGTTTGAAAAAGGTCCTCTCAAAAACGTTTCAAGACATTTCCATATTTCCATGAGTGGAAATGAAAGTAAAAATCAATGTTCAAGCATTTGTTGGGAACCCTGAAAGTGTTAATATTATGATACTGCAAATATACTTGAAAATGCAGTATGATGGCCTACCAGTAGCAATAGCTTTGAGCTCTATCATCACATAAGAAAAATGTCATGATATTGATGATTTACTCACACTGTTATATCACAGATTTTCGCAACTTAAAAAGAAATCTGCCAACTACAGCTACAAGTATCTGTAGGTGTTAATATACCTGCTATTGAAGCATCTTTGAAGTGTTATCATATTAATTGTAGCAAGCAAGTACTGCAATTTGTTCAATCTTTTTCTAATGCACTTTGAATCCTAGCTAATATTTTTATTGCCATTCACTAGGAATGCACAATCATTGTAGCATCTCCTAAGCACTTTAAAGTTTAAGTTTCAAATTCTCTTTCACTTGCATTCTTATCAACGGGTTTGAATCTGATGACGTTTTGCAATCTACAGGTAGTTCAAATTTTCAAATGAAATAATAATTGATCATGTAAAATGGTACATTACCATTGGTCCCATTCCAGGTCCTCCAGGTCCCATATGAGGAGGGCCTCCATGACGAGGACCTCCAGGTCCCATTCCACGGGGCCCATTCCTGGCCCCATGCCCATGCCCATTCCACGAGGTCCCATGCCTGGACCTGGGCCCCAGTCACCCTGGCAAACAGAAAGCATTAACATACACACACACACGTTGCATGTCACAACAAATCATTTACTTAGGAAACACCAAAAATGGTTTAAGATCCATTTGAATCCTCTACAAAATACACTTGTTACATGTTAGAACAAAATAACTTATGTAACATGAAAAACACTTTAGGCTGTATCAGGAGCCCATTAGCAAGAGCCTCTAACTGGCTTATAATATTGAGGCAACCATTTTCCCGACCTATCTACGTTTAGAATATTAGTTAGTATAATTACTCAAGTGATTATAAGAATTTCCACATGCTGATTGATTGAGAGATTCGTTTTCTCTTGGTGATTATACTATGAAAACCAGTAGAGTGGTAAAACGGCCCTCGAGATCCATTCCCAGGCCAATGGTTTTATGTACCACGTGGATCATTGTTCTGATGTACCCATGACAGTATTTTAGATCATCGAACGTAACAAGTTTCTCCTTGGCGTTTGAAGGAATTCAGCTGGTAAATTACATTTTCTTGACATCTCGTGATTATTGATATTCCGTGCTTTGGAGGCCTCGCCAGGAGCAAAGAGGGAGTATTTTGGCTTTTTGGCGTGTTTGAGGTCAAAGAAATCGGGAGTAACTGCTCGATAAAGCATCAAAAAGTGGGTGAGCAATCTCAAGTTCGTTACCAAAACACTGATCACGTACGGTAAGGCATCAAAACAATGATCACGTGGTACAAAAATCATTAGCCGGGGACTGGAACTCGAATCACTTGAGCAATTATACTAAAACAGTTTGTTTCCATGACTATTCGTCGATAATCACATCGCCTTTGGGGACTAAATGTGTCTGTAAAAACGCTGCCTCATAGACCCTATATGGGAGATGGAAGCTCCTACTTATACGCTCCTGGCTGTATTTGACTGATCGATATGACTTCAAATAAAGTCAGTAATTGTATTTTAGCACTGCTGCTATAGGTAGTATGATGCAGAAATGAATGAGTAATGGTGTCCACAGGTGCCAATGACTTCTTTTGCAAAACTCATCAAACAATCAAGGGAGAAATTCACCTTTGGTGCCATGCCTCTTGGCGGGAAGCCTCCCATGCTTCTCATTGGTTCCTGTAACAAAGACATTCCATCATGTTAAAGTAAAAGTAAAGTAACCATGCTTTTATAGCGCTTATCCTTGCGGCTCAAAGCGCTTTACATTAACAGATAACTCATCCTATAGAAACCAGCTTTATAAACATGGGTGTGTGTTAGCATTGTGAGTTCTGTGACACAGAGGTTGGGCAACTTCCAACGGTCCTTGTGGTTGTTTAACGTCCCTCTGATTCCAGTTAGTGTAGTGTATGTGAGAGACGGGACCTACGGTTCAACGTCCTTATCCGAGAAGACACAAAGGTCTAACCATTTGCAGATATCAAAGCAAACGCAGCACCTTCTCCTCAATTATTTAGAAAAGACCCTGAGTGTTGGTCCAGCAGGGGTTTGAACTCCCAACCTCCCGAACATAAGCCTGGTGCTCTACCACTGCGCTAACCGGTCGTCGGTAATGTTAGGTCTGTTTTCTCATTAACGTATAGATCGTTTTCAGCATTAAAACAGATTTTTGCTCACTAAATTAAATCACATTTCAATGGGATGTATCTTGTGTAATTTTGTCCAGTTTTATCAACATATTAAAAGATGAGTAGCACGATCACCCCTCCATTTCAAGGTTGCCTATACTCAAATAATAATATTTCGCGTTTGGTGCAAGTTATGAACCTGAAATTTAGCATTACAACAGAGAAAAGACAGTTCTTCAAAATAAAGAGGCTAACATTCTAAAATTATAAATGAAATGTACCGAAAACTTAAAAAATATGGTAAAAAATGCGCTAATTGAGCATGTAACGCGTTACACAATTCTACAGCGTCACGCGCTTTTAGTCGTTGCGCATTCATATAAACCAGGAAAATCGCACAATCGTAATAGAAATCGTTGAAGATGTTAACCATGCTACATCTGAGAAGTTTCAGGCGAATTGCTTTTTTTTTCGCCGAAATATTTTAGTATACGCATCTCTAGTTAGTATGTAACGCTTCTGTTCTCTAAATACACCGCCCGGAGAAAATTAGGATTTGAAAGTACAAAATTACCGTAACAGACCCGAAAGCAATCAAACGGTGATGGGCTTTGGTCAGATTAACTACTCATACTCTTTTTATTACGCATGATTTTATATGTTCGACACAGAGCACATTTGAAATAAACTGAAACGCTTGAGAACTTGCTGCAAAACATCTATTTTTAGAAGCAACGCACTAGAAAAATGTGTTTCTCAAGAGCAACTATTACAGTGGTCGAAGTAAAAGAATGAGCTCTCTGTTGGGCATGCATCAACATATTTATGGTCCAAATTGTAGGTATTTTAAGCGAATAAAATGCGAGATATTCATTGCCAAAGAAAACTGAAACATTTATGTTGTAATTGATGTGCTCATAAAGCGTAACGAAGGTACAACAAACGTGCTGGGTCGCGCAAACTACTTCGCTTCTGCAATAATTCTTGGCAGTTTTAGCGGCATTTGCTCAATCTTCTTCTTCAGGTAACCTCATGTGTTTAATGTCAATAAAAGGGGTGGGCATTTGACAGCTTCAGGGCTTTTGTATTGTTCATACAGAAGCGCAAACGATTGCGTGACATTCTTTCCACATGCGCGACGCGGCGTAAACTAAGCAACTAAATTAATTCACTCGAGAGTAAATCTCGACGTCTTTCACGAAAAATATCGCAGAGCTAAGGAGAAAAGATGAAAAGAAAGGAAAGAATAAGGCATATTACAAAAAAAAAAACGCTAGAATGTGCTGCAGAAAGCTGTACAAAGACGTCAACAGAGCCGGGAAGCTGAGTCACGTGGGAATCACGCTCACAAACTCAGGGCTCGAAACTGCGCCCGATACAGGCGTAAATACGGCTAAAGAAATATTTTACGACTAACATTTTCACTTAGTCGTACAATAACTACATGTTTTTAGTTTTTACAGTGTTCTCCTAGTGGATTTACGCCAAGATTTAGCCCTAAAATTTTTGATTTATTTATAATTTTGGTGCAATGCATAAAAGTACGTCAATGAATATCTTTTTAATTTCGAGCCTAGAAACATGTAACTTGTTAAAACCAGTTTTTAAAAACATTTTTGTCTAAACAACATGTATTTTTGTTAAGAAAAACTAAGAGACTGCTTGACCTATGACGCCCGCAAGGCATTATGGGTAATCTTAAATTTGTATTTTAGAGCGTCTCGGATTACAATAAACAAAAATTTGAATTCATGTTATCATCTATGACATAACTGGCATATAATTTCACTATAAATACCCACTACTAGCTGATTTTGGGTTTTGACCTGATGTTACAGTAAATGGAGGGGTGATCATGCTACTGTTACCTATATATACAGATTGGTATACCAATGAAGATGGTTGCCAAATTATCCATTGTCACAAAAGTGTACAAAAACTAAATATATTCACCCAAATTCAACTGTAACACATAGATGTTCACTTATATAACAGTGTTGTAGTTCATATGACAGAATGCAGTGTTGCTGATCTGTAGTTAAATTTGATTTTTTTACACAATCAACCACTGTTCCCACAGTTTAAGATTTTTCCTGCACCCTTTCAGATGCCCATCTTTCTTAGCAAACTGCCCAGCACCCGGCCTTAGCAGAAGTTGAGTAGTGCTTAAAAGAAAAACCTGTTGGACTAAAGAATTTATTTAAAGTGTGACCACTAGAGATCAGAAACAAGTTCATATGTCTGAACATATGGTACAAGGCTGTTATAATTGGTCTGTCTTAAAGAGCCCTAGTCAGCCACTCCTTTGTTATTGTTTTCAGTCGATATCAGACAACGAATTACGTGTAGAAATTGTGAAATAGTCTTCTAAAAACAAAGTTTTATTATTCATTTGTTGAATTCAATCGAAAATATTGCACTACATCCCCTAAATCAGCCGATGGAAATGGATGCTTTCTCTGTCTCGGTATGTTGCTAGGCTGACAAAATGGAGGCTGACACAGGCTCTTTAAAGGAGCAGTGTCACGATTTAAGCACATTTTGGTGATGTAAAAAAACATGGGTAATAACTGATGGATAGCCAAAATACTAGTCTAGGTTTGTTAAATAGCCCTTTTACTACAAGTCGACAATTACAGAGCAGATGGAAATGGATTGCAACAATGAGTTTTCGAAATCTTGTCAGGATGAAGAGTTTTTAAAGTTTGAAGGTACATCAAAATATGTTTGCAAATCGGCAGCCTTGCCAATAAAACTTACCTACATTGCTTATTAGGCAAATATCTAAGTGATATACCATAAGTGATTTGGAGATGGTTACATGCAAATTTAGAGCTGTATTTATGAATTTGTTCAAATAACCGTGACACAGCCCCCTTAAAAGTCAGCCTTTGTCTTGAAAAGAAATTTACCGGTCTCATTTCTTCCTGGCGTCTCATCATCATCTCCTCCTGCTTCTTCCTAAACATCATCTCTTCTCTTCTGGCTTCATCTCGGCGCCTCATCTCATCTTGCATGCGCATTTCCTCCTCTCTCCTCCTCCTGAACATAACACAATGACATGAACAATCATAACAATACTGCACGTGAAAATTTGGGAATCAAAAATTAGCCATAAGAGTGTAAAGGGATCCTGTTGTTCCTCAGATAAGCCATGTCTGAGTACATGGAAGATTCATACGGTAATTCCAATAAATTCCTTTCATCACCGAAACAACAGGTACAGATTCCTCCATAAACTTTCATATGTCTTCCATCATTAATAATAATATATAATGATAATATCTGTTTTAATCAAACACATTACCTCATCTCAACCTCTTGTTGGTGCATCATCTCCTGTCGCATCATCTCTTCACGATGCTGCATCTCTTCAAAGCGTCGCAGCTCTTCTTGGCGCCTCTGGATTTCTGAAGAGTGATACACAAAAACCTAGCGTTACTATCAGCGACTCAAAAAAAGGGCATTGGGAAATACAAGCAACTACAGTATCCAAGTGTCATCTCTCAGCTAAGCCATGATTAACACATGGTGACTTCATACAGTAATTCCAATGTTTTTCATCAGTGAGATAACACACTTTGCACAGGTCTAATAGCACCTATTTCAGTGCTGACAGAACAACAACAATAATAATAATAATAATCAATTTAATATAGCGCCGCTTCTACTAAAAATCCAGTGGCGCTTTACAATGATATATCATAACAACAGTTTAAAATGAAATAGCTGATAAGATATTTACAATTGGTGATAACATGGCCTAGATTAAAATTCCTATAATGAAAAATAAATTTATTGCAAGATATCTAAAATCATAAAAATGTACAATAAAAATATTAAAAAATAAAAATATTAAAAAGCAGGCCACTGCAGGAGCTCCAGAGCTGCTGGCTACTTTTATTAGATCCCAGATAAAAGCATAATTGAGCCACCAAAATTAGCCAAACAGGACAGGCTACTTTTTTAAAGAACATTCTTAATATCTGATAGCACTGCCTTTCTCATGACCAAAATGACAATGCAATGAGGTGCAATATAAAGCTCCTTAATAAATAATTTCAGATCTATTAATGGGGTTATAGCCCAGCATGAAGACATAAGGTTTTTAGTTGTAAACGATGGACGCCATAGCTTACCCTGTCTCATCAACATGGCTTCATGTTCTTGGATCGCTTGTTGCATCTCTGCCTCCAGTTTTTCTCGGGATTCTTGGCATTGTTTCTCTAGAGCTTCCTTCTGTTGACTTTCCATCTCTTCAAGAGATTTCCATCTCTGAGCCCACTCAGACTCAAATGTACCAGGCGTGGCGAAGTGCGGGGGCACTTCACGCTCCCTACAGAGAAACAAACATAAATGAGCCATTAATAAAATAAAATAAATAAATGGGTGGTGTTGGAGTTGATCCATTTGATCCATGTTTAAAAAAAGCAGATTTCCTTTGGATTTTGTTCTGGCATTACTGATCATTCTGAGGAAATTATACACTTGCCTGGTTATGCCTAGTTGCTTGCCTTGCTTCTGACATGTAAAAACTAGACAGGTGCTATGACAAAACCCAGGTGAGAATCTGATTGCCTAAGAAAGTTTGATTGGTCAACAGTAAACATGATACACCAGGCCCGGCATTAACTTTTTTTGCTAGGCTCCATTGGCTACTATTAAAAAATTTAGTCTCCAAAATGCAAAGAATAAGTTCCACATAAACGTAGATTTCAGCTGAATTCAGAAGGATGGGTCACTACTTGGTGACTAGCTCTAAAATTGTGGTCACCAAGCCCCCAAATTTAGTAACCATTGGCAACCATTGGCAACCATATGGTGGCAGTGTCGGGCCCTGATACAGCAGTTTTATCTGCAACAAAGAATGTACTACTATCTTTACCAGGGAGATCTCCAGAATTCATTGTTTTAGTATATACAGTTTAGTTTATGTTGTTATGTCGACAATCCAAAATGTTTCTGAATTTCCAATTTGTTGGTCTGACATCTGATATTCCACTATGAAAAACTGTTTATTGTTTGTAGAGTGGATTTCACGTGACTGTAGTGAAACCAATTGCAAAGTAATTACACTAATTCTGAATAAAACCTATTGCGCAGTGACAAAGTGATTGCCAATTACTCACAACAGTCATCTGCTCTAACCAAGGGATCAGACTACCGGTATTGCTTCTTGTTGTGAACAAATGTACCATTTTTTGCTTTGGCAGATGAGCCAACAACTTATGATGGTCAAACTAGTTACACTTATTATTATTCCTTACTTGTGGTATCCCTGGAGTCGTTCAACACTTTTCTCAGCCAGGCCATCCTCCTCATCCTCTTGTTCATATGGCACTATGGTTACAGGTCTTGGAGTTCTAGGGAAAAAATGTTTCTAGTTCATCTGTTACTCCTTACTCACTCTGCTAATGATGGCGATGGGAAGGTCCAAACTGGTGCCCACAACTACAAACTCCCGAGATTTTTGCAAACAAAAAGCCTCCTCCTAGCTTTTTTATTGGCAACCGAACCATACCGATAAATACGGTAACTTTGGCTTTGAATGACAGGTCGGAACTATGAATATCCCACTCCTAGGGATAATTGTCTAGTTTTGGATTCTCGTTTCTACCACTGAATATGCATCAGTGGCACCTAAATACAGTGGGAGCCTCAGTTTGAAGTAGGAAAAGTTGTGAATATCAACGCGAAACTGGTCAAGCTTCAATTGAGACAATAGACGAACTTGAGAAAACCTTTTTGGACTGGTTGGTATTCACAAGTTTTTCTACTTCAAAAAACCATTCCCACTGTATTGATGCACCATTGATGCCTATTCAGTGGTAGGGCAGAGAATTAGAAACTGGACTATTGTTACATTTTTCTAGGGATTCATATCAGTGATGTGGTAATATATTAATTTTAGGGTCAATTAACAAAAAAAATGTGTAAAAAATAATGGCAATTCTTTAGGGTGGTATTGTGTAATTCCAGAAAAATCCATATGCCCAACCATGGAATGAATTGGAAATTTCAGAGGGGTGAGGAGGTCAATTTACCTGGCTTTCGAAGGGGTTGGCGTTGTTGTTTTTTGTTTTTGTTTTTTTAAGGGGGGGGGGGGGGGGGGGGGGAGCTCTTTAAGTGCATTCCTTCCATGGTGTTTTTTTTTTCTGGAATTGCTCATTTGGCTAACATGTTGAAAACTGCATAGATTTCAGATGACCCTGGGCCGATAGGTATTTTAGGATAGACAAACTTTTGAAAATTTCCTGTCTACATAGTTCGGCA
Organism: Scolanthus callimorphus; assembly: GCA_033964015.1. NCBI lineage: Eukaryota > Metazoa > Cnidaria > Anthozoa > Actiniaria > Edwardsiidae > Scolanthus > Scolanthus callimorphus. The sequence continues at coordinate 195,709 of JAWWUD010000085.1, read as the reverse complement.
TTTTTAGGGTTTATTTTCTCGATTTCTGCAACTTTCATAGCAATCAGTTATCTTGCCCCTTGCAAACTGAAGTAAATAACCAGCCTCTTTTCATGTTTCAAGCATCTTACCTCCCCAATAAAAACGAATTCTCTTTGACTTTCTCCATTGCACTGTTGGCACTGCTTTTACGTGCGAATTCTATAATCCCATGGCCTTTGGTCCTTCCACGCTGGTCACAGACAACCACAGCTCTCTCAACATCACCAAATTGAGAGAAAGCTTGCTCCAGCAGTTCATTTGTCACCAGGTTATCCAAGTTCTTCACTCTGAAAGCTGCAGCATGAGTAGCAAACCTGACCCGAAGAGTTCGACCCTTGCGTGCGGTCATGTCTAAACCAGCTTTCGCTGCCTCAGCATGTAGCCGAGTATCCTGCAAAATGGATAACACAATTTACAACCCACCCCAGACACTAAATACCATTACATAGTACTGGTCGATTTTTGGCAGGGAACAGGCAGATGCTGTTATCAACTTTGTGTGTTCCCAGTGGTCTTGTCTTCATCCTCTTGGAAATTCATCCAATACTAGCTAATCGTAGCCACAGTTTCATGTACTACTCTTCCCAGTAGACCGTTACACCTCTTGATTTTTCTGCCCGTCAGCGGCAGTCTAAAATTGATTGTGTGATCAACTTTTTCGAACCACGCGATGGGTTGCTTATGTACCATGTGATCAACCGTTTTGGGCTTCGACTTCGTTGGAATGCAGAAATACAATGAACTCTCAAAGTTTACACCCACAAACATTGATCCCGTGGTACATAAGCAACTCATCACGTGGTACAAAACAAGTGATCACGCGATCAATTTTAGACAGCCGCCGGCGGGCTGAAAAACCGAGAGGTGTAACGGTCTACCGGGAAGAGTAGTAACGTTCCCTGCTAGCAGAGGCCTATTTTCTCTGCATTTGCAAGGAAAAGAGACCTATGCCCTGGATCGAAACCCGCTTTGTTTTGCCTCTGTCCGCATCCTTTGACGGTTTGCTGACAGTTTCTCGACGAGCCCACTGTATGTGCAACATGGTCTCTGAAACGAATTGACGATTATCATCAAATCTCAATTGCCTTTGAATTGACGATTATCATCAATCTTCTGACTTGCCAAAATCCTAGGTTTTGGGGTGGTTTTGGGTTAGGTTTTGGGTTAGGCTTTGGGTTAGGCTTTGGGTTAGGCTTTGGGTTAGGCTTTGGGTTAGGCAAACCATCCAGGGTTCTGGAGGGTGGCAAACCAAAGCCAGTTTCGAAGGACAGAGCTCTTTTCCTTCTAGCCCTCAGCCAGCGAAATGCAGAGAAAAGAGGCCTCTGCTAGCAGGGAACATGTAACAAACTGATTAAATAAATATCATGCACAGAATATCATAAAATTGCAAAATCCTGTCAATTTGTTGGTATGGCACTTTTTTTAATGAGTTATTTTTTACATAACCTTTGCCAAACAAGAGAAGAAAAAAAACACTTGTCATCTCCTTGAAGGGTCGTGATACTGGCTGTTTGCCCTGAAGGGAATTTCTTTGTTTTATCTCTGCATGCTGGCGTTGCTCCAAGACGCTTCTATGCTTCAAGTAGGCTAAATGCAGAATCCAGTGGCACCCGCATTCACTCATGCTTCGTTCCTCAAAAGACATCAAATGTCATTGTTTTCCTATTTTCTCTGTGTACAATTGACAATTTGCCACTGGATTCTACACTTGTTTTTGATTTTTAAAAAATCAAACTCATACCGCTCTTGCGTTCGCCTCCCTAGCCCTACACAAGAACGATGCATACAGAAAGTTCGAAAATAACACTACCCTAATAAATATTCCGAAATAAGATAGGCATTAAACTTAATGTACTGAAATTCTATATCCTCTCTCACCAGTCTGATGAAGCCAAAGCCTTTTTCTTTGTTGATGAAAACCTCGGCGACTTCGCCGTATTTCTTGAACATTTCCTTCATTTCTTCCTCCTCGCAGTCGATTAAGTTTCCTACAAACAGGCGACATCTTCCCGTGAACTTTCTTTCCTTCTTTCCCCCGCTGTAGGATGTATAACTGGCGGTTCTTTTCGAGGACGAGTTGAAGCTTTTTCGTGGCGTTTCAGTTCTCTCGGTCGGCTTTTTTGAGTCATTCTGCTCGGTCGGTTTTGAGTCCTTTGAGTGGGACGAAGTCGAAGAGCGTGATCGAGTTTGGGTGTCTGGCATGTTAAAAAAACGTTAAATTATAAAATAAGGGCCTATTCGGGGTTTCTATATCTAATAAACTCCTAGTTTTGAGCGAATAAAAATCCACCCAAACTAAAATGGCGGACGACGACGCTTCCTCGAACATGTGGTCACTTTACCCACAATGCACTTGGGATCTTTAAGTCGACCGCCAATTCCCCCTGGGGGAGGGGATGGAAGGGAATTTGGCTACCTGGAACTTTTTGTTTATAAAAAAAAACGTTTTCTTTTAAATTAATATATATAAGATTACTGTTTTCTGAAGATTGTCAACGCAATTCAAAAAATATTATGTACTTCACCACCATAAAATATTAGATGTATCCAAAGCACTTACCCACCCGCCATTTCCCCTGGGGGGAAGAGATGGGAGGGATTTTGGCTACCTTGGGCTCCTGGCTACCTGTAAATTTTGTTTATTTAAAAACTGTTTTTTTTTCCCATTAATATATATATGTAAGATCACTGTTTTATTAACTGTCAATGCAATATCTATAAACCTGTTACTGTATCTAAACTTCAAATATCATCAAAATAAAAAATATTTTTTACGAGTCAGCGGATTTCTCCAATAGCACGTGTTCCAAGATGGCGGCCGGCGGTGAGCGAGAGTTGAATCAAATGTCTTGCAACGATTTTGGCGAGTTTAAGGTGAGGTTAGTCAGAAATAACACATAGAATGTCACTTTGCTGAATAGTGAGAGCCAATTCACATTTACACAAAGTTTTTGTCTTCGGGTTGAGCAGAATCCAATATATTTCTTTCACTCTGAATGCGATTCATTCATGCGCATGAGAGAGAATGCTGTGTTTTGATCTTGTCTTGAAGACTTTGTGTATTCCATAGAACATATTATGCAATACTTCCCTGCTAGCAGAGGCCTCTTTTCTCTGCATTTCGCTGGCTGAGGCTCGTGAACCTCAGCCAGCGAAATGCAGAGAAAAGAGGCCTCTGCTAGCAGGGAAATGCAATACTCAAAATTACAATATTTCTACAATCATATGAGAGGGAGACTTGCTCTGAGAGACCGCCGTTAACAGGGAAACTATGATACAATTAATATTTGTAATAAGGAAGGAAAAATGAAGCTACATATATGACTGAGCAGGGGATCCCCTCCATTTTCCAGAATATTTTCATAATTAAGCTTACTTATGCTTTCTGTAAATCCCCCCCTACTTTGACCAGGGATAGAAATTAGTTTTTTTTAGTCACAAGATGAATTTATCTTGTAGAGATGAGATCAATATTGTTTGGTCAGGGATGATCGTCGTATCTTTTAGGGGTTAAAATCATGGTGGTTTTGGTCTCTTTTAGGGATGATCTTGATCTTCAATAAATTTTAGGGAGATTGGGTATCTTTTAGGGCCGAAACTGTGTCCAAATTGTTTTTCTCATGATGGTGCTTCTAAAAAACGTGTAAGAAAGAGAGATTATTAGATGAGAAGACAATAAATTAGAAACAAAACACGAAAATGTCTTGATGGGTATCTCTCACCTGTTACCTGTGTCCTTCGCGCCTACTTGCCTCATCTTTTAGGGTAAGAAATTATTTGAGCCACACCATGGCCCAACATGTTTGGTATCTTTTAGGGGTGAAACTGAAAATTTTTGACGATCATCCCGACCAAAAAATACGGGGTTCCCCCCCCCCCCCAGGATTGTTTGTCAAATAGACCCTTATCACACTAATATGGCTTAATGATATCTTATAGTTATCAGGATATCAGGAAACAAAGTCCAATATTCAATTCAGCACATCCATATTAAGGGTGGATCATTATAGAAATTTTGGGAGGAGAGTGGCAATTTTTTTGCACATGATTTTTTGGGGAGGGGATCAGGTTGTGCAAGAATTGTTTTCTGAATTATTTGTATGATGTGTTTTACTTGCTTGGATCGCTGCAATAGTTTTTTTGGGGGAATGATTGGCCTTGCTAGAATTTTTTGGGGAATTTCCATCCCCCCCCCCCCCCCCCCCCCCCCCAATTTCTAATGGTCCATTCCTTAGTAAACTTGCAAAGTTTGATGACGATTGTTGAATACTGACCAAGATAGTATTATAAAATTTTATGATTTTTGTATGCCCTACCATCCTTGTTTTGATGTTTTTCATTTTTTTTTTAATGAACATTTCATGTCCATGTTGTGTTAGGCTCAAAAGCACTCAAATACATGTTGAAGTGTCAATGTTCCTGTATCTCTGACATATTTGTATTTTTACACAGGAGGCCCTAAAAGTGCTACGACTGATAGATGACAAGATTATTTATGAACTAAACACTAGCGTACCAACAGCATCCTTTGCTAATGAAGTAGATTCTGAAAAACAATGCAGAAAACTTTATGAAGAGGTTAGCAATCTGCTTCCATGTTTATATTAAGTTTTGTTATGCATGGCATGTTGGGAAAATTGAATAAGGGAAGGCAGAAATAATGCCCCCACCACACACACACAGAATAGCCCTGCCTTGAAGCTAAAAATCAGGCATGTCATGCCAACTCACGCCTAGAGTAAGAGGCGTAAGTCACACCTGATGAACCCCAAAATGAACCCCACAAGAAGAACAATGCTAAGCAACCTGTGTTTTTGGGACTCCCTGATTGTTAGGTAATAGACTGATCCCTATTTTGACAATAGCTCCACCCACTCATAGCAAACAATAGAAAGTTTTCCCTACTGAATTCAAAATGTCAGAGCAACAAACTTGAATATCGAAGATTTTTCAGTAATTATTCAGCTTTTCAAGAAAAAAAATATAAAATGTGTGGTTCCAGAAAATATCCATACCCCCTCCACGGAAGGGTGTTGAAAAGTGACCCCCCACCCCTCTTGAATTTCCAAGGAAAATACAGTATTTGTATGGAAATGATCAGGTAAATTGGCTCCCCACCCTCCAGAATTTCCATTGCCCTTCCGTAGGGGTGGGGGGGGGTATGGATAATTTCTGGAACCACACAATCCAAATTGCATGCAACAACTTCTAACACCTCCTTGCAATCGGTGTCTTTTCCGCGCTCTATGCCAAAGATGAACTTTGGCTTGTCCAACATAGCAACAGTAAATAGGGGTATAACAATGAATGCGGGATTGGTGAATTGCAGAGGTGCCAAGATTGTTAGATTGATATACACAAGACTCTGGATAAGTGACCAGCTGCCCTGTTAAGTGTAAACTTGATTGTCTTTATTTGGTATTTTCAGTTACTAAAAGGCTATACTTCCAGAGAAACTGCCATAAAAGGTTGTATACGAGAAGTATCCGATAATATTAGGACCCTACGCCAGCGAAGGGATGAAGATCCTGATAGCATTGAAGTACCAAAGCTGATAAGGAAAGAACAAACAAAGGTTAACTATAACAGCATTCTATCAGAATTTACTGCTACTATTTTCATTCAACCCTGAAGCGTAATGATTTTTTCCCATAGTTTTTTTGAGAATTTGTTGCGTTTCACACTCACTGATTGGCTGCTGTTTTGATTGTTATTTTTCAACCAATCACAGCCAGAGAGCAAGAAACATGAAGTCCTACTTCTCAACAAACACAACCTGAAAAAATCAACAAAACGCTACCAGAACAAATTGTGAAGCCTTCAGGGTTGAATAAAAATGGTGGTAATGTTAATTTTTATGAGGCAGAAGCACTTCATTATCATGGGGTGGTTGTGGTAATGATCATAATTTTTCCAGTGGTCCAGAATCCATCAAATGGCATGCTCTAATTGGCTTGTGAGCAGACTGGAATTCTGAACATTAGGTCCAGATGAATGGCTGATTGCATTTTTAAACTGCACCAGGGGGTTGCAGGAAGTTTTTTGTCATTTCGGTGTGAGCACAAATAAAATTATTACTTACCAGCTTGGGGTCAGTCGGGATCATGAAATACTGTCACCTTCGCCTTGAATTTTGGTATTCTTCTATTGTTAAGATTTCAGTCACAGTTTTCAATATCAAGAAAGTTCTCCTTGAAATGTGTCGTTTTTTTTAATTTCCTTATTTGGAAGTTTCTAATTACCATATTTGTTTTCCTAGCTTATTTCTCACCCTAAATTGTCAAAAGGTTCGTCAAAACTTGCAGATGTTGGAGAGAAACGTTGTTCGTGTATGGCCGTATCTTTATTTTGGTCCCCAGGAGCTCGGAAATACCTACACAGGTAGCCTGTGTCATGCATGGGTTGGCATTGACAAAAGCGACACATTTATCTTGATATCTCCGGGCCAGTAAATGACATTTTATGTGGATCTAGTTGCTTCCAAAGAAAACAATCGCACAAAATGCAAAACAAAATTAGGGGATAAAGCTAGCCTCTACTTGTTTTGTATGCCAGGGTTTTCGTATAATTTTATTTGTTTGAATTGAGTGATTTACTTGATCATGGCAATGTGTTTTTTCTATTTTCAGTTGAGACTTATGCAGTCTGAACTTAGCGTAGAGGAAGTAGTTAAAGAACGAAGTCTAAAGGTAACTAACTAGATCTGTGTTGATCTACCCGTAATTTTCTCAAACAATGCAGTAGTACTATCACACATGCCCAATTCAGGGTGGATATAGGGGATGGGTTGTGGGGGTTGCAACCCCCCTCTGAAAAAAAACAGGGATCCACCTCTGCAGTTAGTTAGGGGCTTACAGTACTACTCTTCCCAATAGACCGTTAACACTGTTCGCTTTTTCAGCCTGCCATCGGCTGTCTTAAATTGATCGCGTGATCACCTTTCCATGTACCACGTGATGAGTTGTTTATGTACAATTTATTTCAGCATTCCCATGTACATATATGGTATTGCCTTTAACATAAATACTAATGATCAGCAGATTACTGACAAGAAATGAAAAGAAAATTGAAAATGACAATCATAATATTAATTAATGACATTGTGATAACAAAGAAATGCGCTTTTCGAATGCTGCATTAAGGAAATGGCTTAATTGTTTACAAACAAATGGGTCTACATTGTTAAAGAAGAAAAGTAGTCTTTCGTCTAACTGAGTAGGAAAGTTTTTACAATATGACTATTGATATTTCTAAATAAGGATTTTCTTAGTGAAGAATATGAAACACAGTGGAAGAAAAAATGGATTTCATCTTCAACTTCCTTTGACTGGCAGGATTCACAATATCATTGTTCTCTTGCGACCTTTGGCTTTGTATATCTTCCCGTTTCAATTTGTAAATTGTGATTACCTATTCTAAATTTTGCAAGAGTTCTTCTGTGTTTCATATTCTTGACCATATCATAGCAATTAGAGCTGTTTGTGTCACTTTTAAATTTTGAAAGAAAGATAGTTTCGTATTTAATTGTATCACCTGTAGTTGATGTAACTTTGATTCTCTGTCAATATTTGATTCTATAGTTTTTAATTTAGACTTATTATTCTTATTTGACCTGGGATATCTTGTTATATTTGGAGGTCCTTTGAAATTCTCTAAAATGTCATTTATTGATGTCATAAAACTTGAACGATTTGAAGATGGTAAAGTATTTGATATATGCAGACATTGTTTAGCAATACTATTTTTGTACCACATCAAGGGCGGATCTAGAGGGGGGGGGGGGGGGGTGATTAGGGTGGCTAGCCACACCCCTTGTTCTCATATGTCTTGTAAAAACCTTAAGATTAGCCACCCCCTTGGTCTGAACTCTGTAGTATATCCTTTGTACTAGCCACCCCCTTAGGCATAGACTTCTTTGGAAAGCAGCAAAACAATCTGCACACCAAACTCTCTAAGTTAATGCCCACAAATACTGATCACGTGGTTCATACACAACGCATCACGTGGTGCATGAAAAGGTAACCTCGTGGTCAATTTGAGACAGCGTCAATTTGAGACAGCCGCCGGCGTACTGAAAAATCGAGAGGTGTAACGGTCTACTGGGAAGAGAAGTAGACCCGTTTCAAATGGATCAATATTTTGTTCCTAGTAGCTGAATTTTTAAAAGCATAGTTTTCAAAAAGCAATAACAACAACAGTGACAGCAAAAACAGTAGCAATTTCAAGTCCGGCTTATATGCACAATACAGACAACTGGTAGGGAAGTATAAAATATTTTTCCTGTTTTACTTCCTTCCTAGGTATTCAATGAGAGATGCTGGAAGGCGTTCAAACCAACCAAATAACAGAACCTGTCACATCTAGCTCCTCAATGATATCGACATAGATGATGAAGTGTTTTAAGAACCAAACTATGTACTCCTCTCAGAGCAACATTTCTGTAGAATTTATCCAAGGGAAAGCCTTAGAGTTTTCATACTTGACTTGCAGTGTATGTCCCATTGTGGTCATCCTAGAGGGAAGGGACTGTTGGCATGTCCAAGCATCAAGCATTACTTTGCAGCGGCGTAGCCAGGAATTTCTGAAGGGGGGGTGGGGGGGGGGGACCGGATAGTGAAAACATGGGACGAAAATGCTCAAATTTTCTCCAGCAAATACAGTAAATGTATGGGAAAATTTCCGAGCCAAATACAGTAAATTGTTTGGGAAATTTCCGAGAAAGGGAGGGACCCCGCCCCCCCTGGACCCCCTGGCTACGCCCCTGCTTTGTCCCAATGTTTAGTCACTACCACAGAGGCCCCTCCCTCGTAGCCTGCTAGCCGGCTCTCCAGTGTTTTTTTTTTTTTCGGATTTGATTTTTTGGGTGCGCGGGATTCTTGTGTTTCTTCTTTCCCCCGCGACACAGGAATCCCGCGCGCCCAGAAAATCAAATATCCGAGAAAACAAAACACTGGAGAGCCAGCTAGCAGGCTACCTCCCTCGAGATTGACTGTGCAAGTATTCACCATAAATGGCCATTTTTAGCCATGTTTAATATCTGAACAGTGCCTTGTAGAATGCCTTGCTCAGCTACGGTCTACCTGCAACAGAGCCTGATATCGAATTCTTTTAAAACATTCACGTGGATAGGGATGCAAAGCTACTTTCTTATCCTAAAGGAAATTACATAAGAGTACCTGTAATTAGAAAATGAATAAAAAATATCTTTTATACAGGAAGCCCACTTCTCTTTGTTCTTTGAAAGCATGGGATTTCTAATTATTGGCTGCTGTTCTCTTGATTTTCTAATGAGAAAATCCTATGAGAAAACTGACAATGCAACAGCCTGGCAGCCATGTGTCGGTTGAACGTCCTAAACACAGTCGAATTCTAGACGAGTTCCATTGTTTACGTTTTGACTCATTTGCATAAGCATCAACCAGAATCAGGCATTCCAACGCCGCTGCAAAAAAGTTTTTCCAGAAAATGTATGGGCTAATTAGCTTTTTCAATGCTTTTTGCCCTCCAGTAACTCAGGCGTTTTTGAAAAGCCTTTAAGCTATAATACAAATCCGTCAGAACTATTTTATTGCCGTTTGCAGGATATTATTTCATCACTGACTTGTTTTCGGCATATTTTCAAGACTTTGAATATCTGAGGTCAAAGTACTCATTAGTCCATATTTTCTGTAAATTGAATTTCGCATCACGAGCTGACAATACAAGATATGGAGTTCAATTTTTCTGCCTATGTTTAATTTATAACCCTTTATTGATATTCAGATCATCATTGGGCCTCGCCGAAAAGTCTAAAGAGAAAAATATGTAAACAATGTTATCAAGCAATATGCAAACTTCGCAAATTCTTTAAAAATTGTGGATCGACACCCGGGGAGGGGGGGGGGGGGCATTTTTGGGTCGGGGGTGCTCGTCGGGAACTTAGATTTTACCTGAAAAGGGCGTGGCTAAGTTGATTTTGTTGCCCCCTAAAAGCAGGGCCCGTGGTTTGATGCGGGATTTTTTCTGAAATTATGCGCGATTTCTTCTGAAATTATGCGCTAAAAATTCGAAATTATGCGCTAAAAATACGAAATTATGCGGGATTGCGCAATATTTTTTTCCAAGTGCCGTAACATATTTTGCTCTTTTCGCCTGTTTTGTTACATGGATATAGCTGCTATTGAACTTTAACAACTTTGTTTGTCTATAAAATGCTCTGTGATGAGTTCCAATCGCTTCGCTTTACTAACGTCATGATGCTACGTTTTTTTTTCAAGGAGACGTAGTGTTTTTCGCTTTTAATAAAGCTTATTACTTTTTTACAAAAAAGCGTTACCAACTAACTTCAGCTACACGGTAGTAAAGAATAGTACTTAAGGGGCGTACACTTTTTCATACCGCAAGGATCGTAGCAACGCACTCCTATCCAACAATGAACTGAACGGTCACGAGAGAGCTATACGCATACTAACAGAGCTATCGTTACGATCTCTCATTATCACAAAAACATCATTGCGCTTGTTTGCCGTAGTTCTGCGCGTAATTATCAAAATTAATCCTCATCGCGAGAACGATCTGCACTACCGTCGGAGGTAGTGTAAGAGCTTTCATAAAACTGGAAACGTGCCACGTTATTCTGTCAGTGTCTTTTTTTTCGTTATCGAGGGAGATGTTCGTGTGGCTGGTATTTTTCGCGTTGTTGTTTGTGAAATGAAATTGCTGTCTGTAACAATAACAAAGATCCATGAAAAAGCGTTATGTTATGTAATCAATGTGAACTGCATAAAGCCGACCGTTTTTATCTCGGTTAGCGTCCTGTTCCGCCTTGATTTTTCTTTGTAAAATATCCAAAGTGCAAACATGTATTTGAATCTATCTTGCTCAGCTGGAAATATTAGCTAGTTGGCCAATTAGGCACGTTTTATTGCTTTTCAATATCAGTTCCCAGCACGACGCAATTAGCATAGAGCGCAGACGATTTCAGAAGAAATGTATCACTTTTGTGAGAAAAAATAGGTAAGAAAGTTTGAAATTCACCAAGTAATGATGCCTTTTTAATGTTTTTCACAAAATTTTGGGAAATTATGCGCGATTATGCGGGATTTGATGGATTATGCGCATTATGCGGAGAAAGCCAAATTATGCGCTTCCGCACCAGCGCATCAAACCACGGGCCCTGTAAAAGGTACCAACAAGTGTGATTGATCAACCATTATGCTTGGCTCGAATCAGATGCCTGTTTTTGACCCCCTTAAAGGTACGACGAACACCCCCGCTACAGCAATGGGGGAGTCTCCCCCCCCCCCTCCCCCATTGCTACGCGACCTCAAAATTCAATGTTGCGATGAGCGATTCCTGGCGATTTTTAGCTGTCAATCAAACCAAAACGCTGGATGCGGCTGGCCCTATAACACCTCGATTCTGGTCTCGTTCTTATATCTTTGTGAGTTTTCATCCAATTAACACCAGATTTGAAATGTAAAGAGAACTCATTAAGCTTACAAACTTGTTCTTTTTAGAATTTTCAATTTAACGATTTTTGGCGTAAAAATGACGTCATCATATGTTCATGCGGAAATTCAAAACATCATATCTCCAGAAGGGAATAAGATATTATAAAATGGTTTTCAATTATGATGCCTACATGGGATCTTTCATTTGGCGCACTCAAAAATGGCAAATGTTGATTTCTGAATTTTAATGAGCATTTGATGACGTCATTTTCCCGCCAAAACCGTTAAATTGAAAATTCTAAAAAGAACAAGTTTGTAAGCTCAATGAGTTTTCTTTACATTTAAAATTTGGTGTTGATTGGATAAAGTGCTCGCAGAGATAAAACAACGGCCAGAATCGAGGTATTTATAGGGCCTACGTGATATCAGTCCCGGCATAACTAATCGAACGTTCGGTAATCGAACTTAATCGAACACCAATCGTTCGATTGATTTTGATTGAGTTCGGCAATCGAACATAATCGAACTCACCAAAAATGTTTTCAATCGAACATAATCGAACGTTCGATTACCGAACAATGTGCTCAATCAAACCCAATTGAACTTCAAATGAAACACAAGCATTTTTCTAAAATCGGAGTCAATCACTAACGTACCAAATTAGCAATCACTAACCAAGTTTAACATTAGATTGAACTATGGGTTTATTGAGTGATTTTACTGGGATTTTTTTATAAAACTGATTTTTTTCAGGTTTTGTGGGTTTTGTTGTTATTTAGAAGGCTAAGTGTCCCAGCTGAAAATGAAATTTGAATAAAGCTAACTGTTCATGGCCGTCTATTCGTTGTGTATTACCCCCATTGCGTATCACTGATGAGTAGGCACAGACAGATTCTGCTCAAAAATTCTTTAAAAGTTGCCGCAAAATACCCTCAAAAGTTGCTCAAATTCGAAAAAGTTGCCCAAAGAATCAAAAAAGTTGCTCCCCAAAAAAGAGCATTTCTTCACGCTTGTCGCCTGATTTATTTAAAAAATGATAAAGAATCACTCAACTCAACATCTCCATAAGATCAGGCAATTATATTCTAAACACCATATGACATAATTATACTAATCAATACGGTTGTTTAAAAAGAGACTAACTTGCCGCCATTCTGTTGGCTTAGTAAAAAAAAAGGGGGAGTTTGTAGTATCAAACTCATACAATCTGCAACTATTTTTGAAAGAATTACTATAAGGAAGCCATTTTAGGTTATGTCACCTCAGCCCCATTTTCTCTAGCAATTTGATAGTAGGGTCTTCCGCCATTTTGCTTCTGCTCCATATTTTTGGAATGTGATACCCAACGAGACATCCATATCTTGAAGATACCTCTGAGCAGTGAGCACCCAAGGTGAAGAAAGTACTTTTTTATTATCTTTTTAGCGAGATTTTTCATTCTGTGTTTGATTTGAAATGGCAAATGTATCACTTAAATTGCCATTTTGTTGTAAAAATTCAATAGGAAATAGCGGAAATGCGAAGAAGTTGCTCATAGTTGAAAAAAGTTGCTCAGAATTGAAAAAGTTGCTCAAAATTGAAAAAGTTGCTCAAAAGTTGCCGAGCAGAATCTGTCTGTGCCTACTGATGAGTCTTACCCAATTTCTAAAGTCATGCAAAATTTCCGAACAAAATCGAACTTAATCGAACCAATCATTTGATTTATGTTCGATCAAGAGTGGATTAACAAGAGTTAGAATCTTTCGTACTGTATTTGTCCACATCACAGTCAGAAAAGTGTCTATTTTTAGATTTGAATTTCGCGTGCGAAAGTATTCGAATGGCTCAGGTTCGAAGGCTCGTATACCCAATACACAACAAATAGAGAATATCCTACCTTATCTTTGCGACTTCAAAGGTTTTTCGATTGATCTGCGATTTAATTTTAGGCTGGATCTCACAACTGTTTTCGTGGCGAGAAAGTGGGAACCCTGTGGATGACGAATTTTCGCGGGAATCCTAGTTCTAAAAATAGACACTTTTCTGACTGTGATTCAGGCGTACATAGTAAATATGGAAACTCTTGGTAATCCACTCTTGGTTCGATTGAGTTCGGTAATCATACTCACCAAAAGTTTTGTTCGATTATGTTCGATTACCGAACCCAATCAAAACCAATCGAACGATTGGTGTTCGATTAGGTTCGATTAAAATATTGTTCCATTTTTTGCTGAAATATAAAGGACATTCCTGGGGGCAGTCCACGCCACTGATAGCCCAGGATGGGAGACCCTGAAACAACGCAAGGGACCAGCGCGACATGTACTTTTCTATAAGATCCAATATCAACTAGTTAATATCCATTTTCCAATTGAAGTCATTCCTGTACCATTGTTAAGAACCAGAGGACATGATCTTAGATATAGACAACCTGTGTGCGCGGTGAACGCTTATTAATTCTCCTTTTATCCGCGTACAATCAAGGCGTGGAACAGTCTACCAGATAGTGTAGTTAAAGGCCGACGATCTGGCGGCCCTGAAGGCGGCTTACTTCTCAAGCACCTCAAGCGGCTCACTTCTCAAGCACCGTATCATATGTATTTTCTTTTTTTTTTAAATGTGACCGTTATTTTATTTATATCCAGCATGCAATGTAAATATCTCCATTCAAAACCTGAAGAAGATCGGTAATGGCCGATTGAAATATCGTTATTAAATAATCATCGTTTAAGCTGTTCGTCGACCTTTCATTATATATTTTTTCTAAAGTAAAGTTGACCGATCATTGCCAAGATTAGTATCCCTAAAAGGCAATTATAGCATTTAAACCGGCCCCTCGGTTCGAGAATGACTGTTCGACTGCTGTTCGTGTTTCACTAGTATTTTTGGGATCAAAGCCAAGGCCGCAGCTAGAAATTTTTGTCTGGGGGGGCAAGCCTTGGTCATTCTTTGTATTTGCTGGGGGGGGGGGGGGCAAGCATGTTTTTCCCCACATGTTGATACTAAAAATTTACTTCGCTGGGGGCAACATGGGAAATTTTTGGTACCAATTGTCAAAAACATATGTAGGAATAACATATCCAATTTCGTAGAAATCCGACAGGGGGAAATTGGTTAATTTTTGGTTTTACCGGCGACGTCAAGGGCGCCTTTTGTTTTCGGCGGCACTTAAATGAAAACACAGAAACTGGGAGAATGTTTATAGACTGTGCAGATGAAACCGGGGAAGATTTAAGAAGGTTTTTCGGTTTAAACAAATAATTTCTGAGCGATGAGTTACGCCTATGATCAGTTTATTTCTTTTATTTCTTTTAGCGTATAATATTCGAACTTTAGTGTATCACCACGCGTGAAATACAAGGATCATATTATGGGATTTGTCAAAACTCAGCATTATGTTGTTATTATTTTGCAGAATTGGTTATTAAAAAACACAAAATTCACATCTATGCAATCACATTCTGCAGTAGAAAGAAATTGCTCGATATCTCGTTCAATATCACACCGAGTTACGGCTCTACAGTCTATAGCCCTCCCTTCGAATTGTTCACGTTCATTGTCTAAGTGCCACCGAAAACAAACGGGCTTTCCTTCGTGGAGACGGAAAACCCCGAATTTAAACCAACTTCCCCCGAACGGATTTTCACAAAATTTGGACACGCATTTCTCACATATGTTCCTGAGAATTTGCTGTATAAAAATCCCATGTTGCAATTTTTTCCAGGTTAAACGCAAAATTGACCGGACTATTGTGTAGATATTAAATTTTCTAGTTTTAATGACGTCATTGATGAAGATGTTTTGATTAGTCATTGATGACTTCATACAACGTGAAAATGAACCCGATGGTTCGATCCGATCCGTGATCCAGGTTTTGTAGGGTGCCGAACTGTTCCGTACACTGAGGCACCGTCCACACTACGCCGGCTAAATTTGAAAACGGCTAAATATTTATACGGTTGTGCCTTCCGTCCACACTACGCCGGCTAAATTTCCACCGAAACCGGATCTTTTCGAAAACGTTTTTTTTTCTTGGCGCATGCGCTAAGGTGACGTTTTTGTGCGTTTTCAAATTTAGCCGGCGTAGTGTGGACGGAAAACTTTTGTTCCGTTTTCGAGGCAAATTAGCCGTTTTCAAATTTAGCCGGCGTAGTGTGGACGGTGCCTGATGTAATTATTGAAAATACACATGTATAAAATAATTTTATTTATTTCTTCTAAAGGCTGACATTTGGCGCTTTACGTTATTTTTTTTTCAGTACTTTTCCTGGTGGGTTTGGTAGTGAAAATATATAGACCACTAAATGTATGGGAAATTTCCCGAAATCCACCCCTGGTCATATTTGATCATTTTTTACATCAAAAATAAGTATATATAATAGGACTCCATGCTGGCACAATTAAGAAAAAATTGAATGCTTCCGGCCGAGTCCAATTTTGGAGTTCCGAGGAATGATCCATTTATTTTAGAATTGGACAAGCATGCAGTCATGTTATTTATTAATTATATAGTGAATGATAAAATGCCGAAAGTGTCTAATTTCAGCGCGCGCGATCCAATTAAAAAATAATTGGAAAGTTGACAACAAAGGATTTCGTACTGGCTATATGATTAACTGACTGGGAAAACGTTTACGCTGCAGGCACATCGTATAAAGACATTTTGTAGCCCGATATACGGCACGCCGGAACTCACCCGCGAACTGTTGTGTTAGAAATTCATGCTGCTACCACGCCAACAAACATTCACCCAAAATACTTTGCTCGCGTGAATTTTTACGGTCCGCCGATTTCACGGGATTTTCTTGGATTTTCCGGATTTGCATCTCGTTTACACAAGAGAGTTGGAATTGCCACTCGCTCGAGAAAAATCGCCGCGACAAATGCAAGAAAAATTGCAAGTTGCAAACGCGAAAGAATATAGGCGGAGTCGCAGACGTTTGTGGGTGTGGTAGCGGCGTGAATTTTCAAGGCAGTGCGACAGTTCGGTGAGATCCACTTGACTCTACATTTTTCTAAAATGAAAAAAACATCCGGAAAAGAAATTAAACGGCATGTTATCTTTCTAACTGCAGTTTTGTTTTGCTAATTTAAGCGGGCACATTAGTTGGTTGTCGACTATCAGTCAAGGTTTTAAAATGTTAGGCAAAAAAGCCACACATTTAGAGAAACATACTGCTTTATATGCCTAAATTCACGTCACCCCTAGTAGAAAAGTTCAAGAAAACTGAGATAATGATACCTATTAAAAGCTTTACAAATCTTCAACCATTAAAATAGCTGCCATTTAAAAATTACTTGCTGATATACATCGCTCCTGAGGAATTTTTTTTTAGTATAATTAGTCAAGTGACATAAATCTTTGTTATTTGACTTTTTCCGCGAAACTCGAACTCTAATGCTTTAGTAAAACTCGTGACCAATCAGCATGCGGAATAGTCCCGTTTCGAATTCTCTACTCTACCGCTGAATAGGCTTCGACGGCGCATAAATACAGCAGCAGCTTCAAGTCGAAAAGTTGTGAATTCGGACGAGAAACTGATGAAGCTTGAATTGAGCCGATAGACAAACTTGAGGAAACTTTCCGTCTCGCTGGTATTTACAATTTTTTCGGCTTCGAATTGAGGCTCCTGCTGTATCTATGCGCCGTTGATGCCTATTCAGCGGTAGAGTAGAGAATTCGAAACTGGACTATTTCTTATAGTCAATTGAGTAATTATGCAAAATTGCTTTTCAGTGATCAGGATTGCTAACAGCAGTCAAAGTACTTCAGTTCATCTAATTCTTGCTTGTTCTCAAGTACTCCACTAAGCTCTGGGTCTTTGTCCTCATGAGGCAGGGGCACAAATATACGAAGGTGGACATAGTTACCAACATCAACCTTGACCTGCAACAACATTAGCATTCTAATATCAATAGCAGTTCCCTACTGGATGATAATTAGAGATTAGTAGTGCATTTGAACCATTATACCACTAAAGAATATGATCGACATTTTTTACCCCCATCTACTGTAGATATCAATGGCTGATTGCATTTTTAAACCGCACCGGGGGGTTGAGGACCTCTTTTAAAAAGACCCCCTCCCCTGGAATTTCCACTCGTGAAACAGACCCCCTCCCCCGGAATTTCCAACCTCATAAAGGACCCCCTCCCCTGAAATTTCCATTTTTTCTGGCAAAATACTCCTGGAAAATCTATTTTTGGATAAAATGTCCCTGGAAAGTCACCTTTTTTACCCCTCCCCCCTGGAATTTCCAGTCTCCAGACACACCCCCTCCCGTGGAATTTCCAGAGTCCAAAACAACCCCCCTGGAAAATTTCCATAGGTCCTCAACCCCCCTGTGCGGATTAAAAATGCAATCAGCCAATATAATGTATGAACTATATATAACTCTACTAGTGACCAGCGGCGTTGGAGTGCACATTTTCGGCAAATTGGCGACTTAAGACATAGGCCTAAGAAACACCATGAAGCAGGAACCATTGGCGGATCCAGAGGGGGTTCCAAGGGTTCCATGACCCCCCTCCCCCTCCCCCCCTGAGCATTACAAAAAAGGATTTTTTTTGTGATAACTGACCACTCGCGGACGAGCTCTCAATATATGTTTCCCGTATCAGTTTAAAGGGGTGAAGAAGAAACGGAACCCCCACTTAGTAAAATCCTGGATCTGCCACCTTTATCGAATTTAATCGAAAATATTGCACCACATCCCCTAAATCAGTCGATGGAAATCGATGCTTTCTCTGTCTCGGTTTGTTGCTAGGCTGATAAAATGGAGGCTGACAGAGGCTCTTTAACTTGCTGTATTGCCACAAGCAATGTTTTTTTTAAAACATAGTTAATGAAGTGGAATGGTTAGGAAGCCCGGCAAACTTCAAAAGACCAACACAATAGCGTGGGCTGGATGTTGAAAGGGGCTATCACGTGATATTGACCCTGCACAATCTTTTGTTTCACCCTAATCTAATATGCATGTCTGGTTGTACACTGAATGTTACTGGCTGGATTTTGGTACTTATGTACCGTGACCCTGCACAAACAAAAAGATTCCTCTGACAAAGTGAACAAAGACATAGTACAATAACTGGTCTGGTTTCCTAACCATTCTCCTCTACCAAACTATGTTTTTTTTTTAAATAATATGACATGAAGCCCCACTTTGTAAGAAGTTCTGCCACTCTGATGTGTACACAGAGTTGCCAACTTTATAACTCTCCCACATTTTGCAGAAGACTCCTGCATCTCAGCCTCGTCTCGAGTTATCAACAACGGAGCTTGCAAACAGACCAAAAGTTGAGGGAAAAGAAGGTGAACAAATGAAAAAAAAAGGGGTAAAATAGGAAATAATGGGAAAAGAAAATAGGCATGAAAAGGCAAGAAAAAAAGGAAAAGAAAAAACATTGTGGGAATAGGCAAAATTGTGGAAAAAAGGCATAAAAGGAAAAAAAAAGGAAACAAAAAGGAAACTTCAGGCAAACAAGGGAAAACGCTGTTTTCAGGTCTCAAATGTTACGCAGCGTTTCCCAAGATTTACCGCGTTGGCGTATGTCAAAACTGCTTTATTTTCTCTGCTACACTCTTTTTTTTTATAAGAACCTTTTTTATAAGAACGTTCAGCCTGAAATTACCCAAATTTTAAGAACATGCTAAGAACATGCCTGAGCCTCAGATAGGAGCAAAATAGATTTATTTTCAGTGATGCGTTCTAAAATCCAGAATCAAATGTGTTAATAATAACGACCTTCAATATTGTAATTTATAAACTCTCTTAAATACTTCATTGGTATGTATCCTTCTATAAGATCTATCATATTTCAGGTTCCGACGTCACTGAAATGTAAGATCATCCGTAAGAACATTTCCAGCCTCAAACTGCTCCAAAAATAAGAACAGCCCAGCCTCAACTGAAAATTAGACGTTCTTATAAAAAAAAGAGTGTATCGATTTATTTTAGAAGACGATGGAACTGTATTAAAAAACTACAATAACAGTGCCGCTATTTCCGTAAAAGCGCGGCGGCCATGTTGGTGCCCCGAACAATGGGAGCAAATGAACTTTCTTTTTGTTCTGTACCACCAACATGGCCGCCAGTGACGTCACATGTAATCCAAGATTTTCTGGGATGATTCTGCGATGCGAAACACCGTACGCGAGGCCACCTCTGGATCCGGATAGGAGGAGGCGGACCAGTTTTTTAGGGGGAGTGAGGACAAAAAACGCTCTTACAAAAATGCCCTGAAAACAGTTTGCTGTATCCCGCCCCCTAAACTAACTAATGGTCCGTACTTGACAACAACGGACATGAGCCCGGGGGAGGGGGGGGACTCCCATACTTTTGAAGCTATTTGCATGCAAATTAGCTTCTTAGTCATCGCCCTCGAACTATGTAACTATGTATGTATGTCACTTCGCCGGAATCATCCTGCTTGCACTCCATGTTGCTCCTTTTTCTACATGGATTATACTTCAGTCGCACAAGAATCACGGGTCATGAAGTGTCGGAGATAGATACTGGTCACAATCTATAGCATTGATTTAGTGCATGCAAGTGATCTGAAATGTAAACATATCCCGAGCGAAATAAGCAAAGTATCAGTCACGCGAGTTCGTATCATATATTAGTCACGAGAGTTTGTAACCATAGCAACAAGTTTCAAAAGACAACATTGATTTACCGCAATAGCGCAACTTGATTGGTAGATTATTGCTAAGATTGTATTGCCGCACCCTAGTTTGTAATCTAATAGTCACGTTTTGAAGTCTTAAAATTGTATATAGTAGAGATGCGAAGAGGCGAGAGTGAACTTATCAGTGAATCAGTGATTTGAGTAAAAACCTAAAAACCCAAACTGTGAGTATTCTGTCCCGCGGATCATTCCGGACAGAAGTTTCTGCCTTACAAATATTTGAATTTAGCCAATCATAGTCCTGCATCATCTTTACCCTCCCCTCCCTTGTTACATCAATCAGAACGTCTCCCCACTATCCCCTCCCTTGTAGTATCATGGCAGTCACTTGTTCGGCGCTGGGTATCCTGTGTCTCGTCCCTTCTAAGCACCTTACTTTTGCCAACATATATATAGGCCAAATAGGCCAATCAGTCGTCCATGTGGGACGAGCATTTTCTTCTTGGAGGTGATGTCCATTGAGCATGCTCTCGGTATCACGTCATACATGCCCACCATCGTGTATTATTTAGGATATCTCCATTACGACAAGTAAATAAGTATGGCTAAGGTACTAAAACGTTGACAATATTGAAGTTGCCACTGAGCATGTTTTTTTGATTTTATTGCTACAAGAGATCAAATCACGCCAGAGTGCTTGAAAATAAAACCTTTCCTCAGTTTTGTGCTGCATGTTTTCAACGTCGTGCTGCTTTGTTCCGATCACCTAATTTACGAGGTCAGTTATTAATCGAGCGTGGAATACAGCAAACGCCGGTCGAAATTGACAAAGAACTATCCATTAAAGCACAAGACATAGATAAATGTGGATGAAACTGAAAGGGGAAAAAACATTACAGGTAAGAAATGAGAAAGAACAAGTCTAAGAAATGAGTTCCGAGATCGAAGTCTTATCGAATCCGAGGACGACTTCGATATTGTATGTATAAATAATAAAAGCTCCTTAAGCCAAAGGTCCGGGGATCGAATCCCGAGATGGCAATGCTTTTTTTTCGCATTTTCCTCAAAGGCAAGTGTTTTTTGTGTTTTCTTACCGGACGCGTCGTGATTAAAAAGTCATGTTTTATTCCAAATCGATAGGGAAAGGGTAGAGCTACTTCAATCTTCAGACAATAAAGTCTTCATATCATTAAGTAAAAGTTGCCAGTGAGCATATGCACAATATTTTCTGAATTTATCGCCTGCTTTAAGTAAAACCAAAACCAAAATAAAAATTAACACCGCATCACCTTAACCGGTGACGCCATTTAAACAAGTCTAATCTTTTTTCTCGTGATCAGCCAATTCCTGGGAATGCTGGGAGCAAGGTTGTGACGGCCGGTCTTGTCCTAGGTACCGAAGAACATCAGCAAATAGCTTCCCGTACGCTCTGCGTACCTATGTTTTGGTTGGGATGATCGTCGGAAATTTTCAGTTTTACCCCTAAAAGATACCAAACATAGCGGGCCATAGCGTGGCTCAAAAAAATTATTACCCTAAAAGATGAGGTTTTATGTGCCAAATAAGCGCGAAGGACACAGCTAACAGGTGAAAGATACCCATCAAGACATTTCCGTGTTTGTTTCTAATTTATCGTCTTCTCGTCGAATAATCTCTCTTTCTTAAACGGTTTTTAGAAGCACCATCATGAGAAAAAACAATTTGGACACAGTTTCGGCCCTAAAAGATACCAATCTGCCTAAAATTTATTGAAGATCAAGATCACCCCTAAAAGAGACCACATCACCGTGATTTTAACCCCTAAAAGATACGACCCCCTCCCCCCCGGGACATGAGCTTGAGAATTTATTTATTGCTCGAGCGAGCGCAGCGAGCGAGAGCAACTCTAATTTTGTATCACAGTTTGCAAATGTACCGTGTACCACAGTTTGCAAATGTACCGTACTCACGAGCTCACCAGCATCACTCTTTGATTGTCGCGCATGCGCAGTACGATTATAGTACGCGAGGGGAAAAATATTTTCGACTGGCGTTGGCAACATCACGTACTATAATCGTACTGCGCATGCGCGACAATCAAAGAGTGATGCTGGTGAGCTCGTGAGTACGGTCACTGCGTGCGCCACAAGGATGTTGCAGCGCATGGTTTGGTTCTTTGGGAACCCACACAGGGTAGAGCTTCTCGGGGTGGTCAACGGTCGACCTACATAGACAGCCTAAAGCGTGACACTGGCCTGCAGTCTGCTGGCGAGCTACGGACGCTAATGTTGGATAGGCCGTTGTGGCAAGCCACCATCTGTCCCCGAGGAGACTCGACCTGATGATGATGATGGCAACATGCCACAGGATACCCGTTTGATTTATTTGGTTTCTCGACGACGCGTGCGTGCTCTTTCACAACATGTTCGTGGAATTTCAGAGAATATCGGTAAGTATTAACATTATGAACACTTTAGTTCTATTCTTGAAAGCTATCACAGCTTCCAAAGCATGTTATTCACTGGTATGAGATCATTTTCACGCAGACTTCTAAGACGATTCGCGAGCCCGATGATTTGCCGAACGAAAATTACAAATCCGTATTGCTAAATGAGCGGTAGTTTCTATTGCTTTTCGTTGACTTTTTGACACGCATTTATAAACCTGACGTGGATACAAATCAGTATTGATACTGCAAAGCCAACATTGTCAACTGAAACTACCGTGAAAACACTACATTTGAATGCTGTGATGACCTCATACTCAGGTGACAGGTTGATGAATCTCTTTATCAATGATAGTACGCAGAGTTATAGATTCAGATTTAAGCTCTGCTAGAAAACTTACTAAGATTTCATGATACAAAAGAGGGGCAGCGAGCTATCATTTCCAGAGCAAAAAAATAATGCAATTGTTTATAAGCTATAGGAAGGAGGAAAGCTTCCACATTATTGCAAGTAAGTTAATTACAAAACACTGTTTTGCAGCTTTTAGCTTTGAGCAAACGAAATATGATTTTTTTCAGTGTTGCTTATATTTTTGTGTAAAAGAAATTAGTAATGTTCAAAACTTTAAGACAACCATATTGTGTAGTTCAGACTTTTGAAAAGGGGTTTGCTGTATAAATATGATCACAAATAATCAAAGCAGTCTTTCTTTTGTTTCCTCATTTTTAATGATCTTTTCTTTTCTCTAAGAAACCAGACTTGGAGCCCTGTCTTCTACAGCAAGCAACAAGTAAAGGGAATGTTCACATTTATTATCGTGGCAGAGAAACAAAAAACAGTTACAGAAACCAAAATTGATTATTACAAGGCTATCCAATGTAATGGATATGTACAAGGAGGTGTTGTGCAATTATGAAGGGGACAAGATACATTTTATAAATAATGATGACAAACAATGTGGAAGCTTTATACAGCATTAAAAACACCAAGCATATACAGTGCCTGCATGTATGGGAATAATGATTTCAAAAATGAATGACTTGTCAAATAATATAAAAACTTGATGCTGTATCTCATACATTAAAAGTTTAAAGCTGTTATTAATATTTAACTGGAACATGTCCAAACTGAATCACGGAAAACAAGAAACCAAGCTACTGCAATTGAAAAATCCTGCTTTTTTAAGGGATTGGAAATTCCGGAGGGGTGGGGGGTTTAATTTACCTGATCTTTCCATACAAATACAGTATTTTCTTTGGAAATTCCAGAGGGGTGGAGGGGTTACTTTTGAACACCCTTCCGTGGAGGGGGTATGGATATTTTTGGAACCACACATTTAACATGCAATTAGAGGGGATTTCAGATGACTGTTGTGAGTAATTCGCAATTACTTTGTAATTACTCCTATAGGTTTTATACAGAATTGGTGTAATTAGTTTGCGATTGGTTTCACTATAGTCATGAAACCGCTCTATCTACACCCCTTGTTTAGTTGGATAACTCCAGGAGAAGTCACACTAACATGAGATTTTCACATGTTTATAGAAATCATTGTGCAGAAACATTGGATAATAACAATGCCAACATAGCGCACACGCATTGCTGTTCTGTGCACCTGGATCAACTGTTATGTCCAATATTGAACTGTTTGTGAACTGAACTGTTTGTGAGAATCTAGAAACATTCCTGAAGCAGCTACAAAAACAGTTGATGTTATTGCAGCCTTCAGATACAAATCACTAATTAATAACATTGAAAATAAATATGTATACAATTTGATAATATATTAAATTTCTTGCAAGTTTTACAACATTCAGATGACTCATTTTTATAAACTAGGAAACAAAACTCTTTCTAGAAACAGTAGCTTTTGGCTCGAGCACTTCACTATCTAAATAGATACTTCTAGTTATATTATTTAAAACATGAAGATGGACTTCTACTTCTTTCACTCCTGTATCCACCCCTGTCTGCTTCATTGTTTCCTTGTGCTCTGATGCCGTTCATAGCAATAAAACTGTGTTACCTTATTATGCTGTTATGCGGTGAATTTTGTTTATCCGTGAGGGTTTATTACAGTATTTCATACTCAGCTTTTTTTCCCTTTGCTGTGTGACAGTTTTTGGCCACCATCCCTTAATTAAAACTTCAAACCGTAAATTATTTGAAATATTGTAACCGTATTTGACTGGAAGCAGCGAGGTGGTGTACACTTAGACAATGCGCCATTTTTTGCAGTTAAAATCAATTTTTAAAGCATCGGTTTGCAGTAAGCTCATTCTCTAAGCACAAGTCTATGCACCTAATACTCAACTTTCCCTAGATAAAATAATTTTTGTGAGAAAAGTTTTTCAGGATCGAAAAATCATTATAAATATCTCTGTTTTTATGCAAATTTGCATGTCCCAGCGTCACACGTTCAGCGCCTGGTGTAAAAATATTTTTACTTATTTCTTCGTGGTTAAAACATACAACGCAAAATTTGCCATAAATCGAAGTTCCAATCCTAAATGAAATAAATTATATGGTATTTTCTTCAATATATGCATCTTCTTCGATATTATTATTGAAAACGTCTTTGCCATTTTCGTGTCCCAAAAATTTGATAATTTTAGCGTATTTCAGGTTTTTTAGATTTATTGTCAAAATAAGCAATGCCGCAATGAAACAAACTGAGCCAACTGTAGTCTATAGATTTTTATGTCAAAATGTGGCATTCTGACTGAGATCGGAAATAAGTTCTTGGAAATATAAAATTTCAAAGTTTACTGAAAGCATTGTCCCCCACCAAAATTTAGAGCATAACAAGAAAACAGCCCGTCACTTCGTGACGCTAGAAGACTCAACCTGAGTTCCCCCTTCCATAAACTGCTGATTTACATTACTAATGACCTCGCTTCAAGAAAGACCCCCTGCCGCATGCCGAAATAAATGAAGTGAGCCCCAGAGCCTTTTTTGTATGTTTTGCACTGGTCTTCCTGATTTTGGTGCAGAAAATGGCTGTCTAAGTCCGAAGAACCCGCTAAAATTGATAAGACCAAGTAAAAAAAAAAATTGTTTATCGTCCGGAGCTTTCCAAAAAAGTGTCCATGCGGCCCTTTTTATTTTTTATTTATTATTTGTTTTTGCTCCTTGTTTATGCCTTGTTTTATTTGGTTTATGCCGTATTTTGTGTACAAAATGACTACGACTGTTTCATAAACTATTCTTAAGGGCAATTTATGTTCATATAAAGCATTTCCATGCTCATTAAAGTCACATTTAAAAGCAGTTTCTACCCACTTGTGACGTTTGACTTCGTTTTAGAGACAATTTGTGAAAATAAAAAATAAAATAAAAAAGGATGCGGCTCCAAAAAACGATGCGGGCGGGGACGATAAACATGTATTTTTTAACTTGGCCTAACGCAAGCCTATTACACAGAAAAACTATTTGACTTCGAAATTGTTTGTATTCTTATTATATCTCAGAAAGGGAAGAGAAGAAACAGGTAAAGTAAAATTGTTCTAAGAAATGTTTAGTTTATCATAGGTTTTTTTAGAGAATTTCATTCATGACTTAGCGTGCGCTCTGTGGGCAGTGGCAGTGGTGTAAGTTTGTTCAAACTTGAATGAAAATTTTTCTCAGCTCAAATCTTTCGAATTAAAATTATCCCTGCACATAATAGTAAGTAATCTGTAATAGAACCATTTAGTTTTGAATGTCTATGGTGCTTTCGGCTGAGGGAAATGAGTTCTTTTTTAGTTTATGTGGTAGATTTCACATGGCCGCGATGGCGGCTTTGTCCCTCGCTGAAAAAATCGCTTGAATAAGAACTTAGTCAAAGGTGAATCTTTTCCAACAAAACACGCCCACTTGAGAGATTTCCTTCTTCTCTTCGGGTGTGTGTCCTTCGTTTTCCGATACAGCGTAAGGATTTACACTTTGAGAATATTATTCATGGATTTGCTTTGTGTAAATTTGTCACTCATTTCGCCTTCGCGCGAACAGGAAAGCAAGGCACTGGTGTACGTTTGTTCAAGCTGAATGAGATTTTTCTCAACTGAAAGCTTTCGAATAACAATTATCCCTGCACATTCCTGACAGTAATCTGTGACAGAACCATTTAGGTCTGAATGACTATGGTGCTTTCGGCTGTGCGAACTGAGTTCTTTTTTAGTTTCTGTGGGAGATTTCAAAATGGCGGCGATGGCAGCTTTGTCCCTCGCTTAAGAAATCGCTTGAATTAGAACTTAGCCCAGGGTGAATCTTTTCCAACCAAAACACGCTCACTCTCGAGATTTCCACCTTCTCTGCAGGTTTGTGAACTTCTTTTGGCGACACAGCTTCGGGCCTAAGCGGAGTGAATGCGAACGATTTAGCCAATCAGAAACGTTTGCGCAGACAATCCGATTATAATAGTATAGATAATACGACCGGGGTTTGAATCAAACGATTCTGTCATGGACTTCCGGTTTGTGCGTCCGTCCGTCCGTTCGTCCGGAATCACTTCATCAAAAGTAGAAAAATCAATATCTCAAGAAGGCAACATCGCTAGGTGACCAAACTTCGGGTAAAGTTATTTTGGAGGCAAGGGGGGTGCACTACCAAGGTCACGTGACATGACGTCATCGATGACGTCATCAAAACTAGAAAAGTCCATATCTCGAGAAGGCAACATCGCTAGGTGACCAAACTTGGGTAAAGTAATTTTGAAGGCAAGGGGGTGCACCACCAAGGTCACGTGGCATGACGTCATCGATGTCGTCATCAAAACTAGAAAAGTCTATATCTCAAGAAGGCAACATCGCTAGATGACCAAACTTGGGTAAAGTTATTTTGGAGGACAGGGGGGGTGCACCACCGAGGTCACGTTACATGACGTCATCGATGTCGTCATCAAAACTAGAAAAGTGAATATCTCAAGAATGCAACATCGCTAGGTGACCAAACTTGGGTAAAGTTATTTTGGAGGAAAGGGAATGCACTACCAAGGTCACGTGCCATGACGTCCTCGATGACGTCTTCAAAACTAGAAAAGTCTATATCTCGAGAAGGCAACATCGGTAGGCGAACAAACTTGGGTACAGTCGAGAAAAGCATCCGTGAGTCTGTGGGTATGGAGCTCTTTGAAATGCCAACAAAAAAAATCTGAATTTGCAAGTATGCAATGGAGAACAAGAAGAATGTTTTCTGTAATAAGTGACGTCGCGATACGTCAAATGATGAATGTTTTGCAGGACTTATAATTTTCTTCCCTAGCAACGGCCCAACAAGATAGGTAAACGCACCCTATAAAAATATTTAACCGGGAGCTCCGCTTTTAGCCAGTGGCTAAATCTATATATTAATGGCTTTCTGATCTGTTTTACGGTATTGTCTCGTTGGGTGCCCCTGAGTTTTGTCCCCCACTTCATAAAATTTGCATATCTAAACAAACGACAGCAAATGTGACTGCTACCGAAGTTTGTTTCTAATTTCTTCGTTTACATTTTAAAAAAATCAAGTTTTTTTGCTCAAACTATTTAAATATATACATCTGAGATTTCATTCGCACCGATGAGGTAGATTTAGGCTATAACACACGAGATTTAAAACTCACAATGTTATTTTTGTAATTTATGCAATTCGGAAGAAATTCATTACAGTTTAGAAAAGTTCTTCATTTTTTCTGTTTTTCAGATAATTTTAGCGCGCGATTACTTTCACATTTACCGCAAATCAACGGGAGTTCTTTCAAGACAATAGGTATCTTAGTACATTTTAAGCGTTGTCTATATTTTGCAAAAAAATAGGTATTTTGAACCACTGCCTTTGCGTGCTATTAATAAAAAAACTAAAAATTTGCACTTAAGGTGGCTAAATAGCAGTTTTTAGTTGACTCTTCGGTCTGGTATGGCCTGTATCTCACGTGCTATACATACACAGAAAGGCAAGCCACTCTGCAACAAACATGCAATTGATCGTTATATGTGTTTACATGATTTGTTTAAATTGACGCTTCCATGGCAACGAAATGGCGGCCCTCCATTTTTTGAGTTGAAGAATCCACCCAGACATGAAAGATAACTTTTCGCAATACCAACGCCAATGAGGTCAGACTATAAATTTGAAGAAAGAGGCCAAGAGCGATTCGAAGACCATTTTTTTGGTCAAGAAAATCAAGCGTAGTAAATCAAAATCGTGAGCCAATCAGATCCTTTCCTAGTTTCGCCTAGTGCGACATGTCTGTTGCGACATGTCTCGAAAAACAAGCCAAAGGAGTGAACTGAACTAGGATCCGATTGGCTCACACGATTGTGATTGACTACGCAGCAAACTTAACTGTCAAAGGCTCACTAGATTTGAACCTACAAAGTCGGTTGTTATCTGAAACACTTGAAAATGGCATTTTAAAAGAAAGGTATATATTATAAACGTTGTGACTGGTGATTTTTCCAACTGTTATGTACCGTTCGAATTTTTGATATTGAGAGAGTGCAAGTGGATTTTTTTTGCAAAAGAAAGGAATCTTGCGTTTGACTAGTTACCAGGCCCCGCCCGGTAAGGAGATAAAATTGCTCATATTATCAGAAATATTTATCAAATTCAGTCGAAAAGTAGATAATTCGACGTATTTCTCTATAAACGATAGTACAAAATAGCCAAATGCAAAACGTTATAAGTAAAGAAAATATGTCGCAAAACACGCATGTGACGGTTTTGAGTACCACCTCGCTGCTTCCAGTCATTGTATTGCATTTAAATATGATGCAATTAATTAATAAATTAAAAATATATATAATAATAATAATAATAATAATAAATCCCTTAATTGGTATGATTATCAGGGCTAAGATACACATGAACTTCAAACGGTCAATATCCACTTTGAATAATATATACCTTGACAAAATAGTTGGTCCCTGCTACAACTTGGCTCTTGTAATGAGTTGCCTCGAATTCTGGATATGGTGACCCATTTTTTTTTTCTGCTTTGTCTCTTACCTAAAATATAACATGGATTCGGTAAATTGGTGCATTTAAGACCTCAAACCTAATCTAAAAACTTCTTTTGCATAAATACATATTGTATGTTGTATATACACCAATTTCAGAAAAGGTTGCACCATCACAGCTGTCCCTTGTAGCCTGCAATGCAACATGGGTTGAGGAAATAGGTTTACCAAAACAGAATCATGGATACTGGTTTTTACGATAAATAGTCATACTTATCACCCTGCTTACACCAAATTCACACCAAATGATTCTACAATAGACTACATCAGTTGCAACAAATTTTGTACTGGATAACACAATAATTTAGTTCTTCCTAGTTCTCCCATGACACACTGCGGCCTACAACAGGCAGTAGTGGCGGTGCAACCTTTTCTGAATAAGTGTATGTCCATGGCTTTGTGGGGAGGAGAGGCTAGCATACCTGCCAACTCTCCCGGTTTACGCGGGGGACTCCCGTAAATCTCCCGGGAAATCAACTCGCACAGTCAATTTCTGCATTAAAACCTCAAGATTTTAAGCAAGCAATGTTTTTTTTTTTGGGTTTTTGAGACAAGGTTATGACAACACTTTCCCCTATCTCCCGGTTTTCACTTGTCCAAGGTTGGCAGTTGTGACGGTGCAACCTTTTCTGAATAAGTGTATGTCCATGTCTTTGTGAGGAGGAGAGGTTAGCATACCTGCCAACTCTCTCGGTTTACGCGGGAGACTCCCGGTTTTGAGTCAAATCTCCCAGTCTCCCGGTTTTCACCGTAAATCTCCTGGGAAATCAACTCGCTCAGTCAATTTCTCAGTCCGGCAATAACCTGAAGATAGCGCCCTTCCTCGTTTCCCTTTTCCTCCTTCATTTTCTCTTGGAAAAATTAAATTCTGCCTGATACTCAGGCTACGCAGCCAATAGCACAGCTCAATATTTGCTAATTCTGAACTATGGATTGAGCTGACAGACTGATTTAACATGGTCTTAGAGATTTTGCTGATCTATCAAATGCATCAACTTACTATTATATTGGAAATGTTTATAATTCATATAATTGTAAAACAATAGCCTGTGTAGTGGGGGTGCTACGTTGGTCACTTTTTAAGCCTCATTTTAAATCTTTTCCCCGACTTCTGACTGAGATTTGATAAAATGTTTCAAGAATGACCAACAAATACCAAAAAAGATTGAGATAATTGGTACCTCATTGGCCGACTGTGTAAAAAGAAGCTTGTTCCTGAAATTCTGGATTTCACATTTTGTTTTTATTGGTGGCCAAATTGACCCTACCCTCAGGCCAAAGTTCTTTGTCACAACTTGGTTAAATCCTTACCCAGGGCTATTAATTTGTTGTCATGATCAAATTTCCGAAGGGAAGGGATTACATGATCATCTGTCACTTTGTGTGCAGGTTAGCACTAATATAAAAAGGCAATGAAATCAACATCAAGAGTTCAAGGTACTGTAAAGTATTTCAAAATGTATTTTCACTCACTTTTTCGTGTCCCTGGAAAACCCCCTGCCAGCAAACTCATTGTCAAAAATCCTCACCCCAGGGCAAAGGGCAAGGCAGACATCCAATGGCCTCCCCCTTAGGATGAAACTAACAGTCAAATTGCTTACCCACAGGTAAACATACTGGTTCAAATCCCCACCACTTTGATTTATGAACATTCGCTGAAGAAGGGGCTGCAAGCAGTCTATGGGCTTTCCAACGGTCATTCCTACCATTTTAACCTTGAAGTAACCCCTGACGAAGGTGTTCCTTAAAGGCCCATTACACCTTTCTATAATGCATTGCATTGCATGCCGTGGTGTTTATGTTTTGGTTTTGAAAATGAAAATAAGATAACCAAACAAAAATAACTGTTCAAAAGCTTATTAATTTGTCAAAGTATGATGAGAATCTCCAGGAAAACTCGAAACAGCATCTATAACCTGTAAGCTCTTGAGAATACTGCTCTGGAATCTGTTAAGTAATACCAAATACCTAGGCATAACAGTATGTGATGACCTCATGTGGAACCTTCATGTCCCAGGACATTGTTAATCGTGCTAACAAGTTGTTAAGGCTGCTGCGATGTAATCTATCCACGTGCAGCCCAGAGAACAAAGAAACTGCCTACTTTGGGATTGTGAGACCCCTACTCGAATATACCTCCAGCTGCTGGGATCCCTACACTGTGCAGCTTAAATATCAGAGCTGGAAAAAGTCAAATGAAGGTCAGCATGCTTTGTGAGTGGGAATTATTGGGACTACACTCCTGGAGCTGTCACCAAAGTCTTCAGTCAGCTTGGATGTAGCCTGCATAGCGGCTCTAAAAAAGAAGGGGAGGGAGTAAGGGGAAGCGAAAACTGGAAATAGCGAGGGCTGCTAGAGGTTCTGAGAAGGGAGAAAGGGAGAGCCTGCAAGAGGACCATTGTTTGGACTTTGTTACTCGTTCACTGAGAGGACGAGAAATGCCATTGGTCAAGCCAGTCAAGATGAGTGACAGGTTGCGTGGCTTTATCATGTTCACAACTTCAGAAATGGTGGACGATAAAGAGGATAACTTTCTGGCCTGTTTAGCGGTTATTTTGTCGTGTTTAAGGAACTTAGGGTAAAGGGCCGGATTTTGTGTTTTAAGAAGTGCAGATTCAATGTCTGTACCAATTATTTTGCTTTAATGATATTTTCGCTGTTATGCCAACGAGATTTGGCAAGTCGAGTTCTGTTTTCCAGTCGGCGCTTGTGTTTCTCTCTCGGAAGAAAATGAAGATCAAATCTTTAGTCCTTGGTATCAACTCGCTAAAGAGCATCATTGCCAATCTGATTCTGGAATTGAAATCGCTTGGCCTGAGTGCTTACTGTTCTTCGCTGGGAAGTACTCGATTGTGTAATATAGATAACTGAGCGGACGGTGTAAGTTGCAGGGTGCAGGGTGGGTATTGTAAAACAACTAAATACAACAATATATAAATTAGAATATGGAACTTTGCATTTTTTTCAATCCGGCAAAACACACACACGCTCCGCGCGTACGAGCCGAAAAAATCCTGAAATGTTGTATTAATAAACTTTCCGTGCAAGTACAGCGTGAAGTATCGTAAAAATCCCGGGGGTGGGGGGGGGGTGTTCTCCCATGTAAAGAGTGATAGGGGTGCTCGTCGGGACATCGGAAAATATACCCTAAAAAATACCAAGACATAAAAAAAATCCACCCCCTAAAAATACCATATATAACAAAATGACCCCTAAAAAATACCAACAATAAACCTTTTTTGTTATTGTTTATTGTTTCTCATCTCAAAACAAGCTTATTTTAAAGCTATAAATGAACAAAGAAGAAAGAAAACGTTTTACTTGGTTTGTGACCTTTTCATTCATTTGCGTACCCCTAAAAAATACCATTTATTAGTGAAAGCCACAATGTTTCTCCGATACCCCTTAAAAAATACCTGAGATTCGATTTTGACCCCTAAAAAATACGACGAGCACCCCTATCAGGTCGACATGTGAAGAACCCCCCGGGGGTAAAAATGCTGTTCGGGTTATTGCCAGTGTTGTTTAAAATAACAATAACAGGAACACCACGTCAAATCCATCAAAATCTCTATAGTAGCGGGCTTAGGTGTCTCTCGAACACGTGAACCAGACGCGTGACAAAAAGCTAACTTGTCTGGATTATTATTATTCTGGGGCCCGATAACTACCGTGAAGTTCCCAAGACCATTGAGACACGCTCTATCGATCCCGGTAAATTAAGTTTTCCGATAAGTTTTGAATGCGAATGTGAGGCATTTCCACTAAACGACAGAAGATGAAATAAGAGAGGGGCGCTTGGCACTTTTTAACTGGCTAATTAGGAACATATGGCATTGAAACTCAGAAGCACATTATGAGGGACTTTTATTTTACGTTAAAGGAATGTGAAAAGAAACGTCAACGATGAAGGACCAAGCACTTTCAGGATTTTTTCGGCTCGTGTGTATTTCTCAAAGTTCCAATATTTTAAGGTATTTTTATAAAACCCACCCTGCACCCTGCAACTTACACCGTCCGTCAACTGAGAGCGCTATACACTAAGACCCCAAGTTCATCGCTGTTCTAAGTCTTATAAATTATTACTTGTTGTTGTCTCTTGGGTTTCCTGCTAAAGGCCTCTTTTCTCTACATTTCACTAGAGGCCTCTGCTAGCAGGGAATCTCTAGGCTCGATCCTCGCTGGAACTTCACCGAAGATTGCCAAAACAAACGGAGGGTCTAATTTGCAGGTCGCAGGTTGCAGGTCAGGTGCAGGTTGGATGCAGGTTGAGTCTATAATGCAGGTCGGGTGATTTTTACGTTTTTTTTTTTAGATTTAACATTTTAGAGGAAATTTGTTCTCTCGAGAGACAGTATATTATAATACGCAAAGGAAAAAGTGAGCCGAAAAGTCGGCTGTCATCAGTAATCATACATAAAAAATAAACACAGTAAACATACAACAATTACAAAAGCCCAGGAAACAAGGTGAAAAATATTTAGTCTACCGGGAGAGTCAGCCCCGTGGTATTGTCATTTTAATACCGATGTGATGTGATAGTATAAGGTATAAACTATATTCTATTATTCAGTGACAAGACTTAATCTGATCAAGTCGTTGGATGAAAGACCCCCGATCAAGCTCAATCTGCGTTTATAAAAGCAAATAACAAGGTCGAAAAGCTAATCAAATAATATTGTTTACCCACACTATTGTCACTAAACCATTCTTGGCATTGATTAATGCTCGAAGGAACAAAGGGAATACGGTTTTACATGAATAATTCACGAATAAAAGCTCTCACCTTGATCTCTTTGCCAAAACAAAAATATAATTATCATATTCCTGGAAAGATGAATCTTCATTATCTCAAAACTTAGATTGATTAAAAACTGGCACTCCATACTTGAAGATACAGGGCCTCTATAGGAGCTACAATCAAATGCAAAATGTTGGAACACTTTGCAGAGAAAAACACACTCTCCCTGTCCTCCCTTCAATGTTGTTCAAAATTATATTTCCAGTATTACATGTATTTTCCGCTCAACATTGTGAGGGGAAGGAAGGTCCACTGTTCCAACAACTTATGTATTTAGTTGAAGCGGCTGCTCTCCCATGTACGAACCTAAAACAACTCACAAGCTGTGTCACAAAAGCTTCTGTTTAGTAGAACAAAGAAGAGCTGAACACAATGGTGTCCTCTGGGAATGCTCTTTACAGGGCAGAAAACCCGCTGTACCTCACCCAACAAAAAGAGACAATGGTCATAACCTTGGGTTATAGATGACCTGTAAATTCAATTAATTTACTACCCTTGATAATGGCGCCATGATCACAGGTGACCCAGGACAATTGTTTGTGTACTACAACATCGAAGTATTGAAGTAATATAGTGTTTATATGGGGATTGTGGTAAGGGATGTTTGGACCTGGAAATTTTTAGGAAATTATCAATAAATGTTACTGAAACTTACCATGTTGTTAGTTGTGGTTGTCCTTGATGCTCATGTGAAGTTTCACGGATTTATCTGCAATCCGCCCCCCATACAGAGAGAAAGCCAAGGTGGGAGGCTGAAGCCAAAAATCGGCTCGATCGGCAGAACGCACTTCGAGACCGATTTTTTCACAAAATTCGAATTCCACAACCAAACAAACACACCACGATCGTAGATATACATGTTACCGATGCAGCAAAATCAATAAATAACCTGCAGTTACATACGCGAAGGTAGCAGACCCCGTTAAACTCGCACGACCCCCTTTTCAACTGTCGTTAAAAATCCGGTGTACGCACAGCTTGGACAACCAAAATGGCGGCCGCTAAAAAAAAATGGCGGCCGTTACCAAAAACTCCCCAAGGGGGAGGGGGACCTAGCGCAAACTAGCTGAGCGGCTGCTCCTTAGGTCAAAATTGCTACAAATCCATTCTTCTCCAGTAAAAAAAATAAATCCCTTTGTTCGGGAGGTAATGGATTTATTTTAGAGTCGCACAATTTGATTTGCATGAGTTTGCGCTAGGTCCCCCTCCCCCTTGGGGAGTTTTTGGTAACGGCCGCCATTTTGTTTTTAACGGCCGCCATTTTGGTTGTCCAAGCTGTGCGTACACCGGATTTTTAACGACAGTTGAAAAGGGGGTCGTGCGAGTTTAACGGGGTCTGCTACCTTCGCGTATGTAACTGCAGGATATTTATTGATTTTGCTGCATCGGTAACATGTATATCTACGATCGTGGTGTGTTTGTTTGGTTGTGGAATTCGAATTTTGTGAAAAATCCGTCTCGAAGTGCGTTCTGCCGATCGGTCGATCGAGCCGATTTTTGGCTTCAGCCTCCCACCTTGGCTTTCTCTCTGTATGGGGGGCGGATTGCAGATAAATCCGTGAAACTTCACATGAGCATCAAGGACAACCACAACTAACAACATGGTAAGTTTCAGCAACATTTATTGATAATTTCCTAAAAATTTCCAGGTCCAAGCATCCCTTACCACAATCCCCATATAAACACTATATTACTTCAATACTTCGATGTTGTAGTACACAAACAATTGTCCTGGGTCACCTGTGGCCATGATGACGCCGAAACGTTGGACATTTCCGCTTTATGCTTTTGCTTGTTTATGTATTTCAAAATCTCTTCTTAATAAAAGACCTGCTCCCAAAATTTGATTCCCAACAAATAAAAAACATTTTTAGCTTCTCTTATTACAAAGAGTCATTTGTCTTTTTTCTTTGCCTGTCACCACCTGTCCATTATGTTTCCCGGAAATAGCTACAGCTTAAGGCAGTATCTTGATGATCAACTAGCCTGTCAGAATTTTCAACCCAAAAAATTACTTTTACTACAAATTTCATACCCAAATAAATACGTCGGAACCCCCCCCCCCCCTCCCCCCCGTCATTTTTATATCCGAGTACCCCCCTGGCGTCCCACCCAGCCCTAAAACTAGAAGAATTTCATAGCACGCGCGAATGATTTTGGCAATAGTTCAGAGAGAATCCAGTGGCACATTCGTCTATTCTTACTTCGCTCCATAAAAGCAAGGCGTGCAAACGTGCAAACGAACAATTTTCCACTGGATTCTACATAACAATCGAGATCACATTAAGCTCAGTTGCTTTTTGCCATCGAGAAAGAAGTAGCTAGTTTCGTGAAAGAAAAACGCACCTTATTAACAATTGCTTGAATTTCTTTGTTCGCTTCTTTAGCCGGTGTTGTCCCCCCACACTTCATAATGCTTATAGGTCAAATTGTGCAGGTTCTTTACAAAGACTTCCAAGGTGGCACAGATCGTAGCGTGAATCGAACAAACAAAGTCACAAGACAATCACGAGCGTTTCGTGAGCGACTGAGCATGGCTCCACAGGATGCCCGCCAAAAGTACTATGTGATAGGGAGGAAACGCACTTAAAATTGAGCATTCCATAGATTGAACTTGTAACTCTCTTCGAGTACTTTGTCCGATAGATAGATATAGTTTTTTTTACATAAATAAACATACATTTTCTTGAAATTTATAACATTTTCTGATTGGGCTGCCTGTACTGGAATACGTAAGACAAAGCCTGGGAACTACGTTTAGAAATGAGCCCGCAAGCAGAACCGCTGAAATGAGCTGGCTTCTTCGAACAACAGCAAAAAGTAAAGAAATTCTGCGTATTTTGTATATTTCAGGAGGTAAGTTATAGACGTTCAATGGATACATTTAAACATCTAATGTATAAGTATATGGTTGTGGATATTTTTTCATTTTATCTGTCTTCGCGCCTACTTGCCAAATAAAAAGGCCTCAACAAATTTCCTCCATTGTCCCTTTAGACTTGCCAACCCAAATGCTTCTCTTTTTCTCTTTCGACTGTTCGCCGGCATGTTGTATTTGGCATATACATACTAGTTATACAATGCATTTGAGTGGCATACTGCAGAATATCCAACGCGTCACTTGTATTTTCTGGTATACACACAAGCCACCAGGCGAGTGTATATGGAGGGGGACATTGGCAGGGGCGTAGCCAGCACTTATGAGAGGGGGGGTTCCAAAATTCAAAAATAAAAACTCCACATAAATCGGACGTTTTTTTGCGTTCTCGCCACAGGAAACCCAGCCAAAAATATTGATCTCGGGAAAAAACTAGCGTTTGAAGAAATTTGCTACATTTTATTGGAGCTTTTTATTTGTTGTCTATTAAATATTTACCGAATTTTAGTAATAAGTCGGTCCAGAACAGAGGCGAGGGGGGGTTCCGCTGCGGGAGAGGGGGGTTCCGGAACCCCTGGAACCCCCCCTGGCTACGCCCCTGATTGGGGAGGTACAGAAACCGCAAAACCGCCCAAAATTACATCAAAATCGCAAAACCGCTCACAAAATCGTATCAAAACCGAAACCGAATTCACAAATTAGATTTCTTTTAGAAAAAGTGACGGGAGTAGAAGGCGGTCATAGCAGAAAAATCTGTGCTCTGTAGAAATTTTAAAACCGTAAAACCGCATTAAAAAGTGACAAAATCCGAAAAATCGTGATTGAAAAATGTCAAAACCGTGCTCCGCAGGCTTTTTAAAAACCGTGAAACCGCATTGAAAATTTAAGAAAACCGAAAAAACGCAAATAAAAACTGCCAAAACCGCGGAACCGCCAACCCCAATGTCCCCCTCTATATGCTTAGAAAATATAAGTGACAAGTGGGATATTCTGCAGTATGCCATGAGAAATCATTGTACAACTATTTTATACTATGCTACAGAAAATCAAATCAACATTTTACGTAAACGCAGTGCACGATGGGAAGGTTGAGTGGAATACCGCCGAATATACAATGCCATTCCTGCATTTACCCTGCTAGCAGAGGTTTTTTTTCTGTCAGTCTTTTAAGTTGCTCGCGTGTCTGGTATGTCAGGTGGTTGTTTTGATTTGCACTCGGGAAAAACCTCTGCCACAACCCGATTAGAATTTCAGTTGAGCGTCATTGCATCATAAGCCCGTTACTATATAGATTTTGATGATTCTGACGCAAGAAACCCATGTGGTGTGTAATATGATGCTGATGCCTCAACGCAATGCTAACGTTCAAATTATAGCTGAAGATTGAGAGGATGAATTCCGGCGAATCTGCAATGATATTTAGAAATGTTGACTGTTGTCTGCAAAAGCACTTTATCCTTGCCGACCAGAACATAGCACATTACCCGAAGTGTAAAGGAAAACCTATTTTCCAAAATGCAACCTGTTTTGTTCCCCTTAATTTCCAGCCCTGGCATGTGGCCTATCATCTTCCACTTCCATTTTTCCAATGTTTTTCTGAACCCTTTCTGACTGAATCATATAATATTTTTGCTAAAAAATCTTGAGATTTGGGGTTCCATCCCGGAAACTGGGAGATTCAATAAGAGTTGACAGGTGTACAGTAGTTATTAAAGGCTCATTTACATGACGGATAAAAAGTGGTAAGGGAACCAAACTTAATGGCACGGCTCCGGTATATTTGCGCTGTGTAAATGACTTTGCCGTATTACATTTTGTCAGAGCCGGACCGGCAAGGTAGTCCAAGAACCATTTTTATCCGAGCCGTGCCAAACTTTTCTGTCGTGTAAATGGGGCTTAAGACATTGATTTATTTTATTATTTGCAGCAATGGAGAGAGAGGTGACCCCAGGGTACTCTTGCACACTAAAATCAGGAGAAACAGTTGTTTATTACAGCGATCATACACGAGAATCTAGTGTACAGCAAAATAAGGTACTTGAACTACCCCAGCTTTTAAGGGGAAAATCCGGGGGGGTGGGGACTCCTCTATTTTTGCAGCAGGGGTGCTTGACGTACCTTTTAGGATTTAAAATCAGGCCTCTGGTACCTTTTAGGGGTAAAATGCAAACACATGCAGTTTTTTTTTTCAGATAGGTACCTGTTAATAATAATGATAACAATAATATTTATTTAAACACGATAATAAATTAAAGCGATGCTGCTTGTGGGGTCATGTATATATAGAGGTCCGCTCTAGCAAATCAAATAACAAATAACAACATTCATTCATTCAACCAGACTGCAAATTGAGATGAAAAGTTAGTCTCTGCATATAAAAATCTTGCAGCTGTTTGTGACTAAAAAGGGCTACCATTATTTTTTAGCCTATTATGTAAGAACCCTGCTTCAGAGAAGTTATTCCTTAATAATTTTCCTCTTACACTTTTCAGGCTACAGTTTCTGGCATCTTGAGTTACCATGGCAACAGAGGAGCATGCTGTTCTGTTGGAACACAGACCGAAGATGATGTCATCTGCAGGGATACAGTGACAAACACATCAACTGAAACTGACTTGAATGCTGTGGGAGACAGGAAAACTCTAGAAGCATTACTTCGATGGGCATTGGCCATCTGTACATCTGAAAACAACCCTATCCCAAGTGACACTAGACATTTTGCTGGAGCCAGCTTTGCTACTGCATTTAGCAATACAAGCTCCGCTACAATCCCAACTAAGACAAGTAATTTCCAGTTAGAAAATGTTAGTAACAACGAAACATGGCAGGAAGTGAGGAGTAATGACTCACCAAAAGTCATGATCACAGATGTCAAAAGTTTGGGTAGCAGTGAGCTGCTAGTACCAGAGGCTGGTGGCAGTAAGCTATCTTTATATGCAACTTGCAGTGAGTATAAGGACGAGCTACCAGTACCAGGGTCTGGTGGCAGTAACCTATCTTTATATGCAACTTGCAGCGAGGGTAATGGAGAACTGCCAGTACCAGGACCTAGTGGAGGTAACCTATCTTTATATGCAACTCACAGTGATGATAATAGCGGGGCACCTTTAGAAGAAGTTATGGAAGTTGATGGCATAGGTGGCGAAAATGGAACATATCTAAAGTTAAGTGGTCAGCATACTTCAACATGCAGTTCTGAAAGTTTACTCCTAAGTGACTTACATGTATGTAATATGCAAAGCATGAGTTCCCAGGGCATGGTTCAGAGTTCAAGTGGAAATATGTACCCAAGAGAAGATAGAGAGGGCAGTGATAATCAGAGTCAGGGGGAATTGAGCACTGACTCTCAGCAGATGAGTGGGGTAGGTAGTGATATCGAGAGTCAGGGTGCAGTAACCTTTGTCACTCAAGGAAGGGTGGCACCGATTGCTCACAGACTGCAGCAGTTGAGATCTACGGGTTATTCCATGACCTTTGCCAATCATTTAAAATGCGAAAAATGCAACGAGCAGTTTGACAATGAACAGGATTACAATCAACACAATTGGAATCATATACAACTGTCAAGAAACCAAGCATACAAATGTCCTACATGTGATAAAACATTTGTAAAGAAAGACAACCTCAAAAGACATGTGGTTACTCACACCAAGGAGAAGCCATTTGAATGCTCAGTATGTGGCAAGAGATACCCGCGCAAAGACTCACTTAAAAGGCATTCACAGGTACATGTTGATAAGTTGCATCGCTGTCTTCAATGCGACAAAACGTTTGCATCCAATGAGAGCCTACAGATCCATATTCAAAGGTTTGGGCACACAAGAAGTTGATAAAGAAAAGACTATTTGACTTACACAACTCGGATAAAAGACTTTCTCTAAAGGCATGATTTATTTGCCATTCCTTTTGAATCCGAAAACTAATATTTTGACATCTTTAGGAAAACTTCTAACTATGCTTCCATGAAATAGAATTGTTGCAACTTCCCCAATGTATATTATCATTGTTAGTAAATGTAATATAATGTATATTTCTGGGTCCGCCAAATATCTCCAGTATTCTCAGTATTGAATATTACTTGGATAATAAAAAAGCTTGAACATATACAAAGAGAATGACTGAAGTACCAAACTCTGCCGTGTTAATTCACTACACTAAATTTTACATAAATTATAGCCCTGATTTAGAAATCCTAAAAATACCTTCAGATCGGGCTTGTAGAATTTAGTCAAAATTCGGTTACGCGGAGACAATCACTAAATCTCGAGGTTACAGCCCGAAAAAGCGCTGAAAGTAAGAATAGGCGTGGCCCGATTAGATTGCTTGCAGCCCCTTCTTCGGCGAACGTCCGTAATTCGAAGGAAATGTTTTTTTTTTACCCGCGGCGCGCTTCGATTTGTTCAGTGTCGAGTGCTCAGGAGAGCACTCTTCCTCTCCTGAGAAACTCGACACTTTTAAACAAATCGAAGCGCGCCGCGGTAAAAAAACATTTCCCTGGATTTACGGAGGTTCACCGAAGAAGGGGCTGCAAGCAGTCTATGGCCCGATTGTCTCGTGATACTATTTTAACTGGTCCCCATTAGTGCAAATGTAGGTGCTACTCATTAGTATTCACTTGTTGGCTCTACTCGCTTCGGCCGGTCGCGTCTACGTCCAGCTCCACCATTCTACAACTCTACAACACCGACTACAATCTGGAATAATAAAATTCGTCGTCTTATGGCTCCACTGGTTTCTGCCCTCCTTCGCGTGGCACTCACTGTCTTTGTGGCTGTTGGTCTGAGTTTT
Organism: Scolanthus callimorphus; assembly: GCA_033964015.1. NCBI lineage: Eukaryota > Metazoa > Cnidaria > Anthozoa > Actiniaria > Edwardsiidae > Scolanthus > Scolanthus callimorphus. Next base: position 153,776 of record JAWWUD010000085.1, on the reverse strand, counting down.
GGGATTTTGACGGTTTGCTGCCTAAGAGTTTAACGAGTCCACCTACACGTGGGTAAATGTAATTCAACTGGGATGTTGCCAGAGCTTCTTACTTTCCATCGGAAGCTCGCCTATTATTTATTTTACTAAGGTTTGTGATACAGTATTGCTTTGCCGTTTCATGCAGTATACCATCATAGCAGTAATTGTATAATTTGCCTCGCGTTGCTTAGTTCAGTTTTCAGTCGTATGTCCTGTGTTCTCTTTATTTCGGTTCAGTAAGCGTGGACATAGTGTCGGCAAATATCCGTTGTTTATGTTAATTCTTAGACAAGCGATATGTCCCACCGTGAACCCAGCAAGGGGGCTGGATTATTTTCGTTAGTCTTAAAGTGTTAAATCCACCGGTGAAGCCAGCAGACGGGCTGCTGTGATTTGGAGAAACCAGCAGACGGGGCTGCTGTGATTTGGAGAATATGTCCACTGGTGAAGCCAGCAGGGGGCTGGGAGTTAGTTCTGTTAATTCCACCAGTGAAGCCAGCAGGGGGCTGGGATTTCGGATATATTCCATCTGTCTTTCGCATACGTTTATACTTTATTGCTGGGTCTGTCACGCGAGTCATGCATGTATGTGTGAATGCGCATGGTGTGACATCGGTCACGCATGTTTTATACTGGTCTGTCACACAAGTCTTGCATGTATATGTGTCTGAATGCGCATGGCGTGACATCGGGTCACGCGTGTTTTATACTGGGTGAATGCGCATGGCGTGACATCGGGTCACGCGTGTTTTATTCTGGGTCTGTCACACAAGTCTTGCATGTATGTGTGTGAATGCGCATGGCGTGACATCGGTCACGCGTGTTATACTGGGTCTGTCTCTGTACTTTGTAATTTTTTCGTCGACCCTGGGGGAGTCTGCTCTTGGCTCTTACATCACCCGGGACTTGTTCCGGGCCTGGGGTCGACGGTCGGCTGGAGCTATTGCAGCCCCAAGCTATTAGATTTTTGTCCCTTACCTCTCCTCTTGTTTGCTATGTATAGTTTAAGTCTGTCAGTTCAGTTTCTATGTTTATGGCTTATGCGATTTTTTATAACTATATCGTTATTCAGCCCAGCTGATCGTCGACCCCATGGCTCAGCGTTTACTGTATCAAGTTGTGAGTATTGGGAGTTTTGGGTGATGGGAGTTTTGAGTAATGGGAGTTTTGAGTAATGGGAGTTTTGTGTATAGGGAGTTTTAGTATTGGGCTATGGGAGTTTTTTGGGGAAGTGTAGTAACGCTTCTTTGGAGATATTGTGTTATGGGTTCCGCTCCTGTCTCCGCTGTTGGGCCCAGCGCATTTTGGGCCTAGCTTTACAGCTTCATAGGGGCGAAGCCAGGTCTCCTTCCCATAACTTAACATTAGCACAATGAGACCAGTTAAAAAAGGTTACTATTTTAACTGGTCCCCATTAGTGCAAATGTAAGGTGCTACTCATTAGTATTCACTTGTTGGCTCTACTCGTGAAGGCCGGGCGCTTCTACCGTCCTGCTAATTTATTTTGTGTTTTTCATCTGGTTGTGCTCCTGGGGCCTGGCGGTGCCTTTTTCGCTGTTCCCACCCACCCTCCCTCCCTAGTTTCGTTTCCACGCAATCACTAGGCTCGCCAGGTCTCCTTCCCATAACTTAACATTAGCACAATGAGACCAGTTAAAAAAGGTTACTATCTCCAATCTCCCCACTTTTGTACCGGCATGTATTTCAGTCTATGAGTAGTGGGTGCGTTTATATATTGGATTCGCTATAGAAATCAATTTGTTGACCATAAAAACGAGAGTGAACTAAGTCCAAATGCAACAAATATCTCTAATTAAGCATTGGGGCATTACGGTAAGCTATGGACCCGATAATTTTTCCGCATTTGTGTAAACAGCTATCAGAGCGGATTTCAGATGAAAACTAAACGCAAATACAACTACTAGCCAATCAGGAGTGGATCGGAAGCCACTCAACAACAAACCAATCAGGAGGTCTGAAGTCAGTCAGACTTGCGTTTAGTGACGAAGCGAGCAACCAGCGCATTTTATTTTAGTTCGTATTTGATTGGCTGAAAGACGAAAATCAAATAGTTTGCTCTCGACCAATAAAAGCGCTGACTTTAGCCATTACTACTAATGTTAGACATAGACATATACATCAGGGCCGCTCATGCAAAATTTCACATGCTTGGCTCTAATTTTTCGGCGCGCTTCGCGCGCAAAAGAGTTCAAACTTTCCCTGAAAACTACCTGGCCTTTTTATATGTCGTGCCCCCTCCCCAGTTTTTGGAGGCTTGCTACGGCCCTGTACATAGACATGGTTTATTGGTACCGTGTATATAAAAAAATAGGCGTTAGGTTCCAAAAATGTGAAATTAAAAACAAAAAATACAGATAAAGTTAGTCCGGCAGGGCGAGGCGATGCGATTACTGTTCAGCCTTTAATGTTTTTTTTCTTTCTGTCTACTTTCCCATATAAATTTCGCGATTTGCTTTTGGGTACTTCCGTTTTGATTTAGTTTTATAATTTTTTGGAATACAGTCGCTGGGGTAAACCATTGAGGGCAACCTTTGCTTTGATTTTGACCCCTAAAAGGTACCAACAAGACGTTATATTTTCCCTGTAATTTTCCCAATTTTTTTTTTACGAGGGGCATAATACGTCTGAATTCAGACCCACCAACAAGTTTGATTTGTTTGATTTCTACGGACCTCTAACAGGTACCTATCTGGAAAGAATTGCAAGTTTTCGAATTTTACCCCCTAAAGGTACCAGAGGCCTGATTTTAAACCCTAAAAGGTACGACGAGCACCCCACCCCACCCCCCCTAGGGCTGTGCCATATATCGAATAGGACTTTTCGCACAGTAATATTTAGATTTAGATTTAATTAAAGTCTGATTTACATAATTCGGCCTGTCATGAAATCCGCTCAGGAGTATTTCCAAGTTGCACCTGTTTGCACTCATTATGCATTCATTGGAGGAGAGATAAGCTTACTTTATACTGCACCAAAAGCTGCGAGCGCGCGTATAGTCGGGTACCTTAGCGGAATGATCGTGACACGGCGGACAAAAGTGCCAAAATTGTATACGTGTTGGTTGGGCTAGTTAATCAATCCTAGGATGGGTGCCCAGTTGGCACCCCCCTGCTTCTCATTTTACTAGAGATCAAAATCTGAGTGAAAACTTCGTGTGATGGGTTGCCTGTGGCGGATATCATAATTATCATATTTTGCTTTAAAAGCCAAGACAAAGATGAATAAATACTTGTGAAGCTGTATCATGCATTCAGAAATATTTATCGTCCATAAAAAAAGCATTTCGAAAAAGCTTAAGCGTGTTTGAAAAGGTTTAGTGTATTCTCGTGCCCAGACTCTCTCATTCAGACCATTCCAAAATGGCGGCCGCCATGAACAACTACTGAGCCTGTAAGTATTTTGGCGCAATAACTAACCCTTTTTGAACAATTTAATTGTAAATACATGTAAAATTACACGGCTAATGAGTTTCTTTTCCCTTTTTCGGATGTTTAGTTTGAATAATTTAATTTTCAATGCGAAAATCGAACGAGAAATTGGTACGATGGTTCGAATGTAAATTCACAAAACGCCAAATCATTGCAAATATGAAATAGCTATGGTCATCAACGACGGATTCTTGCATTTCGACCTTGAGTTTCGGCTTTATAAAATTAAAGATCTGTAAAATAAGGTGCCTGATAAGTGGATTTTACATGACACATTGCGTTTACTCCTGTACGTTTTGTTCACAGTAGGTGACGGTGTATTTACTTTGCGCTTTGTTTACCCCAGTCATTTGAAGTCGCAATAAGCGAGAATGTGCCGATGTGTGTATAGTTAGTGTTCATTCTCACTTATTCTAAAACGCAGCTCTATGCGTTTATTCTGCAATGTGAACGACATATCTTGGAGTACGAGATACGACACGAAACCATAAAAACAACCCCGCGCTCACAGACAGTTTGGCTGAAACATAGAGGATGATTCCCTGCTAGCGGAGGCCAGCCTCTGCACACAAATGTCACAACCTCGACCAACGCACAGCATTTTGATCAATTTCTCATAGAAAATAAAACGATTTCCAGCGAAATTCTTAAAAACAAACTTTAGAATGAGTATCAGAGCAGCGTTAAGACCCTTTAAATTGAGTGAACGAGCCATTTAAAGGCAACAAAAAGTGATTTTGTGTAAGTTGTAGAGCAGATAAATTGATGTTTTCTTGCTCTCGAGCACAAACTTGATCGACCAGTTTTTCCAAGCTAACGCCATTTTCTCACCAATGCCTGACAGAGAAATGACATTTGTGTGGAGAGGCTACTTTTGCGTAGTTGAAACACAAAAACATTAAAAGTAAAAGAAAATGCAGGGAGATAAAAAGTAGCCTCTGCTCGCAGGGAAAGAGGATGGCTGTTGGGTGCCCGAATGGCTTACACTGCTCTGTCCAGATCATGCCTCGAACTTGTGAAGTGCTCTTGTAATTTAATTCAATTTTATTAATTTAATTTTGACTCGCATAAGTCAGGTGCGACCTTACAAGAGAACCAAATAGTGTCTTCTGGATGCCTTTTGGGTAGTGCCTGCGGAAGAAGCCGAGCATCTTTTCATGCCTTTTTGCTTTCGAGACACATCAATCCAGAGTGTATAGTCCCTCAGGATGATGCGTTCTTTACCCCTGACGCGAACGTTTTCACATTTGGTTGGCTAAATGAGAGCTCGTCGATCTGTCTGCAGTTTCTGAACGCCGTTTGGGGCATTTATGGCTCAAAAATACTTGGTGTCGTCAGCAAACATGGCAATATGTGAGAAACTACAGTTTCTCACACATTGCCATGAGAGACATCTCAATCTTGGACGTTATTCATATAAAGATCGAACAGCATCGGGCATCAAGCACGGTGCGTTTGGGTACCTCTGAGCCCCAGGGGGGGGGGGGGGGGGGGGTACTCCCTTACAAGAGCTATACGGGTATGTGCCGCCAAACGTGGTCCCGATTTCTTCCTCCAGCCGATAGAACGGGGTATCGTTTAGGAACCGTCCTCTAGAACGGGGTATGATTAATGAAGACCACCCAGACATCTTCATGGAAGCGGTCACGTATTGTTTTACAGGCTTTGACATTCTATTACAGATTAGTCCAGTCCCTGAACTCTCCTTCGCGGCTCCGTTGTTTCCTGTGTGGTCGCCGAAAGGAGAGTCCAAAAACCTTTGGATGCGCATGCGCTAGATCTGACTAAGAACCTGGGTTTTTCGTTAGTGCGCATGATCCAAATGCCGTTGTCGAAATTGATTGATGGCTATATGAGTGTTGTCCAAGATAGGACGCCCTTGTGCCCGTAACCGCTACAATTCAACAACAATCTTCGACAGCGGTGTTTGGATCATGCACACTAACGAAAAAACCCAAGTTCTTGGTCAGATCTAGCGCATGCGCATACAAAGGTTTCTGGACTCTCCTTTCGGCGACCACAGGAACAACGGAGCCGCGAAGGAGGGTTCAGGAACTGGACTAATTACAGATAAAACCGTAACAATGTAAACAACGACAAATTTGATTTACAGGAAGGACATAGAAAAACGTTTCTAAAAATATTTACACGAGATTAACCAGAACGGAGTCTCATTTCGGGGTCTCGGGTAGCTTTTTTGAAAAAATCGTTCTAGAACGGGGTCAGCATTTGAAATTTGCAGCGGCAAATACCCATCCTACATCAAGCCAAGTAGCCCCCCGGGCTATAAGCGGACCACCTCCAAGTGGCTGACCAAACAATTCACCGACATTCAATTCAACCTGACTTATGAAGGCTTCCCCTGAGGCTTCCTAAGATCCTTGATTAGCGAGCTTTTAATTGGCGAAGGTGAGCGTGGCAAACCGTGTCCAACTGGTGATTTGTTTTGTTAAGACCCCCCTCCGCCTGGAATGCCCGTGTTTATGAGATAACTCAAAGCCAACCATTCAAACATTTGCAACGCCAACACCTGCGTTACATAGAACAAATATGTAGGATTGAAAATACATCACTCCTCAAACGGGTGCTTTTCGACCCAAGAAGAACCTCATATCGAGTGTTTGCTATGTTTAATGTGACCTCCTCCTTCCGACCTCCTTCACACGCTTATGTTTTCCTTTGTTCAAGCTTCTGGTTGATGAATTAACGAGTTTGAGAAATAAAAACGAAAATGAATGAATAGCTGACATGTATATTTTTCTCAACATGGGCATATTGCGCAATCTTTGAGGTCACGTGACCAGCTGAAACTACAACGGAAACATCCCTATCACATATTTCTGGAATCTACTGGTAATAAGCTTTAATTTGATATATGATAACCTTTGTCCCTTCGAGTGGAACCAGTCCTCCATTTTTGGCAGTGTGGCCAATGGACTATGGAATGCGAGGATGAGCTTAGTAACCAGGCAATCTGATAAAGCCGTCACGTGTTCGAAGAAATATATCAACAAACTAAATGACGACTGTTTGCATTTAAGTGTTGTCTCGATTCGTTCTCTATTTACCCAATTTTAACAGACCCAATGCTAAAATAGTAAAAAAGCCTGGTTACCAAGCACAGCATTGAAGTGCTAAAAAGTATTTCTCATTTTATTCCGCAACGTGATTTTTTTTCTTGGGCACCCATCCTAGATTTGTTACTTATATCCCAAAGAAACTCTATAGAAAGTTTGGCGCTTTTGTCCGCCGTGTCACGATCCAGCCCAAATTTTGCGTTAAGGTACCCGACTAGTACTATATCGTTGCTATATATATAAAAAACAAGTAGAAACAAATTTCAAGTCTTATTTACTTTCGACTTGAAATCCGCTCCATTACAAGACAAATCGTTCCAATGATAGTTACTGACTGATGAGAAAGTGGGACTCAGGTACCCTGTGTCTGCTTTGGTTGTGAGGCCTGGGAACTACTAAATGCGCCCACAAACTAAACCGCTGACACGAGCAAGGCTTTTCCCCTCAAACGAAAGAGCAACAAGAGAAGAAATTCTGCGTATTTTGTATATTTCAGGTAAGCTTTAGACGTCAATAGATACATTTAGACGTATGATGTATAAATATATTGTTGTGGATGTTTTTGCCGCTTTATCTGCACCCTGATGTAATTATTTCCCGGGTGTTCAAGGCCGTTATCTGAATGGCAGCCCGTTTCTAGATGTTGTTTACCCGGCGTAGCCAATCGATGAAATCAACAATCGATAAAAATCGGTATCAATCAATATCAATTAATCGATTGATATTGAAAGTTGATGATCAATCAATGTTGGTTCTCTGTGTGACCCTTATTGATTGATATTGGAAATCAATATGATTGAAATCGATTCCCCTTTTCTTTCTGGTAATGCACCTATCATGGTTTGCCCCAGGGTGGGGGGGGGGGCAACCCCACGGGAATTTGACATTTTTAGCTTTTGAATGTCAATTTCCCCACCCTTGGAGCTCCATTAAGGATCAAACTCCCGCCCCTGGGGATCCCACACCAGTGTCAAGGCGTTCATAGATACAAACATCAAGAAGCTCTTACCTTCATTCTGCATCGTTCTCCACAAGAAAAGGCTGAGAAAAACGCAGAAATCTTGTCTCCTGGTGGTTTCTGGGTATTTTCCAAGATGGCGGAAAGCTAGTTCCCAGGTTTCCCAGGACTTTCCAAGATGGCAATCGAGTCAAATTTCCCACCCTGGGACTGCTGTAGATGTCAAAATCACAACCCTCGGAGAGCCTTAAAAGTCAAATCCCCCTGGGTTGCCCCCCCCCCCCCCCCCCCCCCCCCCCCCCCCCCCCACCCCTGGGCAAACCATTGATAGGTGCATAACGCATACCTCAAATGAGCACTCGTGGTATCATTTCACTCATCAGTGTTAGCAGCCAGTCACCGGCTATAGACTGCTAATGCAGCCCCTTGTTCAGCGAACGTCCGTAAATCGAGGGAAATGTTTTTTGACTCACAGCCTGTTTCCCCCCGTGGCATGTCCCACCCTTTCCTGAGTAACTCGACACTGTAAACAAATACCAAGCGTGCCGCAGGAAAAAAACATTTTCCTTGATTTATGCCATCGCGGAACGCAGACAAATCACTGCAGAGGGACAATATAACCCGTACTAGAGGGATAATATAACGTGTCAATTAAGTGACTTATCACAATCGATCAACCCTAGAGCGGTTTTCACATGACTGTCGTGAAAGCAATTGCAATTTAGCAATCACTAGCCAATCAGGATCAAGAGAAATCACGACTTGCTCCTAGATGGCTTTTTTCTCAGCCTATTGCAAGCTGAACCAATAACTAAGTAATTACACAATTGTATTTACTACAGAATTTGATTGGCTGAGAAAAACGAGTAGCCAATGAGAATGCAAAGCAATCGCAATTACATAACAAGTCTTGACAGTCATGTGAAATCCGCTCTATTTGTGTGACCTATCGATTGATCAATAACAATCAATACCAATTAAGTAATTATATTGATTGATCGATTGGTTTTCCGATGATCGATTTTCATCGATTGGCTTTGCTGGGTGTTTATTAGAAGCATGACTGGTTTATAGTAGCTTACATTGTCTCGTATTCTGACTAGGTGATTTGCTATGGTAGACAGATAGATAACAATGCTGATAACAATGCTTGCATCATCATATGTTGTTGTTATAGAAGAACTGTTTGAAAAATGGAAAACCGTTCGGCCAAGTTTGTTGAGCTGCAACCCCTGTAGTTATAAAATCTTGATATTTTTCCCATGTTTTCCTGAACCCTTTTGACGTGTGAATCATATAATATTAAGGCTACTGTCAACCTTCGAGGCAATTCTTTTTCTTTTTTCGGCTGAAGTTAAAGTTTGTGTCATAATCTAGCAACTCGTAAAAAGACAAATACATACATTTCCTATACAAATGGCGGAAATTCATTTCCATATATTTCGCTCGGAAAATACTCGATAGGTCTCAAATTTACCAAGAAAACACAATCTTGTGTTCTCTTTACAGTTCTGTTGAGTATACAGCATTTCAAAGTATATTTTGAGAGATACATTTAGTCATGTGTCAACTGAAAACCAATAGAATAAGTACACATGATCATGTGTGTGCTTTTACAATGTTTATAGCTCTGTTTATAAGGATGTCAAAATAATCCAATTAATTTGTTTTCTTACTAATTACAGCAATGGAGAGAGAGGTGGCCCAAGGGTACTCTTGTACACTAAAAGCAGGAGAAACTGTTGTCTATTTCAGTGACCACACAACAGAGTATAGTGCACAGCAAAAGGAGGTAATAGGAGGCTACCCAGCCTAGGGTAGTAAAAGTCCCATAACATTGGCTTATCACAATTTTTCCACACCGGGGAATCAAGAACCCTACCATTTAAAGGCCCCCCTCCCCTGGAATTTTCCTGTGGTCTTTGATTCTCCCCTCCCCTGGAATTTTCAGGGGCCTGCAACACCCCCCTCCCCTGGAATTTCAACACTCCCTCCCTTGGAATTTTGAGGTTGCCTAAATACCCCCCTTTTCCACAGCTGAGACAGGCCCCTCCCCCCTGGAATTTCCAGGATTTCCATGGGTCCTCAACTCCTCCCCCTTGAAATTTCCATAGCTGTGATAGACCTCCTCCCCTCGGAATTTCCAGGGCTAAGATAGGCGACCCAGGACCATTTTTAGCCTTGATTATGTAAGAATCCTGCTTCTTTCTTTTTTCAGGCTACAGTTTCTGACATCTTGAGTTACCATAGCAAGAAAGTAGCATGTTGTTCTGTAGGAACACAGACCGATGATGTCATCCATAGGGATACAGTGACAAACACATCAACTGAAACTGACCTGAATGCTGTCGGAGACAGGAAAACTCTAGAAGCATTACTACGATGGGCATTGGCCATTTGTACATCTGAAAACATCCCTATCCTAAGTGACACTAAACATTTTGGTGGAGCGAGCTTTGCTACTGCATGTAGCAATAGAAGCTCTCTACAATCCAAACTAAGGCAAGTAATTCCCAGTTAGAGAATGACAGTAACAAGGAGACACGCAGTAATAGCACATGGCAGGAGATGGGGAGTAATGACTCACCAAAAGTCATAATCACGGATGACAATAGTTTGTGTAGCAGTGAGCTGCCAGTACCAGAGCCTGGTGGTGGTAAGCTATCTTTACATGCAACTTACAGTGAGGATAATGACGAACTACTGGTACCAAGGTCTGGTTGCAGTGAGCTATCTCCAAAAGCAACTTGCAGCGAGGATACTAATAGTGGGGCACCTTTAGAAGAAGTTATGGAAGTTGATAACATAGGTGGCAAAAATGGAACATATCTAAAGTTACCTGGTCATGATACAGCAACGTGCAGTTCTGAACGTTTAGTCCTAAGTGGAGTATGTATGCAAAGTATGAGTTCCCAGGGCATGGTTCAGAGTTCAAGTGCAAATGTGTGCCCAACTGAAGATAGAGAGAGGGATGATAATCAGAGTCAGGGGGGCATGAGTGCTGACTCTCAGCAGATGAGTGGGGTAGGTAGAGACAGACAGAGCCAGGGTGGGGCAACTCTTGTCACCCAAGAGAGGGTGGCACCGATTGCTCAGGGACTGCAGCGACTGAGATCTGCAGGTCCTTCCCTGGTCAGTGGCAGCCATTTTAAATGTGAAAAATGCGACAAGCAGTTTGACAATGAACGGGCTTTTGATGAGCACAACTGGAACCATATCCAAGTGTCAAGAATCAAAACATACACATGTCCTACATGCGATAAAACGTTTGCCAGAAACGACAACCTCAAAAGACATCAGCTGGTTCACAGCGACGAGAAGCCATTCGAGTGTTCTGTATGTGGCAAGAGATTCCGGCGCAAAGGAGCAGTTAAAAGGCATTCACAGTTGCATGTTGAAAAGTTACATCGCTGTCTTCAATGTGACAAAACATTTGCATTCAATAAGGGCCTACAGGCCCATCTTCAAAAGTCTGGACACAAAACAAGTTGACCAGAAAGTGAACCGTAAGCTTCAGATCCAATAGTAAGGCCTGAGCAAACGAGATTCAAGTTGATCCAAGATTAGACGTGTGCAGACTTGCAGAAACTTGGACTGTCGTAGCCAGACGAGATGCAAAATATTATAAACAACTTCATTTTCCTCCCTTCCACGTGCTGATGATATGATCACCCTACTTTTGAACAAAGCACACTTAAACCCCACGAGGGACTCCCATAAAGTGTCGTCGGACGGGGGTGCGCGTCGGAAAATTCGGGTTCCAGGTATCTTAAGGGAATAAGACGAAAAAACGCTAATTTTCCCAGAAAATGGTATTGTATTGTGCGATCGTGGCTGGAATTTGAGAGCCATGTTGAAAATGGTATCTTTTAGGGGTTAAAAGCGCCGCCAGTGAGCCGGGACAGTTAACCATTATCCTGCGAGATTGCGCAGAATATCGTCTGATACTTAGCCGACGAGGGACGCAGTCCCGAGTTGTCTAAATCAGACGATATTCTGCAAAAATCGAGAAGGATAATGGTTTTATTATTCAGCACATCGATAGCACAAAACAATCCGAGAAATTATTTACTTTTGCGTATTAAATACGAGCTCAACACAACATATTTCCCTCAGGCGACGGATATCGCAGGATATCTGTCATGTACAGAAGACAGCTATTGGCGTTTCAATGACCATATTTGGGCAGTGCATCGATGTGCTGAATAATAATTACAATTAGTATAAACCAACTAATGGTCTATTACAAATCCTGCATTCTGATTGGCTGAGCTACTAATGGTCTATTAGTGATAGACCGTGCCTGGCAAAACCACCACCTTTCTTTTCAAGAAAGGTAAATCCTGAACAAATCCTATACAACAGATAACTTTTATCCATGGATAACTTTATCCGACCTTTCAGGAACCGGCCCCTGGTTTCTTGTACTTACCTCCTGCTAAAATTTTCATTTTTCCTCAAACATTTCTCCCGCTAAATTTTCCTTTCTTGACTTGTTGGTTTGCATCTATGGTAATGATAACCAACTATTTAGCCAGACGTAGAAAGATAATGTAGAATGACTGTAGATTTGAATAAAGAAAACACTTCTACACAAATTGTGCGTGCTGCATTTGATGACATGGGCCAGAGTCGCGCCGTACCAATACAAAACAATAGAAAGTTTTCTATCGCAAAGTCTATTGAAGCGGCATCTTTTGGAAAAGGAAACTAGTTCTACAGTAGTTCGACGTTTGTGCTTGGCCTAAGACGACATCAACAGACACTTTACTATACGGTTCATGTTTACGAGAACTACTCGGACGTTGCATGATTCCGCATGATTTCCATAATTCTGCGAATTTGACTTTGTGTTTTCAAAGCCATTCTCGTACCGAGAGCTCACCAGCTCGCAGGGGAGGCTCTGGGGACATCCATTTGAGGGCCGTCGCTGATCGGTTGATTTTGCGCGTTGAAATGTCTTTCTCTCAGCAGCTCTGTATTAAATCTCGCGCATCCGTCAGTGGCTGTCACCAGAGCCTCCCCAACCTCGTTCCCAGGGTCTTCTCGGTCGTTTTCAAAATGGTGGTTAGCTCGGGAGAAGACCCTGGGGAGGCTGAGTCACATGACCATCTCGAAACAAAGGGCAAACCTCGTTCCCATGTTTTCAAACAGTGTAATATTCCTCCCTGTGTATTGTTATGATAATTAGGTATGGGGAATCGCTCTGGCCTGGGACAAGCCCAGGTCAGGCGAAAGATGGAGGAAATAACATCAACCCGATTCAACTCGCAGGGAGGGTGGGTGGGTCGACAACCCTTTCTCTTTCGCTGCTTGACTGAATGACAAGGGATTGTTAGGATAATACTTCTTTTATATTACAATCCCCAGGGAGTTTATTACCAATGCAAATGGAGTTTGCATAGTGTAATATTCCTCCCTGTGTATTGTTATGATAATTAGGTATGGGGAATCGCTCTGGCCTTCCCCAAGCCTGCCTTCATTCTGAGCTCTTTAGCACACGCCACAATCTAGTTACTTCTTACAGGAAGATATATTACATACATTAATTACATACATTATAACATACATTATTTCCATTCATGACATAATAACATGTATTGCTGATGTGTTAATATTCCCACTATTAGCGCATCCATAATACTGATGGATATCCCATTTACTCATCATAACATATTTCTATCCCAAACCTTATCTCCCAAACCTTATCTCCCAAACCTTATCTCTCCCAAACCTTATCTCCCAAACCTCAAACATATCCCAAACCTCAAACCTCTCTCTAAAATCCTAACACAATAACGAATAAATTGCAATTCCAGTAAATATGAAATATATTCTATACTAATAATAATAACTACAACGATCCCTTCCTGATCGGGAACCCCTCCAGATTGCATCCAACCCAAGGGTGACATGCAACAACCATAACATTTGAAACAGAATCTGCACCTTGTGCACATATAACAGTATTATGCAATTAGGGGTTCCCGACAAGGAGGGAGTAACTTCAAACACGCCTGAGAACAGGACATCTGGAGGCCTATACCAGAGTATGAATAGACCTGCAGGAGTTACTCACCCTGATCTAGAACTATAATTTTTTAAATACTACATTTATTTTACATTTATTCATGCAATGTATTCAGTTTGCTTAACCACAACAGGGATTTCATATTTCAGCCACACAGGCATTTTATAATCAAGCCTCACAAGCAAATAACATTTTGAACCTCACAGGTATTTCATATTCAAGCCTCAGAGGCAAATAAAAATTTCAACCTCACAGGTATTTTATATTCAAGCCTCAAAGGCAAATAAAAAATTTCAACCTCACAGGTATTTCATATTTAAGCCTCACAGACAAATAATAATTTTCAACCTCACAGGCATTTCATAGTACAGCCTCACATAAGCATTCAATTCAGATAACAATATTATCACTACAGGTACTTATAAATATAATAGATAAATATTTTGTAATACAATAACGAATAAAGTGCATCTAGTAAATATGAAATATATTCTATACTAATAACTACACTGATCCCTTCCTGGTCGGGAACCCCTTCCAGAGTGCATCCCACCCAAAGGTGACATGCAACAACCATAACATTTCAAAACAGAATCTGCACCTTGTGCACATCTAACAGCATTATGCAATTAGGGGTTCCCAACCAGGAGGGAGTAACTTCAAACACGCCTGAGAACAGGACGTCTGGAGGCCTACCAGAGTATGTATAGACCTGCAGGAGTCACTCACCCTGATCCAGAACTATAAATATATTTTTTAAATACTAGATTTATTTTTCATTTATATGCAACGTATTCAGTGTGCTTAACCACAACAGGTATTTCATATTTCAGCCCCACAGGCAAAACATAATTTTCAACCTCACAGGTATTTTATATTCAAGCCTCACAAGCAAATAAAAATTTTCAACCTCACAGGTATTTCATATTCAGCCTCACAGGCAAATAAAAATTTTCAACCTCACAGGCAAATAAAATTTTTTTTACCGCACAGGTATTTCATATTCAAGCCGCACAGGCAAATAAAAAATTTAAACCTCACAGGTATTTCATATTCAAGCCCCACAGGCAAATAAAATTTTAAACCTCACAGGTATTTCATATTCAAGCCTCACAGGCAAATAAAAATTTTAAACCTCACAGGTATTTCATATTCAAGCCTCACAGGCAAATAAAATTTTAAACCTCACAGGTATTTCATATTCAAGCCCCACAAACAAATAAACATTTTAAACCTCACAGGTATTTCATATTCAAGCCCCACAGGCAAATAAAAATTTTAAACCTCACAGGTATTTCATATTCAAGCCCCACAGGCAAATAAAAATTTTAAACCTCACAGGTATTTCATATTCAAGCCCCACAGGCAAATAAAAATTTTAAACCTCACAGGTATTTCATATTCAAGCCCCACAGGCAAATAAAAATTTTAAACCTCACAGGTATTTCATATTCAAGCCCCACAGGCAAATAAAAATTTTAAACCTCACAGGTATTTCATAGCTCAGCATCACATAAGCATTCAATTCAGATAACAATTATTATCACTACAGGTACTTATAAATATAATAGATAAATAATTTCTACCTTAGGAGAAACAATACCCGTTGTGAGGCAGCAGCGGTTTCGTACTGTAATGGCGTCTGGAGTAATCTTGACTGTTAAACTTCGAATCGGTCTGAATCAACGTCTTTGACAAACCATCCACCCTTCGTGATTTCAGACCAGGATGAGCATACACCAAAGAAGCTTCGCCTGTCAAGATTGACGCGCCAATGCGTCACGTCGTGAGTCACTCACTCGTCGCTATGAGTGAGTCATGGCGTCTCTCTTGTACGGCCTCATTCTCGCTGAAGTTCGAATCCGTCTCAATCCACACATCTTTACCAAACCATCCGACCTTTGTCATTTCAATCTTGAAAGAAAATATACCAAGGACACTTTGCTGGCGTTTCTTTGGAGGTTGTCCCAAACGGCAGGTGTAAAGTACAGGTCACAGGTCACAGGTCACAGGTCACAGGTCACAGGTCACAGGTCACAGGTCGCAGGTCGCAGGTCACAGGTCACAGGTCGCAGGTCACAGGTCGCAGGTCACAGGTATTTTTAAGAAAGTAGATTCACTTTTATAAAAAATAACACCCCTCTCTACATTCTGTTCTCTTTCAAATGCGATGTTTATTACAATAATGCGCATTATTGATTGTGGGCGACTGCAGGGAGCCCACGAGACTTATCTCGACAGGGCTTCGGGTCACAGGTCATATTTTTAGTACCCATATAAAAATACAAATGAACTTGTCTTTGTACTTTTGCTCGAAGATCGCCTTTGCTAATTAGCCATAAAATTCGCAATGCTGTATCGCCACATACTTTTGGCAATTGGTTGTCATTCATTTTTACGCTTTAATATCTACAAATATGTACATGTTGTCAGCCTAGCAACATACCGAGACAGAAAGCATCCATTTCCATCGGCTGATTTAGGGAATGTATTGCAATATATCTGATTGAATTCGGTAAAAGAGTAATAAAACTTTGTTTTAAGAGGACTATTTCAAGATGTCTACACGTAATTCATGGTCTGGTATCGACTGAAAACAACAACAAAAGAGTGGCTCACTAGGCAGGATAATTAGACACACGGTGCATTTAATGAGGATTGTAATAATACATAAATAAAAAAATAAGACTACATCAATAAAGGGAAGAACTATGTTTATTCCAGATAAACATGGATACACAAATATCAAGGACTTCAAAATTTCTGCTGTCGTCGCATTGTCCATCTTATGTAAATGTATAACTAACTCAGTTCAGTACAAACGAATACAGTAAAAACCCGCATATAAGAACCTGAATTTGAAAAACCTGTAAGGCTAGAATTATCCAAGTGTAAAAACCCATGTTTCCTAATTTATTTTAGTCTAAAATTCTAGGTTCTTATACGCGGGTTTTTACAGTACCAGTTCACTTACCAAAATATAACATGTTTTTCTTCAACAAACGCACTCAGTTCAGTGTTTCAAAAAATTTACAAACGAATACGAAATTGACTTACCAAATGAAGCCAAGATGGCTTTGTCTTTTAGTATAATCTGTAATGTTAACAACATTCTTCAACGCACTCAGTTCAATGTTCAATGTTTCAAAAAAATCTTACAAACGAACACCAAATAAACATATACTGGCCGGTCTAGATGGCATTTTCTTAACTTGTTCTTGGTGTAATCTGAAATATAGTGACAATAACATTTTTCAACAACGAATACGAAATTGACATATGCCTGCCAGGCCTATCACTGGAGGGCTTTTCGCGGGGAGTTTGTTTTTACTCGCTAAGATACAAATGTTCTTGTAACGGGCATTCCATTTAAACGGCACAAGCATATTGTCTTTGTTTGCGGGAGATCTAAACGCAATATTACATGTTTCTTCCTTTATGCGAAATTTTTAACGTTGTGAAAGAAGAGAACTATTTACAAAAATGCAAATGATATAGAAATTGCTGGAATAATCCCCCCTTCCAGGGCTTCAGGTTTCGAGAGTTCTCCCCTTTCGCCCACCCCAAAATGAAATGATCCTCTGCCCGTATATCTCGTATGGTAATTTTGATACAAGAGATATATCATACGATTCTATTCAAAAAGTGGTTCCGCCGTTTTGAAAATGCCTATGCCAAGTTATCAAACCGTTGACCAAATACTCGCAGATTCCGAGGGACCAAAAAAAGCAAAACGAGGGCTTTAATTTAGAAGGGGCGAGAAGTGAAATTCTATTTTCAAGTAGCCTGCTGTTAGGATAACAGTCTTACAATGCGAAAAATGGTATAAATTGACGACTTTTTATTAGGATATACAAGGAGAGATTTGAAAAATGTCGTTCCCATTGAAGCACCTTGATTCCCATTCCCGGTAGACAAATCCCGTTCCCTGTAACCCAAATCCCGTTTTCCCGGCCTACATAAAGGCGAGTCCCGGCTCCCGTTTTACCCCTTCAGGACCCTGTTATGGGAGCTGGTCGCTTACGAGAGCGGTCGCACAGAGAGCTTCGACTGTATAATCTGTAATGTTAACAACATAACATGTTGTTCTTCAACGCACTCAGTTCAATGCTCAATGTTTCAAAAAATCTTACAAACGAACACCGTCTTACAAACGATATTTGTAGATATTAGTGCGTAAAAATGAATGACAACCAATTGCCAAAAGTACGTGGCGATACAGCATTGCGAATTTTATGGGTAATTAGCAAAACTATCTTCGAGCAAAAGTACAAAGAGAAGTTCATTTGTATTTTTATATGAGTA
Source organism: Scolanthus callimorphus (assembly GCA_033964015.1). Lineage (NCBI taxonomy): Eukaryota > Metazoa > Cnidaria > Anthozoa > Actiniaria > Edwardsiidae > Scolanthus > Scolanthus callimorphus. The sequence continues at coordinate 135,935 of JAWWUD010000085.1, read as the reverse complement.
CTAAAAATATCATCTGTGATCCGAAGCCCTGTCGAGATAAGTCTCGGGGGCTCCCTGCAGTCGCCCACAATCAATAATGCGCATTATATTGTACTAAATATCGCATTTGAAAGAGAACAGGATGTAGAGAGGGGTGTTATTTTTTATAAAAGTCAATCTACTTTCTTAAAAATACCTGTGACCTGTGACCTGCGACCTGCGACCTGTGACCTGCGACCTGTGACCTGTGACCTGTACTTTACACCTGCCGTGTCCCAAATCTAGTGACGCTCAGGCGTTGCAAAACCAATTCACCGACCGAGACAAAACCTGATTTATGAAGAAGAAACGAATATATAATTACTAATAAAGAGAATAAAAGTCAATAAAGAGTCAACGACACACACACAAACGCTAATAACTTATTAAACATGAAGCTGTCCATGGCTGTAACTTTGTTCTTCATCCCTAGACGAGTTGAATCGGGGTTGATGGTACCAAGTCCTGCGAAGAGACAACCGTTTCTCTTTCGCTGCTTGACTGAATGACAAGGGATTGTTAGGATAATACTTCTTTTATATTACAATCCCCAGGGAGTTTATTACCAATGCAAATGGAGTTTGCATGGTGGTCATGTGAGTCAGCCATTTTGAAAAACGACCGAGAAGACCCTGGGGACGAGGTTGAGCCTCCCCCGCGAGGCGACGAGCTCTTGGTTCGGGAATGTTTCAAAGCGTACTCTGAATTAAATTTCTAGGCAACCCATAACCTTTGTCTTTACTGCGGCGGAATACATTCATTCTTGCATTGAAACAGAACTATTTTTGCTAGTTTCGTCGGCTGAAAAAATTGTATTGGTATATTTTCATGAAATCAAACTCTGTCTACTCCTGGCGATTTATCATACGGAACTTCTTTTGTTAGGCGGTCTTGACCGCAAAAATTAATCTGTCCCAATGTAATAAAACAGAGATTTAGTTAACCCGGAGCATGAAAACTTGCCAGGAATGCGACGTTTGCGCAAACTCACAAGCCTGCCCTCTTGGATGCGCCCGCATTAATTTGTCAGCGTCGACAAATTTCCGACCAGGAAAATGTCCCCTGTTTAGTGAAGGCAGGTACAATGTTATGAGGCCAATCCTGAACCTTTATTATGAAATGGATAAAGACGTATATAGAGATACTAGAAGCTACTATCGTAATAATTTACATGTAGGAAGCAAAACATGGTTCATTCGATATGGAGTTACACCGTTAGTCAGCCATTTCTGTTATTATTTTCATTTTACAAATATAATTTTTCGCCCCCCCCCCCCCCCCCCCCCCCCTTTCTCGGAAGATTTTCCCATACGTTTACTCTAATTTGAAAACTTTCTTCCATGTTTCCCCTATCCCTTTCTGAAATTCCTAGATCCACCCCTGCCTTTATGCTGTTCACACTAGTGGTTTCCCCGTCAATCCAATTCTTATGAAAACGCATATCGGGAAATGGCGGCGACATCGGCGATTGGATGGGATGCGATAGGGAAAATAGAAACGATCGCCGACCATCCGCGAAGCTGTGTTTTCATATGTCGGGAACTTTCGGGGATGGATGGGCAACAACATATGAAAAACAGTCTTTGAACCTGGTGCACACTTGCGACATAACGAGATAAGAAAATATATCACGCGAGCAAAATTTAGTGGTTTCAAAAAGATGCACAAAAATCACAGAAGACTGCCTTGATGATGTACTCTAATGATGATCCATGGAAATTTTCGATTATTTCAATTATTTTTCCATGCTTTATCCTTTGCAACATAACGTCCTTATGTCGTTATGTCGCTAGTGTGAACCGGGCATTAGGCAAACCCAAGCACGTCAGAATCGTTCTGCAACCATGTTTCGCTCCCCGGAGATATACACTCGTCGAAATATTTACAAACACTCCTACGTCAATCCCAATGTAAATCATCTTTAGTTAACGAGCTCTGTAAATTCTGCATTCCTTTTAAAACCTTTAATTTCTCCCCCGCCCTAACTCCTGCTCGTTTCTCAACTCTATTGTCCACTTCCGTTTTTGAACCCTTAGTCTTGACGGTCGTGATGATCTCCACGTGACCGCCCCTGGATGGTATGACGGCGCTTGCACTTTTGGGCCTCACCGCTGAGCGCGGGCGCGTTCGTTTCTTTGGCTGGCCTTTCACCTTGCCCTGTTGACGTTTGACCATGGCAATTTGTTCGCCTTTCGCCTCCATTCGCGCCACTAGTTGTTCCAGTTCGCGCTCCAGGTCCTCTCGTAGTCGTGGGTCAAGTGTCTCGTTGATCTGTCGTGCTAGTTCTTGATGTTCACTGGAAAAGTAAATCAATCCAACGTTTTGTTTCAGTTATTGTTTTGACAAAAAAACAACTGTTTTATATGAGGACGGGACAACCCGAATACCACCAAGAATGAGATATGTCCTGACAAAGCGGACACTATACTACTCTTCACAGTAGACCGTTACACCTCTCGGTTTTTCAGCCCGCCGGCGGCTGTCTCAAATTCATCGCGTGATCACCTTTTTATGTACCACGTGATGGGTTGCTTAAGGCTGATTTCCATATAATCGCGCCGATCTCTTCAGTCTCGCCAGTCGCATGAAATTGTGCACACGCGATCCATGCGATTATATGGAAACACTTCTCTCGCGATCGGAAAAGACTGAAACGATCGGGGCTCATCACGTGGTGCAAAAAAGGTGATCACGCGAGGTGAAACGGTCTACTGGGAAGAGTAGTAAATGCGGGTTCACATTTTGCAAACTGGGCCCTCGATCCTCGAGTCACAACTACCAGGATGCAGCGCGAGCGTCCTTTGCATTTTCATCGCCAAATGAACCGAAATACAGCGCGCGCATACATCATAGCGGGAATCGTCCACGAAGCTAAAATGACAGGTTTCCTCAATAAATTTTGTTTGCTACTGCCAATAGACGCTCCAGATTCCACTTTTGATAATCGTTGCTATGGCGGAGATAATTCGGATAGGAATGCTGGTTCTAACCCGGTGTAAGAACCTTTGTATTGTTCACGACTTGCGTCACAAAGCTTCTTTTGTTTTGTGGAACGAATCGTATCACGATGAAACATGAACTGAACACAATGGGGTCCTATGGGAGTGGTTCTTACGCCGGGTTAAACCCGGAATGCTTCTTAACACTTGTCAGACAATTGTCCGGATTGGAGAAAACACCATCAGATTTAGAAAAAAGTGATGGTTTTCAGCTTCCATTTCCCGGCTAAGATTCTGAATTACATTTCCGTCCAACATGTTCTGAAGAACAGATTAGGGATTATCCCTAATTGGCAAATGCGCTTATTTTGGTGATTATCCCTAATACACAACAATGGTAAGTTGTCATGCGCAAGTGTCCCACATGGTTGTAGGTTGCAGTAGTACACTTGTGGTGGGGGTTCTGGGGCTGTGTTCATTCATACACATTGCTGTTTGTCGTAGGCTCTGGCGGCAGACAATCATAGGCCGATTCTGATTGGCCGAGATTCACACTCGCCATTTTGAAACTGCCTAACCGACAAAGACGATCACCATATATGGACAAGCCGGATAAGCCCCCAACAGTCAGCATGACCGAGATGGTCTGGGAACGAGAATGCCATGTTGCCCAAATTACCCATGATGCATCTGAGAGCTTGAACTAATCTATGTGAAAGGCGCTCTTTACTTACAAGCTCATGTGTCCAAATTCATCTTGCAACCCATGCAGCAATTCCTCGAAGCCTGACTCGGAATCACTAGAACTAGCCGTACTGCTGGGCCGCCTGTGCTGTCTTTGGACGCGTGAGACTGCGTCACAAAGAGGAGGGTTGTGTCCCTTTAGTAAGTGGATTGCTTGTTGGATGTTAGCGCCCACTGAGTGTGACTTGGTGGCCGACTAGGGAAAGACGAGACACAAATATATAAAAATCAACCTCATAATCATGTTTTTCTCGCGTTCATTTCGACGATGCGCTAAGTAACGCAGTCTGGAATTTTCTCCCCTTCTAGACGCTGTTATAGTGCTAATGCGCCAATCGTAGATTCAATGCCGCCCTTTCAGTTATGAGAACCAATCGATATCCTAGGGGAATCAGACTCCTACCTTGACTTTCAACAAATTTTACAACATATGAAAAAGAATAAGCATTTTACTTGATTTTTATAGTGCCACCTATGTTGTGCTTGGAAAAAAAAATCACCTATGTTGATGTTGTTATACTGTTCGTTGCTTTCTGTATAATTAGGTCTTGTCTCCTTTTATCTTTTTTTTCTTGTTATCAAAATTATTTAGTATAATTAGTTGTTCTGTCCTTTTCTCTTGTTATCAAAATTGTTTATATTTATTTAGCTATTTAATTTATTTTCAAAGAAGTACGGCTGATCCGCCTCGACTAGTTAATACTATTTGCGGATCAGCCGGTAATATTTTGTAATCTGTCTAAAAAATATTTATAAAACTTGAAAACTTGAAACTTGGGTTGGCAGGTATTCAACGTATTAGCAACGTCGTGTATTTTGGTTACGCTTTTAACGTCGCTCGTTTTTGAGGTCGTGTTTGGAGTACTTTTTACATGCGGAAATAAACCAAGAGCAGGAAACATCGAGTCCCATAGGTCTCGGGTTTATTACAACTCTTTAACTACCTTTCGGCTTTTGTTTTGTGCCTGTAATTTTCAAAAGGGTTTGGGAATGCAGCCTCACCTTTCCAACAACAAATGGTATAGTTCCAAGGTTTAGATGATAATGCCCAGCAGGGTATGTCGTCGCTGGAGGGCGCTTTACTTTGGGTATTAACTGAGAACAGAGAGCAAAGAGTCATTAGTTACATACTGGATAATACTAACAAAACTGAGTCTTTCCTTTACAGCTAAAATCTTTCCATCGCGACCCGCGTGTTCAAAACTTTGCTGTTCCGCCAATCAAATCTTGTGAGCCTATCACATTCTTGCCTTGTTTCGCCCAATGCAGTTGCCTGGCTTTCTGTCGCGACGTTGTCTGGTTTTAGTTCAGAGGGAATCCAGTTGAATGCACTAGGCGAGACAGGACAAGAGTGTCATTTCATTTGAATGGTGTGATGCAACGGTTTTAGCTGTAAAAGCCGATTTCACACGACTGTGGCAAACCAAGCGCAAAGTAAAAACCCACTTCTGAACAAAACGTACGCAAAGTAAGTGCGAATGACTCATCTGAAATCCGCTCTAGAAATTTGAATGTCAAACCCCTTCTTGGCTCACTGGTATATCGGCGGATGAGAAATGGTCCTCAAAACTTCGTAGCTCAACTGTTCATTTTTCGTACCATTTCTAATCCTTGGACATTATCTGCCGAAATCCCATCCGCCGGAAGGAGTGTATTTTACTAAATACTCTTACCTTTTTCTTTTTCTTTTTGGGTTTTGGAGATGGTGGTGATGCCATATTCATTAATATTCTATTGGTTTCCGCTGCTGTTTGTAGCTGCAAAAAATATATTTCAACCAAAAATATGTTACAATTACAACACATGTATCCATTTTAGATGGCATTACCCGAGGAAATTGGAATTTCCATAAACGTTGCTGGCTTTCTAGAACCAACCTTGATTCTCACCTCAGCAGTCTTGTCTTCTAATCGTTTACGGTGATGTGCTTCATCTCGAAGTCTTTCTTCCAAGTCTCTAATTTTACCCTGATTTACCAAACAAAGGGACAAAATTGAGACGACTTGCGCGCTACTGAGAGCCTTCTGACGAAAGGATTGTTGTTACAAGCTCAACATCGAAATTACAAAATTGATTCACTCCAAAATTGACAATTTGAAGACCCTCCCTCTTTCTATGTATTATCATTTTTATAAACTATATGAAGACGTTTCCTGAGGTTGACATCAGGCAGTGTCTCTCTTCTTAGAGGGTACAAGCCAGGATAAAAACCTCACCTCAGCGAGTGAGTGTGAAGCAGTAAGCTTCATATGTTCCCTCTCTAGTCCTGTTAGTTTGCCCAGCTGCCCCTTGATTTCATCTGCTGAGTGCTGTGTCATCTGCTGAGCTAGCATGGCCGACCTCTGTACTGCTGTGTCGCGATCATTCTCGGCTGAATGGACCATCTTACGCATGTAATCAAGCTGCTTCTCAAGTAAGTTGCATCTGGCCTCTGCTGAATGCAGGTCAGTTTGCAGCTCTGAAATTACAAAATTATAATTAAGATACAAAGTCAGCTAATCGAAAACTAGAGTGCACACTTTTTTGTCTTTATTTTGTCTGTTGTGCCCTTTGTGTTGTAATTATTAGTAATAATTATTGAACATAAATAAAAAATTTTATTAAAAAAGGCATATTCGATTACCTTCATTCTGTTTGCTGATAACACCAGTGTTGATGCTTCTAACAGTTTTCTCTTTCTGTAACACTTCTTTGTAATGCTTAGACTCCACTGCCAGTCTCTTCAGGTTCTCTTCTGCCTCAGTCCTTTCAAGTTCTAAATTGCGGATCTTTTCTTGCAGCCCCTTTAATGCTGATATCACAGCTGATTTATAACAAAGAGGGAGTAAGGATGAGTCAAACCTTTGTCTATTGCTTGGGGTAGAATTGAAAAAGGTCCATCTAACACATAGGGGTAGGGTGGAAAACCTTGCATCTCACACTTGGGAGGAAGGGTGAATTAACCTTTCATCTAACACTTTGTGAGGAAGGGTGGAAATAAACCTTTCATTTCACACTTGGGGGAAGGGTACCTGAAAAACTTTCATCTCACACTTGGGGGGAAGGGTACTAGGAAAACCCCTTTATCTCTCATTTGGGGGGAAGGGTTAGGAAATCATTTTGTCTCAAAACAATTCCATCTCACACTTGGGGTGGGGTAGGATGGACAAAGACTATTGTCCCACACACAAGTGGAAGGGTGGGAAAGGTTTCTCAATGTGCTTGGGAATAGTCTCAGAGTGGGCATTTTAAGCTGTGGATGGGTTCTTGGACAGAAATGAGTTGATGCTAATCAATTAAAGGACTGAATAAAATCAACAATGATCAACAGACCTCTGCTGTTTGTTTGTGGGGCACTACCCCTGGGCGTGGCCAGCCCCTCGGCACGATACTTGGTGACATGGGGGAAGTCCTGATATGATGAAATAGAACTGTTGGCCACAGATCTGATGCTACTCCTGTGTGGTGAGTATGCACCCAAGCCTGCTGGGTTTAACTGGAACAACATCATATTGGATTATAATTGAGCAAAATGAACTGATTTGCCTGCTAGCAGGAGTGTTTTAAGCCCTGGCCAAACGAAACGCAAGTTCATGCAAGTTGTGACTTGCACTGACTTGTGTTGAGGTGGCCAAACGAGATGCAAGTTTTGATGCAAGTTGAGTTTTTTGGTGCTTTTGCGCTTGTAATGATGACATGATCACACCACTTTCGAACACAGAGCGCACGCTCAAGCTGGGGTTTTTCTTGTTAAAAAGATGAAAGAAATGAATAATCTCACCCACTGTCTTGTAAATAACAGCTAGAAATATAAACACAACATTTTCATGACTTGTTTGGGTCATAATATTTCGTTATTTTGGAAAATGAAGAAAATTGGAAACTTGCATCAACTTGCATACACTTGTGACGTGGTGGCCAAACGAGACGCAAGTTGTCGTAAGTTGCACAAAAATTTGAACATGTTCAAAGTGGATGCAAGTGAACACAAGTCATCGCAAGTCCACGCAAGTTGGTAGCCAAATGAGCGCAAGTCAATGCAAGTAGCAAAACTTGTGTTTCGTTTGGCCAGGGCTTTAGATTGTTTTATGTTGAGAATCACAATGCACCTGATGCTGGCACCATCTGGGACCCCCTTAAAATTTGGCCTATGGCAGAGGGGTGGCCCAATTTTTTTCACCTCAAAGATGACACCTCCATTGGGTTCATCAGGATTTTATACACAACACCAATTAAGCTAATCATGAGGGATGTTAAATAACCTGGTCTTGCACAAAAATTTGAACATGTTCAAAGTGGACGCAGGTGAACACAAGTCATCGAAGTCCACGCAAGTTGATGGCCAAATGCTCAGTGACAGAACTCTCTTAAACAATATATGAATGGACCCCTGACTCATGATTGTAAACTGCACTGTAAAACTGCAGTCCGCATCTTAGAGATCGGACATCTCGCAATTTGTAAAGTGCTTAGAGCCTTATGGAATTAAGCGCTATATAAACATGTTACAATTTATTTTTTTTTTTAAATTTATTCAGACGATTAACTGATCTAGCAGTTCAGGGTCTGAAATTATCTGAATTCCTCAGAGTTGACTAATGTTTTAAGGTGATTGATTGTGTTTCAGAAAATGATTACTGTTTTGAATACCAGTACATTGTTTGTTGAATACATGTTTGTTGAATGCATGTAAATGAAACACATTTCCAGTGGTTTTCATTGTCATGACTGTAGTCTGAAATCTTCACTTAAATCTTCTTAATTATCTTTTTTCTTACGAGCTACAGTTAAAATAAAAGGATTCTGAACATTTCTTGGAGGACACCAATATGAAAATACATGGTCTACAAAATTTCCGCAACATTTTTGAACATGTTGATGACATGGACCATTTGGTAAATAAGAGTTGAAAAATAACTTGATTCTCATTGAATCGCTAGAGGCAATATCTCATGATAAGAGTGGAATAAATAAATAGATATCCTTCCTCATACAAAGTCCCTATCTGGAGCCAGCATTGGCGGATCCAGGGGTGGTGCTTTGGGTGTGGACACACCCCCTTTGCAATGCAAAAATGGTTTGAAATGGCAAAATGTAGTCCAAGACTGTAGGTTTATAGTAGCCCTATTGACAAATCTGGCTCTTCAAAACAGGAAATGCTTCCCGTTTTCCAAAATGCTGGATCCGTCCCTGGCCAGCTAATGTGTGTTTCCAGAAATTATCCATACCCCCCCTAGTGAAGGGATTGGAAATTCCGGAGGGGTGGGGGGGTCAATTTACCTGATCTTTTCCATACAAATACTGTATTTTTCTTCGGAAATTCCAGAGGGGTGGGGGTGGGTGGGGGGGGGGGGGGGGGTCACTTTTCAACACCCTTCCGTCGGGGGGGTATGGATATTTTTTGGAACCACACAATGGTAAAAAAAGGAAACTCTGCAAAATGTCTCTGTTTAATCTAAACAAAAGGTAACCCTGGTCAGTAAGCCCATCAATGGCTTTGCAGTTTTGTCCACTGCTGAGTGATAATTCAAGATAAGAATGGAACAATCGATTTGGTATTAACAAATACAAAAGGTTAAAAATAACAACAATGTCAATTACAAAACTCAGGATAACAAAACTTAATTTTTAGAAAGGGCACTTAAACTACTGTTAAGAAGAAAAAAGATTATAAAAATGAAGTTCTGGAATGAGATATGATCCTTTCTATAACATAATTTTCAGCCACAAACAAAACTTTGATCTCCTGGACACAAAGTCGGTTATTATGGCTTCTTTCGTTTTCTTCATACTACAATTACAAAAAATAATGTTCAAGTTCATGGCTGTTGCATGGCTTCAGCTCGGTATACTTAAATGCAGAAGGTTAGACAAATCTTGAGATATCAATGAAAGAAGCGTGTAGGAAAGTTTACGGAGCTCCTGCAGGCTAAAACCAGTTTACTGTATAATTCAATAGATCATAAACCGCTTCACTGGTTCACAGCGTCTGAGCAAACAAACACTGCAACAACGCACCGAGTTGTGTTTGTGATGAGGCGAAGACGCGATGAGTCAGTTCAGCATAATAAACCACTCACCCCAACATCTCGGTCCTCCATCGAACACTTCTACAAACTAAATAACTATTTCTGATGATTCCTCGTCAGCTTTAGCACAGATATAGTAAATAAATCCGTATAAAACTCAGTTGTGTTTGTGCTCGACTTTACAACTTTTGACGCTTTGTAGCTAAATGTCCGTTTTTTTGAAGGGGATTACCGCTTGACAACTAAAACGTAGGCTCAGGTACTATGGCGGAACCGCGTTATTCTGTTTTAATTCAATTTTAGCATTGACTTTGCAATTATAAAGGTAAGATAAAACATTTTGACAAACATTTACAGGAATATAAACGATAGTAAACTGTTAGCTCAAATAAATTCTAGGACATAAAAAACTGCTACTCACGGTCTTCCTGTGTTTCTCCCGTCGTCCTCTGCGCGCACATCAGAATTAAAAATGGCGGCCAATCTTGAAAGTGGTGTGTAACATTACTGCAATAAATAAACCAGTATTCCTGCAAGATCCTGGAATAAAATGTGGCGCTCTCTGAGGCGATTAGTAACTGGAGACGTGACGAGTTGTTTGTCAAGGCTGAGGTGGGTAAAGATTTGACCGGTTGTTAACTTCACTGACACACGTGCAAAACAAAATGCCAGAAAGAATGAATCAGCAACTTCGCTCAATCTAACCAAGTCGACGTCAAAGTTGTTGCATAATTTTAATTATTGCCCACATACATTTTTAGGTTTGTCAATAGTTTACTGCTCCATATTCATATCAACTCTATATTCATAACTGTTGGAATCCGTAGAGTACTTGCATATTATTTTGCTGTCATGTGGGATTGGCCGTTTTCACACTAGAAGATGAACAAATCGTCTGGACAGACAAATCGTCTGATGATTTGTTCGTCTAATGTGAATTTAAGTCGAACTTTGGTCGATTTGTCTGTCTAAACCCTAAACCCTAACCTCTTCCTAGACAGCCAAACAAATTTAGACAATTTGTTCGTGTGAAAATTTGTTCATCCCATTTTCACTTCAGACAATTTGTTCATCTTAAGATGATTTGTCTGTCCAGATGATTTGTTCTTCTCTAGTCTGAAAATGGCCATTGCATCAACATATTTGGGAAAGGCTGCAGAATACCCCCTTGTGTATAGCACTATACCCTAAAAGAAATGTGTCAACGCATCAACATGCTGAGGATAACTTATTCATTATTCACATAGCCTCATTCTACAGTGTGCTTGAGAGGACTATGAAAGCAGTTGATGTGTTTATATATTGAACGTGTTGACCAGTTGACACATGAGAAGTTGACAATATGACATATTGACAAGTTGATGTGATGACAAGTTTTCGGGAAGGCTATACACAAGGAGGTATTATGCAGTTGCTCCCATATTTGTATCTCCCAATAAGCACTATAGTGCCCTGTGCTTCCATACATGTAATTATGATTTCTTCCTTGAGACCTGGACAAAGGAAAAGATATGTTTAGAATTTGAAAAGATGAAGATTTTGTGACATGTCGACCTTGCAGGACACTTGACACCATGATGCTTACGAGAGGCATATGCAGAAAGGCAAAGTACTTACAAAACTTTAGTGGATGAGAATCAATCTAACCTTGTTGGGACTTGCAGGGAGTAGCTGAAGCTATCAAAAATATCAAAAATATTGATGGATATAGTTTTCTAATATTCAGTCCCCAAATTTGGTGATACAATCCATTCTTTCTTAGGCTTCACTCCTCCTTCCCTCTCTTGAAAATGTGCTCTGCAGGTCATGGATATTTTATGTTTTGAATTAATAATTATGATAAATCTAAAAGAATCCTCTTGCATTATCAGACCAAGATACTTGTGTGCCAAAACAGAATCTGACCAACAAGCAACAACAAGCTCAGTACTAGATTTAGTAGGTAAGTACACATCATGTGGCACATTTTTTAATTTCTCAGATACTATCTCTTTGATTGTCTGGACATTCTGTGCAACCTTATCAAAATTGTGGGCACCAGGCATTTTTGTGGATTTTCTATTCACTTTTGTGACTGAAAAGATAAAAGACAAGCCCTTGATTGTAATAATGATAATGATTATCAAAATGCTGGTGACATATTAATTGTTGATTTTGATTTGGCTAATATTTTTCTTTTTCATATTATTTGTTAATTTTAGGTGAGCTTAATACAGGGGACAAACTGCATGGCTACACTGTAACCAAGGTATTAAACAACACTGCTACTCTATACATGGTCAATATTCTTTAAACCAAGGGATTGATCAACACTTGTGATTAGTACGCAATGCCAATCCGCATGGGAAAGGGTATTGGGAAATGACAGAAAGGGACTGAAACAGATGAATTAAATTAGCCAACAATTTGAGCTTTACTTCAGCTGCTCTTCTTCAGAAATTTTAATGTGTTAAATATAATCTGATACAATTAAGAGACCATAATTGGCTTGGCAAACTTTAAATGCATAAAACCTGTTGACATTGCACTTTTCTTCAATGAATATTTTGTCTTTCATGGTCCTTGTCATTGTTGTTCATTCATGGTCCAAAAATGAAATTGTATCCTATGCACTTTCAGACTACTTTAGTTAGAAGCACAAAATTAATTCCTTAACGTCCTTGGTAACAACAAATCGCAACATAATATTGCGGTGATTGGGTCCTCGCCCAACATCCAATATTTTATTACTCTGATACAAAATTCTACATGGCATATGTATCATGATATAATGTATTATATGTATTATGAAATAATACTGTTAAGCATTCAGCATTAATGTCAACACGTGACTGTTGGAATTAAATTAAAATTAAACTGAATGTATACAAAGCAAGAACCCACAATGGCGGGAAACTGAACAACAGCCATATATAAACAACTCACTCATTAGCATATATTACCATATCAATACACTAAGGTCCAGGCCCTTTCGTCCATAAAGGAAACCATTTCTCTTTTCGTTACCTATTCATTGCATTCATAGTTCACTACAAGAGAAATTCAAATCCATTAGCAGAAGTGATGAGCAAGAATTCATTGAGCAATTTGCTTTGCTGCATCACATCTTGCAGGTCACTCCCGTGGAAGAGTTGTCACTTGTGTCTGTCCAACTTACCCATGATGCGACAGGTGCAGAGCATTTGCACATTGCTAGAGATGATGCCAATAATGTATTTGGGTAGGTTGAAAATCTTGACCTGGAGAGTAGGTTTTATACCTTCAGTAAATGAATAAAGGTTCAAGACATTTGGGAAGGGAGGGGCACATTGCCGAAGGAGGAGGCCTTACTATATAAAACAATTTATCTTTAAGATAAAATTTGCTCACATTTTTCCTAATAAATTTTCCTCTCACAAAGAACGACTCAATTTTCCTTAGCATTCTTCAGAACTATTGTGAAAAACCTATTATAAAAGCATACCTGTCAACCTCAGAGGCTCTGAAACCTGGAGAATTCGTCGGACCCATCTCATTTTCCCGAGCCTTTCCCGAAACCTTTCCAAAACCCTGCTGACAAAACGTCTGAACTATCTCCAAATCTTTGCCAATGGTGCAGACTTCATTTGCCTTTTTTATGTCTGACTATGAATCAGAATATTTTGAAAAACTGGGGATTAACACTGTAGACCGGAGATTTGTTAAAAAACCTGGAGACTCCCGGGGATACCTGGAGAGTTGCCAGGTATGTTAAAGCAGGATCTACAGGGCTGCAAATCGTGACTGATACAGCCACAAAAGGGACAAACAATTTTCACATTAGTTGCAAAATATTGCTCTCAAATTGTGAAGGTAGTACTCTTAATGTTCATTTGAATAGCCAGTGCAGCAAAGTCTTTGGCATTTTACATGCAAACAGAAGTCGCCTTGGCCATTTGGTAGGTTTTGGGATAAAATCACTAAAAATAGGAGAGGAGGAAGCGGGTTCTATGATGTGAGAGAGTGGTATACGCCTCTGGTTTAATTTCAAACCCTGATCTTATAGGATACAAGATCATGACATGCAAGATGAGATCTTTTATTTATTAATTGTTTGTTTTTAGAACCCAATGTAAATATTTAGTGTTTTAGTGTGTATTATTGTTGTTTAACTATTATAAGCCCTATTGGACCCTTCATAAATCATCATTATTTATCATATCAGGGTTGGCTTGCGCACTACACCCATGGACAGCACAGGAGTCCCACACATCTTGGAACACACAGCTCTTTGTGGTTCAGACAAGTTTCCCTGCCGAGATCCCTTTTTCAAAATGCTCAACAGATCGCTTGCAAACTTCATGAATGCCTTCACAGGTGAGTGTTGTCTCATGGTCTAGAAATTCGAGGAATTTTGTAGACAAACGGTCAAAATAAGGTTACAGATTAGTATAACATGTATTGACTAGATTTTGGTATCTTTTGAAAGGGGAGAATATAGGAAATGACTCGACATTAGGCCGCGAAGAAATGATAAAGAAAACTCTAAAAAAAACTGAACTTTTGAAATTTGCCGACCCAAGGAAAAATGGGTGAAAAATTTGATTCCAAAGTAAATAGCACTCGTACCCTGGAAACCAGAGGTCCAAAGAATTAAAATTTTCGAGCGAAGCGATAAAATTTTAGGCAAGGTCGAGCGCAGCGAGACTTTGCCACGAGGAGCGAAGAGACGAGCCTCTGGGGGCATCTGGTACGATTCCACGACTTCGTACCCACACCCACGACTTCGTACCCGCTACCCACGACTTCGTACCCGCTACCCACGACCATAAGTCAAACTCACTCGAACGTGGCACAAAATCTAAATGTAAACACACTTTTTGACAGCTGTCACGACAGGCGCGGCGGGTATGTGAAGGAAAACCGGTTTTTCCCGACACGCTAATTGGATAACTGTCAACCGGGGTTCCAAGTCGTGGGTAGGGATTTTTCGGATATTTTATTGAAGTGTTTGTTGAAAATGTTTTTTAGTATAATTCATATGATTCAAGTGACTTTTAAGATTTTCACAAAAATTAAGGGGTATTTTTTTAGTTCTCGTAATAAAGTGCCGCGCATGGGTGTCGAAATTTACGAGAGTTTAGTTCACACCATCACATTGACCGTCTTGATCGATATCCCAAAAGGGAAAATAAACGGCAATCTTGCAACTGTTGTGAAAACTGCTTTTATTCCTTTGCTTTCAATGATGACTTGGTGATATCGTGTACAAGTAAAATGCTCAGCACCGCCTTCCGCCATGCGCTGAAGAGGAAAATGTCGAAAATGTGTGAATTATTTTTGTAAGCGTTCGCGCAAGAGTTTGACACGATATCTTTTTGGGGACGCCAAACGAATTTCGATTCACAGCCTACAGTCTCCCACTATATTACTCAGTGTTGACCTATTTTCTGGAAACTTGTCCAGATCTAAAAGAAAAACTTGGAGCGATCAATGCTTCCGTCTCGTCGACACAATCTCCACTCCCAGCATAAATGATCTCGATCCATGTCGCGATCGTTTCCTATTATATCATTTAAATAATCCAGGTCGTCCGTTCCTGGATATCGTACAAGATGAATAAAAAATGAAGCTTCTACTTTGAGTATAGGTACTTACATCAAACGGATGAGCTTGAATGTGGTTGAAAACCACATCCAATGCCAGGGTCTCCAGCCGGCCAAGTGGAACGCGGCTGATGAGTAAAAACAGTCTCCGTCGCCTGGGGGATCGTGAATAATCTCGAAACCCAGGCTTTCTAGGTGTTTTTGCATTGTTTTAAGAGATAAAACTGTTGGAAATTGAAATATATGACTTCGAACGACTTCGAACAGAATGTGCGAAAATGCTGGTGTATTTATTTATATTCAATGGCGAGAAAACACTGACTCAGAACCTCTGGTGCATTTTTGTGGACCCTTTGACCAGGAAAGTACCTTGCAAAAAACTATGATACCATAATATAAATGATTTCTCATATTTTGCGGTTTGAAAGCATCGGGTATAGCGCGGCACTTTATTACGAGAACTAAAAAAATACCCCTTAACGCGATTTTTCAAAAGCCACTTGAATCATATGAATTATACTAAAAAATATTCTGCAAACGCTTAATTGAAAAATCCGAAAAATCCCTACCCACGACTTGGACCCCACACCCACGACTTCGTACCCACACCCACGACTTGTACCCGCTACCCACGACCATAAGTCAAACTCCGTTCGAGTTACAGTCGAAGCTCTCTGTGTGACCGCTCTCGTAAGCGACCAGCTCCTATAACGACCATTTTTCCGAAACCCCGTTTGAATTGTCACACAAACTCTGTTATTTCAAGCTCTCGTAAGCGACCGCCTTATCGATGCGACCAGCTCCGTTAGCGACCACAATTTCAAATCACCAACATAGATTTTCTATTGTTGTTAAGCTCTCGTAAGCGACCACAGAACTTTTTGTCTTTTAAACATCAGTCATCACCTGATAAATATCATATCATGTATTAGTTGAAATCACATGAACAACGAAAATGCCATCCGTAGTGTGGCAAGTGTCAACAGAGTACCTTTCTAATTTCTAGATTAAACTATTTTAAGCATTAGTATCACGTGATAGTTTCTAGATTTATTGTACTAAGCTCTCGTAAGCGACCAACACCTATTGTTCAAGTAGGAAGCCGCTTGGTGGTCGCTTACGAGAGCCGTTCTCGTAAGCGACCAGCTCCGTTAACGACCGCAATTTTTAGTTCCGGAGGTGGTCACTTACGAGAGCTTCGACTGTACGACAGTTTCTACACTTTTTAATAGTACTGAGATATTTTTTGTTGGCGATGAAAAGAACGCCGGTAAAATACGCTACGAGTAGTTCGACAGAAATATGTAGAATCCCCTCCTCGTCTACTTCTTGGTCGAAAAGTATCCTGCCCCCTCGTTTGTTGGAACTCAGTTTCGATCAGTTGGGAGACGTTATTACCGACAACATTGGACAAATTACTAGGAGAATTGGCTTGGAAGAGTAGCTACCACAACCACTATTCAGTCTTTCCCGAGAAACAACACAAACGCGAAAGGGCAGAGTTTCAGCCTCTGGTCCCCAGGGTATAGCACTCAGTCCCCATAGGTCCTGAATAATCGTTGGAAATTTTTTCTCATGTTTCCATTAAAATTTCTTTGCGCCCTAAATACAAGTCACTACCTGTACGGAAACCTTTAAAAAGAAACTAAAATCTTGTCGATTGACTCTATACTTTTCTGTAATGTAATTTTTGGCCGCTTATTGCTCGAAGTTATAATAACGTTTCTTAAGACTTCTTGGCCCAGCAGTATGCATTTAACAAGGTTTTATGGTGCACTGTAATTATTTGATTAGAATACTGCATATGCATTGCCATAGCTAGCAGGGGTGGGTGGGAGGGAGGGAGGGGGCAGAGGGAGCAGTTTGAACACTGGGGAAAACAAAGGATGACCACATAAATCTCAAGTTTACCTGTTTTTGCGCAAAGTGATAGCCAAAACGCTGTGTCATTATGCATTCGCTTTAGAGCGGTTTCCACATGACTGTCGTGAAACAAATCGCAAAGTAATTACACCAATTTTGAACAGAACCTATATATAGGAGTAATTACAAAGTAATAGGACATTTGCACTATTGCGTCATTTGACTACGACTACCAGAATCCTTTTCAGTTTTCTTTTCACATGCAGATAAACCGCTATTGGAAACAATAGGCGGTAATTACACGAACAAAAGGGACAACGCAAAGGTTTCTGGTAGTTGTAGTAAAATACGTCATAATGAAAATTTCCTATTGCGAATTACTCACGACAGTCATCTGAAATCCGCTCTAAGAGCAAATTTTACCAGATTTCGCGTGTTTGGTAATTTCGCGGGGTTTCGCAGATTTAACACAATTTAGCGACTCCGCGACCGTGCGAAATATTAAAGAAGCCTTGAATAATATGACTACGTAGGCTTTAAAACCAATTTTTTACCATAAAATGTAAACGAAACTTTGATGGGCAGAAACCAAAACGCAGTATGGAGTTCGGAAATGTAAAGTGCGAAGTTTTGATTGAAACGTAACGCGACCTGTGCGTTTGGCATCGTCCTGAATGATGCAGGGATGTCAACTCCCCCGGTTTTGCCGGGAGTCTCCCGGTTTTTTAAATCATCTCCCGGACTCCGGTTTTTAAGTAAAATCTCCCGGTTTTCTTAGAAAAATCGCTTCTGGACCTTAAAAAACGCTAAAATACAGCAAAAGCTTGGACATATTTAGGTCTTTTCCTGTCTCAAAAGCAAAATATTTGGGTGTCTCAAGGTTTTTCGAGCGGCAGGGTTGACGTCCCTGGATGTTGGAGCTGAACAAAGGCCATTTGGGAATCTTCCGAATATGTAGATTTCAATTTGTGCCACAATTTAATGAATTGTGATAGAAATGTCATTTCTTTTTCAGCAAGTGATTTCACCATGTATCCATTTTCAACTCAAAACTCCAAGGATTTCTGGAATCTGCTGTCTGTTTATCTGGATGCAGTTTTCTTTCCAAGACTACGAGAGTTAGACTTCTGGTATGTGCTATTTTGTAATGCAAAGTTACATTACAGCTGTTTCAGGTAACACGCGACCCAGCGTGTTCAAACGAGAGGGGTTTTGGCAGTTGGGTTTTCCTGTGTAGTCAATCAAACCATGTGAGCCAATCAGATCCTTGCCTAGTTTCGCCTAGTGCAGTGAATTGGCTTCTGTCGCGACATGTCTCGCAAGGGAATCCAATCGAATGCACTGAGTAAGGATATGATTAGCTCACACGGACACGGATTGCATTGATAGACAGCACAGAAAACCCAAGTGCCAAACTCGGCGAAGTCGCGTGTTACCTGAAACAGCTGTAATATTTTGTCTAGGCTCTGTTTGTTTCCGTTGTAAAACATTATAAATATTTATGTCATAGAAAAGCTACCAGAAAAAAAGTGACGAAATATTTTGATCCTTTTCATTTCTTCGCATCGCACAACAAAGAAATACATATATGTTATTTACAGACTGGGAGTTCCGTATAGGGAAAAACTGTGACCGAGGGCTGGAAAAAATAAAACTAAGTAATATTATTATTCAGCCATGCCACTATCTCGGTTCTGATTGGCTAAGAGTACGCAGCGAAACCTTGTTGGCGCGCAGTGCCTGACGTCATACTACAGACATTAGGATTGATGCACTCTAATGACGTCATAACGCAAGCCAATAGGTTTGGCCGCCATCTTGGTTTTCATTTCCGAATTGAAAGCCGGTTTTGCGAATATTCTCGTTGAATCTGTTATGATTTTTGCCAAGAGATCATTGCTCAGGATATCTAAACATCAACTATGGCTATTTGAATTGAATACAAAAGGAAAATACCAATGGACGTAAATGAAGTTAAAAAAAAACCGTGTCGCCGTGCACGGCCTCATCGCTGACTTCGTTTAGCTAGGTAAGAATTCTTGGTTGCTGAATAATAAAACAATTATTGAATTCGGTTTTCGCATGATAGTGAGATTTGTCAACGCCTCGAGTTTAGTGTTATCCGCCACAGCTTCGCTTCGGCAGATAACACAAACCTCGGCGTTGCCAAATCTCACTATCATGCTCAACCTCATCCAATAAGTGTTAATTATGTTGCGGGCTTCCTTTGCGACCAAGTACGTGCCAAAAATGGCGTGTTAATTTAGGGAAGAGGTCAAAACAACGATACTCGATAAGTATCCAGGGATGGTGCATTAGGGTGGTGGGTACCGGATACTACCTACCCCCATAAGTATCCAGTGGTTTTTTTCTCGAAACACAAAATAAGGGATACCCGATTTCATTGCAGAAATGTGTTGTTCTCTTCATGTAGAGCACAATGGTGGGTTTTCATTATGATTCATCAATTATTTATCGAGATATCGGCAGTTGAAAATCCGATTTTTAGGAAAATTGAGAGAGGTGGTGGGTCTCGGGTACCCAACCCCCTAAACTGGATACTTATAAAGTACCGTTGTTTTGACCGTTGTTTAGTCGAGAAAATTTCAGCCCATGATTAACGTTGCTTGCACCGACACATTTGAGATTTTAAATAGCACCAGAAAATATAACCAGTAGGTGTCGAAAAAGTTTAAATTATTTACTTCCTGTTCTCACTGGAAAGAAATGTAGAGAAGACTCCGTAAATCTTCAAATTCGTACTAACTCGCGCGCGCACCAAAAGTGGCGGGAAAAATCAGCCAACAATAATTCATAGGTCAACAAAATATTTGTGTCGGACTTCCTGTGTTGCACCGCGCGCGCTGAAATTGGCGGGGAAAAAATCATCAACTCGAAAACGTTTCCCTGACAGACGCTAAGGATTTTTTATAATAGATATAGCTTTACTGATATTGTTGAGTTCTGAACTCCTGAACACGTGACGGGAAGTGAAACCTAGAAAACGAATTTGCTTGTTGTTTAATTCCCTTGAGGGGCACAAACCGAAAGTGCTTTTAAGGTTACTGAGTACCTTCGCGCACGTGTTCGAAAAAAATCATACACGTCCTTAGTTTAACCAAAACATATCAACCTATATATCGTTGGAAAGCTTATAGAATGGACTAGCGAACTATGGCAAAAAGAAATAATTTTTTCATAATTAGAAATTTTTAAAGGTTTTACTAAAAATTCGGGTGTGAGATTTCCAAGAGCTAACGCTGTCGAACTGCTCGACCTCGACTCCCAAGTAACACATTGTTTCAACCCTTAAAGGTGTTTCTCAAAAACCGTGTCTGCGTTTTTTTAAAATTTTGCTTTGTTCAAAAGTTATCGAACTTTTAAATTTGGAAGGTCAAATTTTGTAGAATTTTCACGCTCTAAAAATTTAAAAATTCATAACTTTTGAAGTAAACAAAATTTAAAAAATCGCAGACACGGTTTTTGAGGAACACCTTTAAGGATTAAAACAATATGTTACTTGGGAGTCATGGTCCAGCAGTTCGACAGCGTTAGCTCGTGAAAATAGCACACCAAAATATTTAATCAATGCTTTAAGAAAAATTACAGGTATCGATAAGTGATTTCTTTTTGCCATAGCCCGCTAGTCAATTCTATAAGCTTTCCAACGATATATAGGTTGTCATATTTTGGTTAAACTAAGGACGTGTATGATTTTTTTTCCGAACAACGTGCGCGAAGGTTCTCAGTAACCTTAATATTTTCTCAGAAATGTCGGTTTACAGAAATGGCTGCTTTGGCTCTTTGTTGATTATTTATTAAATGCTTTTTATGGATGGATAGGGAGGAATTATCAAAGTTATCAAAGTATCGACGATTTAAAAATAGACGGTCCAATACCATAGGCTTTTAAATCATACGGTTTTAAAGATCATACGGCTTTTACAAGCTTGAACGTTTTGAAAATATTTTGCATTTTCGCACATTTTGATTTGTTCAAGTAGAATTTTCAAGTAGAATGTTCTCTCCTCTGAGGGGTGATATTTACTTTAACAGTTGGCAAAATGTCCTAGTGTTTAACATATTACTTTAGTTAGATCCAGATCTAGATATGATATATTACTTTAGTTAAGATCCAGATCTAGATATGATGTATACTTTAGTTAAGATCCAGATCTAGATATGATCTAAGAAGCTTTTAAAATATTGCACTAAAAAGGAGGAAGTGTTTTGGCTCTCTCGTTAGAAGCGATACATGATTACAACTAAAGGCGGATTAATGAACTTGATTGAAACTTTCCTTTTTCTGCTCTTTTATATTCGTTAGTCAACAGCTTATATAACTCTTTTTCTGTGATTTTCTTTTTTGTTTTCTCATTTCGGTTTGTTTCTGTTTTTGCCCGTATCACTTGTATTGCGCTAATGAAATTAAAAACGCCTGTCTGTCTTGCAAGGTCATGGGTTCAAACCTCGGCCGGACCAACACTCAGGATCTTTTTCGCGCCTTCTGGGATAGCGGCATGAAACCTTAGGTCCCGCCTCTCACATGTACTACATTAACCTGAGCCAGAAGCACGTTAGGGAACCACTAGGAAGCGGGAGTGACTGTGCTTTCGACCGTTTGGCAGCAATAAACCTCTTCACCTCGGGCGTAATGTTGTCCCATTTCAGATAAAGTGACATTTATTTGAATATTATTTCTTTGTTTGGTTTGCTTCAATATTCATATATACCGTTTCCGGGAAACGTTGTCACTGGAAAAAGCAACAAAGCTTGGCGCGCTGCGGAGTATGGGTAAAGATCTATTTGAATTTCTGTGCAATATTAGAACCAAACATGCTTAGAAATGTGCTGAAATGTAATAATGTTACCTGTGGTTGCGATAACTTTCTAAATTCAGATCAAACAGTAGCAGTTTAGATGTCCCCATTATCCTTTGCGCTACAAGCTTATAGGCTTTTGGGGTGACAACGTTTCCCGGAAACGGTATATCCTTCGGTGCGCAGCAGAAACACAAAGAAAGAATATTCATGGGAATGCCACTTGATCAAAAATGGGACGACATTACGCCCAAGGTAAAGAGGTCTACTGGCGTCGTGAGATCCAGCGTATTCAGCTTACGGGCTATAAGTCTGGAGAGTAGGTCTCTATACATTTACACTTATTTACATTTTAAGTAATGACTCGATTAAAGCGCACACTTTCTTGTGAAAGCCAATAGCGTCTGGCCACGGCATGATTCGTATGATGCAAGAGGAAGTGTTATCAATCCTTGCCCCATCTAGCCTCGTAGTTCACTTCAGAGACATCGTCGCAGAGGTGTGTCAAGAAGAGTTGTGTCAAGAAATCCAACTAAGGTAGGGCGATGAGACTTCTCTTCTAAGAGCGTATCAAGGCCTTTGGGTCATGTAAGCCACGTTTGGAACTAAAATGACAATAACTTAGTTATTCGGTATCCATCACATGGTTAAATATCGCAAAATCGTTCTAGGAGAACTCTATTAAAATGATATTCAACGAGGCAAACAAACGTCGTTTTACTGCGGTTTTCATAATTCTGCGAACTCTACAGCGGCTTGGATTCCGTCAATCAAGCGAGTGAACAACTCTGGGTGATTTCACGGAGGCAGGTGATAGATCTTCAAAACACAATTTATCACTACAGAATGTAAAGCAAACTCAGAAAACATGCGTGGACTTGACTCGAAGGTTTGATTGGCGGAAGCCAGTAAACGCGCCTACGCCCTTTCACTTTTCTTCCCTTTTTTGCCGAATGACAAGCCAAAACAGTTGATGTTTTTCTAGTCATCCTGGTCTGCCTCATTGGCCGTAGTCTCGCCCACTGTGGCCTTGCTTCTAAAAGGCTTCCCTTTTCAGCCAATTAAGAGACTCTAGAACTTTCCAAGTACCAGCGCGTAAAATAGATCGCTTTTTAAAGTCATTTATCATCAGCCATAGTTCCAATATGTAAATTCAATTTTTAAGATATATTTTTTTAGAGTACTATTTTATATATATTTTCAATTTATATTATATTTAATATGCTTTTTCCATTACAATTGTACTTTCTTAATTTACATAAAGTGATTGTAAAATGACACGTGAATCAGTCTTCGGGCTGCTGAGTGATTTTATTAATAAACGCTTCTTCCGTTCTTACCAGATGAACAACATCAAGCTATTCTCCCTGTTGATTGGACTACTGGCAATCCAATCGTTTCATTTGCCAGTCCTTTCATTTCACAAAGGTGATGCCCCCAAGCGAACATCAGATGCTTGTTTACTTGTCTGCGATCACCGGAGAAATAACTGCAAAGGATCGTGTTTACTTCCGTGCAGATCAGACGTGAGTGCCGCAGCTTGTGCGGAGAAACATCGCAAGTGTGATAAATCGTGTGATGTCAAGTTTAGCTACAAGAATTGTCGAAAGCCATGCTACGATAAGTCACGCCTCTCAGGACGTGGGTTTTAATCGTGAATCAGCAATTACCTGGTGAAAACCGGTCATAAACCTGTTGTGACGAATTTGTAACTTGTTGTAACGGGATTTTGTGATGATCCGTTGTTCAACAGAGGCTGTTATATTAGAAACATAACTATGTAGAAATAAAGCCTTCTGTTGATGAAAGTTGTGTTGTATATTGTTAGCCATTGTCTGTACATATTCAGGCGCGGTATGTTTCTAAGTATTGTTCTAGATCTACTCTCACCAACCAGTTCGATGAGACTTCTTCTGACATGCTCTAGCCCCCTAGAGCATCTATAGCAATGTTGTGCTGTTGGATCTTGTATCCGGGTGCCTCCTCCACAGAGAGACCGCCTTATAGAAAAAAACATTTAATCCCATATGGCGGGCGGATAGGCAGGAAGAGGGCAGAAATCGGAGGAAGAATGCATCTTGATTACTTGTCTTCAAGGGAGGCTGTCACGATACGCGCATGCTCCAGGAACGATCACTGAGCAAAACTATTTAGACCATCCTATCAGAAAACTATTGAAGAATATGTAAAACGTACACGGATGGTTCGAAAAATAGCGAGATTAAAACGGGTTGTTTTCGTGGTTTTCAGCCTTCGCTGGCCATCGTTACGGGACGATACTTCTTTGTTTTGAGACACGCAGAACAGCAGTTGCGTGACAACCTCCCTTTAATGATTTGCGTCATCTTCCCGCCTGCCCACCTGCCAATGTTGGATTTTAACTGTTTTTTTAGGCGGTCTCTCTGTGGAAAGGCCCCTTTGCCAGTGAGACCCTGGGAACGAGGTTGACTTTATGTGCGAATTAGAGCACTTATGTTGTTGGGAGAGACAATCGAATCGTTTATAGGTGACTCCACGAAAAGTCCAAGCGCATTTTCTGTAAATATAAATTCGGTCATAACTTTTATAATATTCGTGTGACGGATATTAAACTTGGAGGACAGTAGGAGGTACGAAAATGGATTCAAGACATTCTCGAACCCAGAGCTCCCGGCTCGAACCTCGCGGGGGAGGCTCTGGTGACAGCCACTGACGCATGCGCGAGATTTAATACAGAGCGGCCCTGGCCAGAAGGGATAACTCAGAAGGAGGTGATTAATAATTCATAGGCTTCACGGTAGAACGAACCTACATATGCCATGTTATGCCATGAAGCTTCGTTCTATTGTTTATGCCTATGAATTATTAGTTACCTCCACTGTGAGTATCCCATCTAGCCACGACCATACAGAGCTGCTTAGAGAAAGACCTTTAAGCGCATGCTCCAACGTGTCAAAATCAACCAATCAGCGATGACTCTCAAATGGACATTCCCAGAGCCTCCTCTGCGAACAGACGAGCCGGAAGCTCTGGGTACGAGAATGGTTTCAAGACATTCTTGATCAAATCCAGAGCTCCCTGGCTCGTCGCCTTGCAGGGGAGGCTCTGGTGACGGCAATTTGAGGGCCTTCGCCGATTGGCTGAAATGGCGCGCACGCGTACATAAAAGTAGCTTACTCTCGCTTCATAAAAACGTATTTGTCAAAAATTACAATGGCATGCGTTTCCTAGTCGTCTGTTCAACCTATGTCGTTGACCTTTGACGCTCTAAAGGTAATGTGAGGCATAAATCCACAATTTTCTTTTGAGCATGCGTCGGTGGCTGTCACCCCGCGAGGTGACGAGCCGGAGAGCTCTGGGTACGAGAATGGGTTTCAAGGCTTCGCGCATGTCAAGTAAAACATGTCACAAAAATGACGATAATCTTAATTTTGACAATTGTTGATAATCGTATTTTTAAGTTGGTCTTGTGCTCTCTTATCAAATGGCTCCAAGAACAGTTGTCGTTTCTAACTCGAACTTGAGCAAACTCTTGTTGTGTTCTGCAAACTTCCATTTTTTTATTTCCAATCGCGAAAATTCTAGCGGCCGAAATTTCAACGAAAAACAAAGACTGTTCTTTGTCAGTGTCGTCAATTTTTCAGACATCCAATTCAATCTAAAAGCATTACCTTTAACAAGTGGCAACCAAAATCATCTCAGAGGGTTCTAGTGTTGTTTTTTAAATGTGTTTATAGCATATTAAACCACTCTCGGCCAATCAGAGTACGCGTTCTCTCGTTGCCATTTTATAATTCAGAGTTTGTGTTTATACTGAATCTCTTATGCAGGCAAGAAGGCTGGCGGTTGGAGCAGGAAGATCTGTCTTCCCCAAAGTCTCATCTCGTATTCAAGGGCATCGTCTTCAATGAAATGAAAGGAGCTCTGGTAAGTAGAGGGAGTTTCTGTAGAAAACCGTTGATGGGAAAAGCTGAATTTCCCAAGGCACACGCATGGGAAGTGTTCGGAATTCGCATGGATAACCATGGGAAATCCGAACATTCCCATTCTTCTACCATGGGAAATTCAGCTTTTCCCATGGATGGGTTTCTGCAGAAATTCCCTGTGAAGATCATCACCCTTCAACAGCGGGGCGTATTCACATTTCAAAAAAGGTTGCACTGAACGAACCTTGACTCTATATTTGTGTCTTGCAATAATCTGGATTCCTACGGGTCCTTAAAACCTGGAAAGTCATGTATTTTAGAAACGCCCTTTTCCAGGCCTCGAAATTTATGGAATTTTACAAAACCTTTCAGTCATTAAAAGTCACGGAGATATTTTCTTGAAGTCAGATATGCATCTTACATAAAAACTATCAACGTCTTTGATAGCTGATATTTGAGTAGAAGAGTTGCTAAATTCTACTATCTTTTGCAGTCCACACCCGAGTCTGTGTTTCTGATGCATGCACAGAGGAAGTTGCTACCAAGCCACACCTATAGTCACGTGAGCGGAGGGGACCCGCTCTGTATACCAGACCTGACGGTGAGCATCAAATGCTTATTTGTTACACATTGGTTGCACGGCTTCAGGTGAAACTTTTAGACTTTTTAAAAACTGTAGCCATTATTTTAGTCACCAGACCATTATTTGCAGTTGCGAAAACTTTATTTTCGATTTTCAAGCATGTCTTTTCAACTGCGCGTGTTAAGCCTGGTGCACACTATCGACATAACGACATAAGGACGTTATGTTGCAACGAAAAAACGTACGGGAAAATAATTGAAACAATCAATATTTTCGATGGATCTTCATTATATTCTTCACCAAAGCAAATCTTATGTTATTTTTTGACGACTTCAACTTTTTGAAACCACTAAATTTTGTTCGCGTGACATGTTTCTTATGTCGTTATGTCGCAAGTGTGCACCAGGCTTTACTGAGAACAGCTGTAATGAAACCATATTTTTTCTTTCCAGTGGGAAGAGCTGAGACGTTTCCATGTCACGCATTACCACCCAAGCAATGCCAGGTATAGTGTCACGCATTACCACCCAAGCAATGCCAGGTATAGTGTCACGCATTACACTCAAGCAATGCCAGGTATAGTGTCACGCATTACACTCAAGCAATGCCAGGTATAGTGTCACGCATTACACTCAAGCAATGCCAGGTATAGTGTCACGCATTACACTCAAGCAATGCCAGGTATAGTGTCACGCATTACCACTCAAGCAATGCCAGGTATAGTGTCACGCATTACACTCAAGCAATGCCAGGTATAGTGTCACGCATTACACTCAAGCAATGCCAGGTATAGTGTCACGCATTACCACCCAAGCAATGCCAGGTATAGTGTCACGCATTACACTCAAGCAATGCCAGGTATAGTGTCACGCATTACCACCCAAGCAATGCCAGGTATAGTGTCACGCATTACCACCCAAGCAATGCCAAGTATAGTGTCACGCATTACCACCCAAGCAATGCCAGGTATAGTGTCACGCATTACACTCAAGCAATGCCAGGTATAGTGTCACGCATTACACTCAAGCAATGCCAGGTATAGTGTCACGCATTACACTCAAGCAATGCCAGGTATAGTGTCACGCATTACCACCCAAGCAATGCCAGGTATAGTGTCACGCATTACACTCAAGCAATGCCAGGTATAGTGTCACGCATTACCACCCAAGCAATGCCAGATATAGTTCCATATCCTCACTATCCTCAAGTGTTTTTGTTGTTATGTTTCTCTACTGTCCTTAATACTTTTAAAGTGAGATGAATATGACAGTTTCCATCTGATTTCAGCAGCTTAACACGACTAGCTCTGCTATCTTCAAGTAGCTTTGTCCTCCTTTCTTTGCATATCTTTTTCTTATACTTGTGCAACATAATTTCAGAGGGCATAATAATTGTTGTTGCTTTCCGCTGCGTGACAGGTTCAGTTCACAAATGAATTGGTCATCTCAGTTGCGTTGAGTTTTTAAGGCTAACAAAATTAAGCTTAACTCAAGTCGGACAAACGTTCTTTAAGTTGACCAGGGGCTCATAAACGGGTTATGGTTGTGGTCGCGACACCCACCACAGCCTTTCTACCTCCCGCAACCTGTACAACGGTGAACGAGCGATGCAAATAGCTTCCTGTATGCAATGCGTACCTATGTTTTTACCAGTCTTGAAAATGTAGCGGAGTCAGTCTGTTTCAACAAAAACGAAAATGGTGACTTACTTTGTATCTACCACTCAGGAGATTTTGCATCCGATTTCAGGTTCTTCACGTACGGCGACATCCCGTTAAAGGATCACCTACAACGTATTGACTCCCTGGCGCTACATACGTTTGATAAGCTATACACAACCACAGATATCCCTCACGAGCCACGCTGGACAAAACCTGTAAGCTATAATTATGCAATGCATTGAAGTGGTTAACCGCGTATTATTATACGACGGTGACGTCATTTTACCATATAAGGGCGTGGTGATATTGTCATATTTGTTCTTACTCGACCAAGTCCACGAGTGTATGTGCACAACTCACAAAAGTATTCACCCAAAGTAATCGTTACGTGATCTGAATTGGTTGGCAACAAGATGTACACACCGTTAGCCGATTTGGTCTATTCAATACACGTTGTTGGGATTTGGTCATTGAACCGCTGAGAGTACAATAGGATTCTTTCCTTGAAAGATTGTTGATTCTTTCCACCAAACAATGGCACTGGACGACCAGTGACCAATTCCCAAAGCAATCTTTTTTGAAAGGTATATACTGACTGTTGTGATTTCTTGTTAGCGAGAAGACCACGTGACTTGTCCTGTTGACCACATGGCGCCTGACCCCGATAAACAGACCACTGTCAGCATCAGCTACTTGCTGGGAAGGTAACACACTACATGTACGATCCCTTGATCACCTTATTAAGCAGACCACCTTTGAGTATTACAACATGTTATAAAAAATTGAACTTCCCTTTTGTTGTGAAGCGTTATTATTATATGGCAACGATAGTACGCGTGCTCTGATTGTCGAAAACGAGAACGAGAAGTCTAATTGTTTTAGTAGAAACCCACTACTAGTGTATTTTGGCAACCTTTTCGAACCTTTCCATGAAAGATTTAGTTTCAACGATTTTTAATGGAATGACTCAGTGACCTCTTTGAGACAAGAGGGACACTGCCACATTTCCACAACATTCTAAAGCTACTTGGACCACTCACTTCTCCAACTTGGATCAATTTGGGGATTATAAGCCCGGGTAGTTTGCTGAACCAGAGAGGGGAATTTCCGAAAAGTCTTGTGCACATATGTGTACACGAACTTTGTTTCATTGAGCGTTAATCTCCTAGATAGCCTTTTAAGATTAAATTGCTTAAATTGCCCCAACTAAAGCCAGACATTTCTCATTCTCGTTTTTATATGGACATCCTATATTCAAGGTCTTTCGATTCAGTCTGCAACCAGAACCTGAGCCTCGTACAGTCAGCATGACTAAAAGGCGCAGTTGATGAGACTGACAAAAATCTATCATAATTGAACCTCCGAGCACTTCACTATCGGAAAGATACTTCTAGTATACATACATAATGATTGGGCAATTCCAGAAAATAAAGGTACCCCCCCCCCCCCCACGGGCGGCACTAGTTTTTGACCCCCCCCCCCCCCCCCCCCCCCCCCCCCCCCCCCCCCCCCTCCCAGGTTAAACCCCCCTCCCAGTGTGGAAGCTATTTACTTTGCAACACACATTTTCAAATCGCTTTCTAAAACAATTTTTCCAAATATAACCAATAGGAAAACACATTAGAATGAGCTAGACCAAGCTTGGAAAGCCTATATATAGTTGTTACCTTTTGCGGATCTTCGAATATTTGAGGCTTAGGAAAAACCCATATAGAAACTCTAAAAAGGAGTAAAAGAAAAACATCTTATTCAACATGCATATTACATGTACCATTTTTGAGAAACGTTTATTAAACTATACCGTTTTGTTCCGGGATTTCATCAGATATGTTATGGAAAGTTGCGGCGGGTTTTGGTGAAAGTTGCGCGTCCACGCAAGCTCAACTTATCCCGTATCGCCAACATCCTTTATATTAATTTCAATGTGTGATTGTACAAAGTTCAACCTGCTGCGTGATTGAACTAACAGTCGAAATCAGTAGAAAATTATGGCGATTCTGTCTTAGAAGGGACAAGTACGAACTGGCAAGCATTCTCTATCTATCGAATGGCGGCGAAGACTGTTTTTCCGCGAGTGAAATGACGTTCTTTTCTTTCTGAAAAAACGGTATTTTAGCAGACTGAAAAACACGCGAACTCCTTCAGAAGTTGGGCATCTTCAGACCCCCCCCCCCCCCCTTGTGACAAGAAATCCAGCTTCGAACCCCCCCCCCCCCCTTGCAATCAGAATTCCGAGCTCTTAAACCCCCCCCCCCCCCATCCCTTCGGAATTTCCAAATGCCGCCCGTGGGGAGGGGGGGGGGGGGGGGTACCTTTATTTTCTGGAATTGCCCATTACCAATTTCACTGTACGTCAAGCTGAAAACGTCAAACCTTCCGTAGCCTGCTAGCCGGCTCTCCAGTGGGTTTTTTCGGATATTCGATTTTTGACGCGCGGGATTCCTGTGTCACGGGAATCCCGACGCCACAGGATCCCCGCGCGCGCCCTAACGAATTCTTCTCTGGAAAACCCACTGGAGAGCCGGCTCGCAGGCTAAAGCTTCCGCGCTGTCACAAAGAAAAATAGCTTTGCATCAGTGGACGTTATAGGTACGTCTGACTCCACAGACTTGTAATATGTCACGACCAGACCTGCCGATTCTAGAGCCTCTATAAGAAACTCCTTCGTGATATAAAATGAGTGGCGTGTCTCGTTTTCTCCCACGTATTGGTAAGTCGTTTCTTCACCTGTGCCACAATAAAGAAGATATCCTTCGAGCTTCATTAGCTCAGCCAGTTTACGAATGGCCTCTTTGAACTGTTCCTTGCTACAAATACAGCATTCTAAGCAGTAGTTAATGGATACGACATCATAAGGAGGTCTTAATTCCATCGGCAAATTTGCTACGTCGATGATGTCTTCCTTATTGATGTCACAATGTACGACCGCTTTGATTTTCTCTCTGATCTCCTCTTCTCGTTTTATAACCTCGTCTTTCTGTCTGCCTTCCAGCTCTGCCACTATGTGTTTCACAGTAGGGTGCCAGTCAAAGGCATCGTCTTCCTTCTTGCGCCACAAATTAATAGCTCTTAGGCAATCAAAATCAAAGTCACTGAATACGATGTGTTTTAGATGTGGAGCAGCGCTGATGAGTGGGTAAATACATGGGCCTCCACCAAACTCGAGAAACGTGAGATTTTTCTCTTCAATTTTCTGCCAAAAGCCGTGCAACTCTATAAAGTTGAAACGAAAGAGAGATGCCGAGGCACCATCGATCAAGGCCAAGTAATTGGTAATCGAAGTAAAAAACTTTCCATAGGGCATGCCAGCATTCATTTTTCAGGAGAAACTGCTATAGAGAAGTGTCCGGCGCTATTGAAAGGTGGAGGACTTCTGCATCTCAGGGGTCAAATGTCATTTAGAACATGTCTATCATTAAAGTAGCAGTTTCACTAGGTTGATATTTCACAATTAGACTACGATTTTCTATGAGTCAATAGATAGTTAACGAGGTGCATAGCGCCGAGTTGACTATTTGACTCATAGAAAACGAGAACGAGTAGTCTAATTGTTTTACTAGAAACCGACTAGCAAACTACCTTCGAGTTGTTGTTAAAACGTATTTATGTTCATGGTTTTAGAAAGTTTTGCGCTAGCGTTTTCGCTACTCACTATCTATTACGTGATAGATAGTGAGTAGCGGAGCCAATCAGAATGCAGGATTCGTTATAGTATGCGAGTGGGTTTCTACTGAAACCTGATAGCTTGGGATTAAATCCCATACTAATGTGGGGGCACAACAGAACATTTAAAAATAATTACACAGGAGCTAGACTAGTCTGCCGACACGGCAAAAGTGCTGCTTATGTTCATTTTTTTTTTTTTTGCCGAGTTACACCAACAGCGTGTCGAGCTGTTTTTTTTGCCAACAGCCATGTCGATAAACCAGCATATCGCCACTGTGAAGCGCGCAAGCGTCTGTGTACGGAGAAAACTTCATTTACTGACAACAGTTGCGACACTTCGAATTTAGAGCAGCAAATATACAGGGACGTCGATGGAATTTTGATATAGAAAGGTCACGACTTTCATGCCAACCTCTGCATATTGTTGTAATATGAGCAGTTTGTTTCTATCGTACGCGTGATGAGAGGGTTTTGTTTCGTGCGTTATTGTTTTTCTTGGCTAGCTCTGTTGGTAATTACACGGCAGTATGCCTTTACTTTTGTCAATAAATGAAGTCTCGCATGGAATTGTGGTAAAAAAATCTCGGCTTTAATTGCTACCACAATCCTTTGCGATTAGCCCATGTTTGAAAGCGACCCCCGATTAGAGAGCTGCTTGCTCGGTCGCCTCAGGCTCCCTCGCTGCGCAGCAATAACTGTTATAAAAATATAAAACTATGTATGTATAATAAAATACTTTATGTCATTAAAAGTACTACGAGTTACATAAGGTACAGTTCTTACAGCCATCATCTAAAAGTCAAAAAGTAGAACAAAGTCTTTTTTTCTTTTAAAATAGGGCAATAATTTGACTTCTCTTTCCTTCGAAGAATGCTTGCCCCATAACTTAGGTCCTAAGTAGCGTAACGAGTGTTTGCCATATTTTATAGTGTCAAACCTGGGTACTGAATAATCTGGCTGTATAAGGTTATGTTGAGACTTAAGCCCGCCCAGTGCACACTAGCGACACAAGGACATAAGGACGTTATGTTGCAACGAAAAAAGTACGGGAAAATAATTGAAACAATCAATAGTTTCCATGGATCTTCATTAGATTACTTCACCAAAGCAATCTTATGTTATTTTTTGTGGACTTCAACTTCTTGAGACCATAAATTTTGATCGCGTGACATTTTTCTTATGTCGTTATGTCGCAAGTGTGCACCAGGCTTTATTAAAAATGCTTCAGATGTTTGGAGGACTCAGTTTATACTTGACTTTATACATCAATATGCGTACGTCTTGTAAACGTCTATTCAACACAGTCGGTACTGCTCTTACAAGTAGGTGCTGATAGGATGAATTATTCTCATTAAAGACGGCTAGATGCAAATGACTGTAGTTTAATGTTTGCATGTTTGTTGTAGCACCACAGATCCATTTGAATCATTCACCATGGGTATCTTGTCGTCGTTACTGACTGGTGGACCAACCTCTCCTTTCTACCAAGCTCTCATTGAACCCAACATCGGCTCAGACTTCTCGCCAGGGACTGGGTGAGTGGCGTCTTTTTCTTAGCTTGCAAGAAAACAAACGAGCCGCAGGCCGGCTAGGGGCTCTGGCCTGCGAGCCCGCACTTCAGTGATTTTTTTCGGATATTTGACATATCGAGAAAGTTCCCGTTGAAATGTGTCGTTTTCTAAAATTTCCTTATATGGAAGTTTCTCCTTACCATATTTGGAAGTCCAGAAGTTTTCCTAGCTTATTTATTGCCCTAAATTGTCAAAACGTTCACCAAAGCTTGCAGGTTTTGGAGAGAATCGCTGTTCTTGTAGGCTGCCATCTTTATTTTGGCCCCGGAAATTCAAACACAGGTAGCCCGCGTCACGCACGGGTTGGCATTGACAAAAACGACACATTTATCTTGATATGCTTTTTTTGGCGCGCGGGATTCCTGTTTCTGTGACACAGGAATCCCGCGCGCCAAAAAAAAAAAAAAAAAAACGGAGAGCCTTTTTTATTTATTTATTTTATAGCTTTTTATTAAGTTTATAGACTCTATTACAATTCTAATTTACACATTAGAGCGGATTTCACATGACTGTCAACACTTGTTATGTAATTGCGATTGCTTTGCGTTCTCATTGGTTACTCGTTTTTCTCAGCCAATCAAATTCTTTAGTAAATACAATTGCATAATTACTTAGTAATTGGTTCGGCTTGTGATTGGCTGAGAGAAAAGCCATTTAGGAGCAATGGTGATTTCTCTCGATTCTGATTGGCTAGTGATTGCTCAATTGCAATTGTTTTCACGATAGTCATGTGAAATCCGCTCTAACATAAACTTTAACATTGATTCCTCCCAATAACATCCACCCCCCCCCCCCTCCCGAAAAAAATAAAGATAAATAAATAAACAAATATATATAAATCGAATTATAAAAAAAAGACGAAAAATAGCCTACTCTCAGGCTATACGGGTTTCCGATGCTTGGTACATTCTTTTGTCACAGGTGTCCAGGTAACGCGGTAAATCCAGTCAGTTCCTACTCTGTTTCAACCAGTGCAGACGCTTGGCTTGGCTGCCCTTGCTAGAAATGTCGCAACAGAAGCCAATCAAGTGCTAAACTGGACAAGGATCTAATTGGTTCACGTGGTTCGAAAAAAAAAATTATAAACTGCCAAAATATTTACCTGTGGTGCCAGCCGCCATTTTGACATCATAGCAACATACCAAGTCTGAGAAAGCATCCATTTCCATTGGCTGATTTAGAGAATAGAGCGGATTTCAGATGACTGTAATGAGTAATTCGCAATTACTTTGTAACTACTCTTATAGATTTTGTTCAGAATTGGTGTAATTACTTTGCGATTGGTTTCACTACAGTCATGCGAAAACCGCTCTATAGAGCAATGTTCTCAATTGAGTTTGGTAAATCAAATCTGAAACTTTGTTTTTAGATGTTAATTTACATATTTGTACGCGTAATTCGTTTTCTAATATCGAACATTAATATCGGGTACTGTCGTTATGGCAATTGCCATCAGTGTAACATCTTATTTGTTTCCATAGCTACGAGAACGGAACCAAGGATGCGACCTTTTCTATCGGCCTGCAAGGCGTCCGAGAGGATGACGCGGAACGAGTAAAAGAGATCATCATTAGCACTCTAGACAGGGTTGTTGCGTAAGTAATTTCCTGATAAGTTCAGCAATTGACAGTTTTCGAGATATTGTGAGAGCAATATCCTTGAGCCGTTCTGACTCGTTCTGGCGAAGACAGCTTTTGTTATTCAAAACAGACAAGCATTGTTCTTATCCCATTTATGTTGTGTGCGCAACATCGTCAAAACAATCAGTGAGTATATAACTTGCCAAGTTCTTGTCACTTGTTTGCTTAAAAAACGCACAAGAATATATGGGGCACGTTTGTGCTTTGGAATTAACTGTAAGGTGTGCTGTAGCTATTCCTTGCACTTTCCTCTCAAACTAATTGCCACTACGTAATATATGATTTTTCTGCTGTGCTTTACAGGGAAGGATTTCCTCAAGAAAGAATCGACAGCATTTTACACCTAGTGGAGCTTGCTGTCAAGCATCAGAGTAGCAACTTTGGACTCGGTCTGCTTTCGGTGAGTACTCGGATTGCCGGCGCTTGTACATTTAAACTCGGGCTGTTTCCGGCGAGAAAGCGCAATCGCTGTTTTATGTACACCATTCAGGCCTGCGCCTTCTCTGTGCTAAAATCTTTAAAAACGCGCTCAACCTAAATATCATTAGTATCGCCCAACTACTGGACTATTGCCAATGCTGTATTCTGATTGGCTACGCTACTAGGGGACTATTATCAATAGACCTCTAGTAGCGAAAGAGCCGATTTTGAACATGAAAAAAATATGGCGGCCGCTTCTCGTTTTGTCGAGGTTTCTGGTGATTTTTAACACAATTCTTTTTTTTTTGTCCAACTAGTTGGGTGATACTAAAACAATTAGACCTCTCGCCCTCAAGGGCCACGGATCAATAGTCATTAGCTATTGGCCCGTAGCCCTTTCGGGCTCGAGGTCTAATTGTTAAATAGCCTAAAGTGTCTTTTATCAAGGAATGGAACTCTTGCAAACACATTCTTGAACCCCTAAATAATACTTTACGTTGTTCATAAAAATGCCTTAAAATGCCTAAAGCTGCCTTAGAAAGCATACACATGCCTAAACAATTAGCGGTTCATATCATCACTGCTGAATGTCCCAGGGGAGTTTAGGACCCGGCCTCTACTCCCCTCGCATTTGATTGTTGTTTGTTTATTTTCAGAGTCTAATGTACCCTTGGGTTCACGGTGGAGACCCGTCTGAGTTTCTTCAAATCAACAAATACGTGGACATGTTCAAGGTATCGATTATGAAAAGGCGTTGTCCTTCGTGCGTGTGTCTATTGTTTTCATGTAGCAAACATAGAAACAAATTGAACCAAACAGAGGCAGGATTAAAGAGCCCGTGCCAGCCACTCCCTTGTTATTGTTTTCGTTCGATATTAGAAGACGAATTAAGTGTAGAAATCTATAAAATAATAAACATCTAAAATAACGTTCATATTTGATTTACCAAATTCAATCGAGAACTCTGCTCCATATTCTCTAAATCAGCCGATGGAAATGGATGCTTTCTCCGACTTTGTATTTTGCTATGCTGTCACAATGGCGGCTGACACAGACTCTTTTTAAAGTCAACGCTTGGGACATTTTATTATGTCCTTCATCAGGGCGGTTAAAAGAGACGGTTACAAGTCAGGCGTAGCAAATTGCACCATCCAATGCAGCCCGTCAAAGTCCTCCAACCTCTCCTTGTCTAGCGGTCGTGTGCTTTCTTCCGCTTAGAGTTCTATTTCCTCACGATGGGGAGAAGATCTTCTTTCTTTCGTATAAACTATGACGCGCGGTATGGAACTGTGTGCGCGTTCGTGAAGTACACATCATATTACGGCTACATCATGTACCAAAGGAACGCCGTGCTTCATGATATTTTTCGTCTCTCGTCTTCGTGTGTGACTCGGTTCAATTTACACAAATTCAAGCGGTTCTAGCTTCATGGCTGTATGTCACAATAGTCGCCTTTGAATATGGATACTCCTTTTATTTGATTATGCCTCGTGCTATAAGAAGACGA
Organism: Scolanthus callimorphus; assembly: GCA_033964015.1. Classification (NCBI taxonomy): domain Eukaryota; kingdom Metazoa; phylum Cnidaria; class Anthozoa; order Actiniaria; family Edwardsiidae; genus Scolanthus; species Scolanthus callimorphus. The sequence goes on along the minus strand of JAWWUD010000085.1, from coordinate 99,027 downwards.
CTAAATGACACTCATCCACTGAAGCATATACCAGTCAAGCAGCCCGATGAGTTCTCCAGAGCTGCAATATGCAGTAAACAATATGCAGTTTATTTTTCACGAGAAAGATGCAAGTTTGTTATAACTGTCAGTGAGTGTATTTTCTCCTTGTTTTCGTTGTTGAGCAGAAGTGTCTTGAGGATGAGAATTTCCTACAGAACAAAGTGAAGGAGTACTTTGTGGATAACACCCATCGACTGACACTGGTCATGAGTCCTGATGTAAGTTATTGTGCTCATATCGCATAACAAGACACCCCTGACGCCATGCCAACGCACAGGACATACCACATACCAGACCACACTACGCTGCACACCACACCACACCACCTATCGCACAACAAGAAACCCCTGACGCCATGCCAACGCACAGGACATACCACATGCCAGACCATACTACGCTGCACCCCACGCTACAGCACGGCACACCACACCACACCACACCACACCACACCACACCACACCACACCACACCACACCACACCACACCACACCTCGCACAACAAGAAACCCCTGACGCCATGCCAACACACAGGACATACCACATGCCAGACCATACTACGCTGCACCCCACGCTACAGCACGGCACACCACACCACACCACACCACACCTCGCACAACAAGAAACCCCTGACGCCATGCCAACGCACAGGACATACCACATGCCAGACCATACTACGCTGCACCCCACAGCACAGCACATACCACAACACAACATCGTATTTTAAACACCACACACCAAATCACATCACATCACACAACGCAACGACTGCACCGCACATTCCCACAGGACAGTACACTGCACAGCAATTGACCTATTTCACCATGACATCATATCAAACACTGTTGTTTTAACCGCTATGAATCATGGTCGCCAGAGGGGACAAGGATTTAGAAATGAACAAAACATATCAGAAATGCCATTCATGATGTAAAGCAAAGTTGTACCTTAGAATATCATGACCAACATCTCGAATGGAGCTTTTATTCGAACAAAATTTCAGTTATCTTGTTCATATAAACACACCATGAAGTCATAGTGATGTAGCGCAATACCTCTCAGGGAATTACATCCTAGCATATCACATCGCACTAGATCATGACTTACATATAGCGACGTTAAGTAACAAACACAACAATAACCACAACAGAGTAACGACAACCACAACAATAGGGCTCGAAATAGCAGCCTGACAACTGCCAAATGTCAGGCCAAAATGTAGAATTGGCAGGCCAAAATAAACGATGAACTGCAAAAGTAATAATATGATGGCAGTCGAGATCTTCTAGACCAGCCTTTGGACGTGTGCCTTACCTTTCATGAATAGTTTCTCAAATATGACAGAGCAAAGAAACGTACGGCAGGCCAAAATTCCTTGGCTTGAAAAGCTTGAAAACATGGCAGGCTGAATTTGTTTTCTATTTTGAGCCCTGAACAAAGTAACATTGTCAACAGCAATATCAACGCAAAAAGAAGAACTTCAAAACAACAAAACAATTTAAACAGCAACAAGATTAATTCAAAAAAGTGAGCTTGTGTTACATTCCAGGAATTAAAACGTTGTTTTTTTTTCTTATTTTCAGGCTGATCACGAAACCAAACTCGCGCAGCAGGAGCAGGCCAAACTCGAACTGATGACGTCATCTTTGACTGGGGAAGACAAGAAGAACATATACAAGAAGTGTGAGTAGTCGTCAAAATTTGTTGGCCAAGGATGACAGTCAAATAGACCAATTTCAATATATCTTTGTCACCCAAAAAGGCTATAAGCTTGAAGCGCAAAGGATAATGGGGTCATCGAAACTGCTACTGTTTGATCTGTATTCAGACAGGTATCGCAATCAATGGTAAAATCATTAAATTTCAGCACATTTTTAGGCCAGTTTGTTTCTAATATTTTACAGAAATTGAAATAAATCTTATCCATACTCCCTAGCGCGCCAAGCTTTCTTGCTTTTTCCAGTGACAACGTATCCCGGAAACGGTATATATATATCTATTAAGTCAAATCACACTAGTGGTCTATTATCAATGCTGCGTTCTGATTGGTTGAGCTACTAGTAGGCTATAAGTTATAGCCTACAAGTAGCGAAAAGTGTCGGATTTGAAAGCCAGAAAATGGCAAATGACCAGAACAAAAACATTTTTTGGCAATACAAATTGACCTACTCGTGTGATTCGACTAAAACAATTATTCCTCTCGCCCTCATGGCCTCTGAGTCAATAGCCCATGCGGCCCATTCGGGCTCGAGGAATAATTGTTAAATATCCGTCTTTAATATATCAGCCGCTAAACTTTGGTTACTGCATCGTTTTATAGCAAAATTTGTACAATTCTACCAAAAAATGTAGAAAAGTGCTGCAGCAACCAAAGTGTAACCCCTCATATCTTAAGGTGGCTCCCGAGTATTTATTGCAGAAATAGACCTCAACTTCTAGCGTATGTTTGACCCTGAAAAAATCTTCCGATTTCCATAATTGTTCTCACAGAGCTTAAGCAACCTCTGCACTACCAAATGGTGTAGTTCATTTGATATATTAAGTTCGTCTGTTAAGGATATTTTAAATTTTCCAAAGGAGGTGTTTTTAGAATAATTGTTATAACTTGAAAATTCGACCGTGAATGATCTTATTACCAGCTAAAATCGCATCCATAGTAACAAGGGTTTACTCAGAGAAATGCCCAGGTCAGCTTTTACCATGCGATTTAAGTTGTAAACGATGTAATAATTTTACCTCTAAAAATGTCTTATTCCGCTTATGTTTATTGTGCCGAGAGCGGATATCAGGAAAGCAGGGAAGCTCTTCAGTATTATCTCGGCTAATGTTCACTCTTAATTATATAAAAGAGAAAATAGAATCGAGTATCTACAGAAAGCGATATTTAATAAACGAATGAGAGCAACGTCTTGTCCAGAATGTGATGTTGCTATAATATTCAATTCGAGCTCGAAATACCTAAATTGCTGGAATTGTTTCGCAAGTTTCTTTCGTGAGAGGTAGAGTACAACCAACTGAGAAGACTTACCAAGTTTGGGCTCGTCTTTCCAATACTATGTTGAGAAACATTATCCACAAGGAGTCAGTATTTCTTCGCTCCAACACAACGCCAAGAAAACCCATATGTTTATGAACTCAGCGTTCTCGTCTCAGTGCACATGGTGCTAAATACTTCACGTGCGACGCTTTCTCGACCCGCGGGATCGCGGAACAGCTACCGGTATACTTGTCTTACTTCGGGACTAGGAAGCGTCGCACGTGAAGAATTTAGCGAAGTGCACTGAGGCGAGAACACTGCGCTCATAACATAATTAAAAGTGAACATTAGCCGATATAATCCTGAAGAGCTCCCCTACTTTTCTGATATCCGCGCTCGGCACACTAAACAGAAGCGGAATAAGACATTTTTAGAGGTAAAATTATTACATCGTTTACAACTTAAATCGCATGGGAAAAGCTGACCTGGGCATTTCTCTGAGTAAACCCTTATTACTATAGATGCGATTTTAGCTGGTAATAAGATCATTCACGGTCGAATTTTCAAGTTATAACAATTATTCTTAAAACACCTCCTTTGGAAATTTAAAATATCCCAAACAGACGAGCTTAATATATCAAATGAACTACACCATTTGGTAGTGCAGAGGTTGCTTAAGCACTGTGAGAACAATTATGGAAATCGGAAGATTTTTTCACGGTCAAACATACGCTAGAAGTTGAGGTCTATTTCTGCAATAAATACTCGGGAGCCACCTTAAAGACGGATCAGTTAGAATAAGTAATATTTGATATTTTGTTTCTTCTTGTATAAGGATTCTCCATGCAAAGAATCAAGCCTATCTGACTTTACCTGACCTTATTCTAGATAGCTTGCTATTTTTGGGCTCTGTCTTTCCAGATTGCCCCAGTATCTTTTGAATGTATTTGTATGTGTTTCTCTAGGTTTGGAGTTAGCGGCACAACAAAACGCTGAGCAGGACACCTCATGTCTGCCACAGGTCTACGTAGCAGGTACTACGTCATATCAGGTCAAGCGGACAAACAGAAACGACTCCGCTTTGATTTCAGTGGCTTCAGCTCCATCTGTCACACTCCATCCATCCTTCACGCTTCTTACTTCACACTTCGTCCTCGATACTCCACCCTTCGCACTTCACACTCCATCCCTCACGCTTCTTACTTCACACTTCGCCCTCTACACTCCACAATTCACACTCCATCCCTCACGCTTCTTCCCTTCGCCCTCGACACTCCACCCTTCACACTTCACACTCCATCCCTCGCGCTTCTTCACAGTTCGCCCTCGACACTCCACACTTCACACTCCATCCCCCACGCTTCTTGCTTCACACTTCGCCTTCGTCACTCCACACTTCACACTCCATCCTTCACACTTCACACTCCATCCCTCACACTTCACACTTCACACTCCATCCCTCACACTTCACACTCCATCCCTCACACTTCACACTTCACACTCCATCCCTCACACTTCATACTCCATCCTTCACGCTTCACGCTTCGCCCTCAGCACTTCACACCACACCCTTCATACTCCACCACCCTATCTGCAAGTTCTAATGGGCGTTTTTTCATAAGGTATATTCTCTTTTTCTATAGATATCGAGCCCAAGATGAAACCCGTGGTGCTTGACGAGTGTATAGTTGGTAAGAAAGAAACCTGTTTCAGATCAAAGGATGGATCGTAATTTCATGAGATTTAAACGGATTGAGTTCACCACTTTTGCCGTTACCACGTTAGCATTTTTTGGGTTGGGGCTACAAAACTCCAGCGGATGGTCTCTAAGACACATTACACGGTCACGAAGATACATTGTAAATCGGTCTCAAGTTCAAAGCTCTTCCTGTGACAAAGTTTTAACAGATTACGAATTCTAGTGCAGTAGATTCCAGGCTTATCTTTCCGCCATCTTGTCCTGGTTACCATGAACTACCCAGAGCGTGAACTGGTCTATGGAATTGATTGTCTTGCAAAAGCGGGATAAAAAATGTTAAATCTCTTGAAATTGGTTGTCATATATCTTCTCAGCTGGTGTACCGGCTCAGTTCAGCGAGCAACCGACCAACGGTGTCACGTACTTCCGCGCCATCTCTAGCATCACTGACATACCAGACGATCTCAAACCTACCTGCCGCTTTTCTGTTTTGTCATCACCAAGTAAGTGACGTCACTACCAAATAGATGACGTCATCACCAAGTAGGTGACGTCATTACAAAGGTAACGTAATAATAATAATATAATATCTCGTTTATTCCAACCTTTCGCAGCTAAAAAGCTGAATTACAGGCGGGTCATTTACATGAACATATACAATAAATAGGTATAAATATTATTAGTAAATATTATTATTAAATCCATGGTAAATCTAAAGTTCATACAGTCAGTCCCTCAATAGGCTGTGGGCGTGTTTTACTGTGACAACGTCATTACAAAGGTAACGTCATCACCAAGTAAGTGACGTCACTACCAAATACATGACGGCATCACCAAATAGATGACGTTATCACCAAGTAGATGTCGTCATCACCAAGTAGGTGACGTCATAACACGAGGTGTCGTGATAAAAGGGACGTGCGAGCGCTCATACATTCAGTTATAAATCAGCTTTTGTAGAGTTAACAAAGGATTACCGCAAAATTTGGACTTTGAGTTTCAAAATACGAATATAAGGCAAATATTTCGATATATTTTGTTGTTCACTACTCCTGCATACCTGACATTTGCGGCAAGATATTTGTAATTGAACTTGTTTATGCTCCAGAATATAAAAAATTGAACAGTAGAGCAAACTAATTTCTTCAGGAGAGCGAGATTTCTGTGCACCAAGCAAAAAAGAATATTATTTTGAACATGCTGCGATTGAAATCAAATAGTTTTCAACGGAGACTGGAAACTTTGTTTGTCATTCCTGATTAGAGTTTTAGTTAGGCTCTAACTTATAGCTCACTATTGCATCTCATCCAATCAGAAGACAACATTGCATGTTAAACCTAGTGTGATTTAACTAAAATAGTATATTTGCATGGATTTCAGGATGGGAGCGGGCAATATGGATTATAAAGACCTTTCACAGCAGATAGAGAGGCGAACGGGTGGACTGTCGGTCGGAACTCATGTCTGCACGAGCCATAGTGACCCACTTACATATGAACAGGCAAGATATCCTTCAATCATAGATACGATTAGTTAGGATACGTCAGTCCCATGATCACTTTGCCAACTAAAAAAATCCCATTACGAAAATTGAAAAGCCATAAAATCCTAAGCCTGTGTACATCCGCTACTAACCTCCAAGAGACTTAGTAGCATCTGTGAAATCTCGTTACCAATCGTGTCCAGGTCACGCAATGAAAAATAAATTTGCATAATAAGTTAAGCCAAAATAAGTTAAGCCAAAACTACCTTGTGTACATCCGCTAATAACCTCCTCTGTAAGGCTGAGTCTGTGGGGGAAATGTTTTTCAGCCAATCAATTTCGAGGAAAATTGATTACGTGATCGCAAGCCAACCAGAAACGAGTCCCTGAGTCCTTGGGAAGGGATTGCGTGACATGAACACGATTAGTAACGGGATTTCACAGACACTACTAATCCTGTTGGAGGTCAATAGCGGATGTACACAGGCTATAAAATCCCATGACTGCAATTAATGAGACTCCCCAAAACCCATTAAAGGGGCTGTGTCACGGTCATTTGCATAAATTTGTAAATACAGCTCTAAATTTGTATGTTATCATCCCCAAATCACTTATATCACTTGGTATTAGTCTAATAGGCAATGCAGGCAAGTTTTAGCGACAAGGCTGCCGTTTTACAAACAAATTTTGATGTAAATTAAAACTTTGAAAACTTGTCATCCTGACAAGATTTCAAAAACTCATTGTTGCAATCCGTTTCCATCCGCTCTGTAATAGGTCCATGAAGCCTACAATCATGATCGATTTGTAGTTAAAGGGCTATTTAACAAACCTAGACTGGTATTTTGGCTATCCATCAGTTATCTGTATGTTTTTTACATCACGAAAAGTGTGCTAAAATCGTGACACAGCCCCTTTAAAATTACCGTGAAAAGACAGAGCTTGTTCTCCCAGTGCCGACGAACCAATGTTTCCATGGCAAGCTTCCATGCCCCATAATAATCCCAGGCTAGATGTTTATTCGCCAGACATAAATGTTCATAACCAAAAAATATCTGAATTTATCCCACAAATACGTGTACAACACTAAATTTGGAAAGAAACAGTCTCCTGAACAATTGACTGATGGTCTCCCGCAAAAGTGGGCGCTATCTATATCATGTGATCACTCTCGACCAATGGAAATGCACTAAAATTCAGTGTTGTAGAATACCTTGTGATTTTCTTACAGGGAGTTATGTTTTCCTCGCATTGTCTGGACAAGAACCTCGCTCACATGTTCTACTTATGGGGAGAAATATTTTCCAGGTAAGTTAAGTTAATTTCGGTCTTGGGTACTGGTATCATAATATTCTAGTTGGTGTTGCAGAAAAATTATGCTGTATAATTGGAAATAATTTTAAATAAAATACTCGAATAACTCGAATCATAACCCCAGTGACAATTCTAAGTGATGTTGTGAACGAAAGGTAGTTTTAAAACATCTTTTGGAACAAACGTTTCTGTCCGTTTCGGTGACCAATGTTCTGCTTTGCTACATTGAGTTGAGACGATTTCCAGCTTAATTATATAGCCAGTACGAAATCCATTGTTGTCAACTGTCCAATTATTTTTAAATTGGATCGCGCGCGCTGAAATTGGACATTTTCGGCTTTTTATCATTCACTATATAATTAATAAATAACAGGACTCCATGCTTGTCCAATTAAGAAAAAATGGATGATTCCTCGGAACTCCAAATTGGACTCGGCCTGTGGCCTCGTCCAATTTTGGAGTTCCTCTGAATCATCCATTTTTTCCTTAATTGGACAGCATGGAGTCCTATTATATATACTAAGTAGTATAGGAGAGGCCGAATTAGCAGTTTTTTTTGCGCAGGAGTACTAAGCAATTACTAGTCGTGATTATCGGCGAATAGTAGTTAATCACGGAGCCTGAGGCAATTAATTGTTTTGTATAATTGCTGCAATAGTGATTCATAAGAGTGGAGATAAGGAATTAACCTTGTGTGAAAGCTAACGTGCTAATGAAATGGTCCCATGTGTGCTTATGAGCGTTAGCCCTAATAAGCGGAGAAAGAGAAAAAATCTCTGACCCCGAGAGGGATCCCTCTCGGGGTCAGAGATTTTTTCTCTTTCTCCGCTTATTAGGGCTAACGCTCATAAGCACACATGGGACCATTTCATTAGCACGTTAGCTTTCACACAAGGTTAATTCCTTATCTCCATTCTGTTGAACTTAGTGCTACGCGGCCACAGGCTTGCCTGAACATCTACAGTGATTCATAAGGTTTTTTCGACAAAAAACGTTTTGTTGGATCTTTTCTCGATCATAACAAAACGCGAGCGTGCACTCCCAATCCTTTCAATCCGGTAAACCTATCGACCAATCAGCTACTTTCACGTAGTAAAACCCTACCTTTTTATTTCAGCCCCAGATTCGAAGATCAAGATCGTTTGCGAACGCTACTGACCATGCTAGCATCAGACCTCGCCACGTCTATTGCACAGTCTGGGCACATGTATGCCGTTAGTCTGGCTTCTAGTTCACTCACACCTGCATCCCGTCTGGGGGAGGTATTAGGAGGTTTGTCACAGGTAAAGGATAGTGCATAACTACTCTGAACCAGGTCGGACGCTATGCGACCACAGCGCAGTGTACAGAGAGGGACAAGAAGACCCCGGGTAAATTTTAATGCAGCTAAGGTCAATTACTGGTTTTGTGGGATGTTCAGCGTCCGTCAAATTAATATTGTTATTTACGTTACGTTACGTCCGACTACGTCCTTTGTTTAGTAAAGCCAAATGAAAATATTGCATTAGCCTCTTAAAATCTGATGGTAAAGGATGCTTTTATCGGTGTGCTAAATTTTTTGGCTGAATTACTAAGCTGACAACAGATAACTAAGCACCACAGATAACCAAAAAACAAGTAGTCTAGTGTATCGGAGAATACTTGCCAAATGTAAATGTAACTGTTGGGTGCAGACGTGAAGCTCGTATGGGTCCCAACGGCGGCACTGGCAGCCAAGCGGCCATAAGCACAGACACTTAGGATGGTCACTGCCAGAGGGTTTACAGCTAACGCCTTTGCATCGCGAGCCACGTTTTGAAAAACATCATCTTCCTCTGAAAACTAAAACCAGACAACGTCGCGGCGGAAAGCCAGCCGACTGCACTACGCGAAACATGGTAAAAATTTGATTGGCTCATAAGATTTGACTGGCGGAACAGAAAAGCCAAAAACAAATCGATGTTTTGAAAACCCGGGTGGCGATGCTATGGTTTTAGCTGTAACGCCGCACGAACCGTGCATCTCGTCCGAAAGGCGTCTCGTGTGAAGTTATTGGGATTACTTTCTTATTGGGTCAATTTAAAGTTTACATTTTAAGTGCGCACCTTGTTTCCTCCATCGGGCTAAGTTGACCCTTACTTTTGCAGGTCGCGTTTATGAAGAATCTTGTCGAAAGTGAGGACCTGACACACGTGATCGAGAAGCTGACCACCATTGCTGTGCACGTACTGGAAGGCACACAGTTCAGGTATCAAACCATTGGCACCTTTCTCCCATGTCACCAGCCTCGAAATAAAAAGGAAAACAGACCTTGGGAGACAGCGTGGCCGCATGTTTAGCGCGTCGAGCTTGCAATCCGGTGACAATTTCGAGTCCAGCTCTGACCTCTGGCATGTTTCTTTCTCGGTGTTGTAAATTGCAATGCCAGGGTCGACTTCTTGGCCACGCTTGTAAGTGGTTTGCCTCTCTGCCAATTGAGATTCTTAATATGGTGTACATTTTAATTTTTCTTGAACACACGCAGGGGGTTGTGGGAAGGATAAGAGAGGTGTGCTCAAACCATTGCGCGCACGCTAATTTTTCTAATAAATCATTTTTCGCCTCGCAAATCTAACAAATCATTGCGTGCCTCAATATTCCAACATTTTTGTCGCATTGGCGGTCATCTGTCACAATTTCAAACCTGATCGGTAATGTTCGACTATTCTTGAAACGGTTTCTTGTGTTATAGATGTGCTGTAAACATGATGCCAGATAGCCGATCGTCCGTCGAAACAGCGCTTGAAGGGTATTGTGATGCCCTGCCGAGCAGTCGGACAGATTCGCCCGGACAAGTGCAGGTAGGTCACACAATAGTAACGCCATACTCAACATATCATAGGGACGTGCCAGGACGCCGGCCTTTCATTTTGGTGGCCCGAGTCGGAGCTGCCATCACAGAGAATTTCTGCAGAAACCCATCCATGGGAAAAGCTGAATTTACCAAGGCACACGCATTGGAAATGTTCGGAAATCACATGGATAGCCATGGGAAATCCGAACACTTCCCTATCTATTACCATGGGAAATTCAGCTTTTTCCGCTTGGATTTGGAGCGATTTCAAAAAACGTTGTCGGACACCGCACGCCTTCAGGCCACAACATCGTCTGGGTAGGTTGGATCGGCGCACGTCCTTGTTTAACCAAAACATGTCAACCTATAAAGCTTATATAATAGACTAGGGCTATGGCAATATCCAGATGGTAGTTTGCGGTATACAAGTGCTTACATTTATTATAATTGCTAACAATGACAACTATGCCCTTGTTTGATGTGTTTCTTTCTACTTTTGAAGGACACTGAGTTTGTACCTCAAGCCGCCAAGACTCATTTTGAGTTGCCCTTCCCTGTCAACTATGCTAGCAGATGTGCAAATGCCGTCACCTACAATGACGAGGACTACTCAAGGTGTGTTGTCATAGCAACCTTAAGGTGTTAGGCTAGGGCCAACCAATTCAGCATCTGATTCAACTTCATTCAACATTTGTTGAATCAGCCATGTTGAATGATGTTGAGTGGGAGTGTCAAACCAGTTCAGCTTTGTTGATAGTAGTCAGCTGCCAATCACATCGTAGTTCAACAAAGTTGAGCAATGTTGAATTGGTTTAACAACCCCACTTTCAAACTCGTCAATAATTTACCAAGCTTAAAGGAGCAGTGTCACGATTTTAGCACACTTTTGATGATGTAAAAAAACATCCAAATAACTGATGGATAGCGAAACAATACTAGTCTAGGTTTGTTAAATAGCCTTTTAACTACAAAACGATCATAATTGTAGTCTTCATGGACCTATTACAGAGCAGATGGAAATAGACTGAAACAATGAAGTTCTCTTGTTGGGATGAGTAGTTTACAAAGTTTGAGGCTACATCAAATTTTGTATGGTAATCGGCAGTCCTGCAAATAAAACTTACCTACATTGCATTGTTTATTAGGCTAATATCAAGTGTTATTACTCAGCACATCGATGCACTGCCCAAATATGGTTATTGGAACGCCAACAGCTGTCTTGTACATTACAGATATCCTGCGATATCCGTCGTCTAAGAGAAATATGATGTGTTGAGCTGAGAGGGTTTTTGTGTTATCGGTGTGCTGAATAATAAAACCATTATCCTGCTCGATTTTGCAGAATATTGTCTGATTTAGCCAACTCGGGACTGCGTCCCTCGTCGGCTAAGTATCAGACGATATTCTGCGCAATCTCGCAGGATAATGGTTACAAATGTAGAGCTGTATCTACGAATTTATTCAAATAACTAATAATAATAAAAATAAAATAGTAAAGACTTTATTTAAAATGAGGGTAACATATAATAATGCTAATAAACTTGTTGCCCTCCCTAAAATACATAATTACAAAGAATACTATACATATATATATAAATATTATATAAAAATATAATATGACTGTGACACAGCCCATGCAAGAGTGGATTAACAAGAGTTAGAATCTTTCCCTACTGTATTTGTCCACATCACAGTCAGAAAAGTGTCTATTTTTAGATTTGAGTTTCGCGCGCGAAAGTATTCGAATGCTCAGGTTCGAATGCTCGTATACCCAATACACAACAAAATAGAGAATATCCTACCTTATCTTTGCGATTTTATCGGTTTTTCCATTGATCTGCGATTTAATTTTAGGCTGGATCTCACAACAGTGTTCGCGTGTCGAGAAAGTGGGAACCCTGTGGATGACGAATTTTCGCGGGCATCCTAGTTCTAAAAATAGACACTTTTCTGACTGTGATTCGGGCGTACATAGTAAATATGGAAATTCTTGGTAATCCACTCTTGGTCCATGTAAAGAAATAAAATCAGTGTAAAGGAGGTTTGGATACTCGGTCTTAAAGGGGCTCTCGCACGCTCGCTGGCTACTTCTCTGACAAGAAAATAGCTCAAATCGCAATCCAATTCCATCCTCTTGATAACAGGTCAAAACAACCTAGGTTTTTCTATTAATCTGGAGGATTATTTTGATTACTACCTGTAAATGTACATGCGTTTTCACGGTTGCAATTTTACTTATTTTATGTCCACGGTGGACGAATATTAAGCGTGCGAGGGCCCCTTTAATTTGGCTAGATTTTTGAGATTTTATTCCGTCGTTTTTCTCGACATTAGACTCGTTTGAGAGTCTACATCAAACACTCGATAGTGTTTTGCATAGGATATCCAGTCACCTCGAAGTCGGTTAAAAAAGGGCTGTCTCGTATCTTCAACCCACTACTTGGTGTTTTGAAATCCTGATGAAACACGTTGTCTCGTGTTTGATATTTTACTGCAACATGTATCAACATGCCTCGTTCAACAAATGGCTGATTGCATTTTTAAACCGCACCGGGGGGTTGAGGACCTAAGGAAAATTTTCCAGGGGGGTTATATTGGACTCCAGGGGAGGGGGTGTGCCTGGAGACTGGAAATTCCAAGGGGGAGGGGTAAAAATGGTGACTTTCCAGGGGCATTTTATCCATAAATAGATTTTCCAGGGGTATTTTGCCGGAAAAAATGGAGATTCCAGGGGAGGGGGTCTTTTATGAGGTTGGAAATTCCAGGGGAGGGAGTCTGTTTCGCGAGTGGAAATTCCAAGGGAGGGGGTCTTTTTAAGGGAGGTCCTCAACCCCCGGTGCGGTTTAAAAATATGCAATCAGCCAATGTTGAATGAAGTTGGATTAAACGTTGAATTGGTTTGGAATACTGAAGTCATGGAAAGTCAAAGAAAAATATATGAGTATTTTAAAAATCCATGTGTATTATTACAAAACAAGAATACAATGAATTATAATACAACAACTTAAATCGAAGTGGCTGTTGTTAAAATACGAAGCAAAGGATTGTTTTTCAAAACTAGTGCGATATTTAGCGTTTGGTTAACTTTACTTCTTAAGAACGCATTCTACTCTATTCACAATGTTAGGTTGCGAATTCTTGCCAAGCTGTTGTCCTCGAAATTTCTACACCGTGAGATAAGGTAAGTGGCTAAGACTAGCGCCGCAAAAACGCAACTTCAAATGAGTGTTACAATAAGTGATTCAGGAATCATTGAGCCTTAGCGCAGGCATGTTACACGGTAAAACCCCGCATAAAGGTACACGTTGATTGAGAACACTCAGGCTGATTACATTTGGCCAAAAAGGTACAACATAAGTCTGAAAAATGAAAATTGTTCGTGTATATAAAAATATAGCTGTCAGTAAGACTCCAGTACAGTAACCCACTGTGGTAGAGTACTGAGTAGATCAATATCATGTACTAGACCATTGCACACAGAGTTCTACAGCAGGTACTGTATGTGGAATTCCAGGGTACATATGTTTTTAGACTTGACTAAATTGCTGCTGTTACTAAATGACTGCTACCTTCTACCAATCACATTCTTTATGTGACTGTTGGTTGTTGTATGCAGTATTTAATGTTAAGAAAAAAAATTTAAGAACACCTTAAGAACATTTTCAGACTGGTTTCACTGAAAACACCCACCGTACAATAACAAAATCAGCCTGAATCCCCAAACACCTGTTCTTTCAAGCGAGTTTTTACTGCATTGTTACATGTTCGCTGCATACGTACAGTATTTCTTATTTGTCTCCAGGGAGAAAGGAGGAGCTTACGGTAGCGGCGCTAAGCTCGGAGGTGGCTTGTTCTCCTTCTACTCATACAGGTATGTCTGCATTTTATAGAGTTTTCTCGTGAGTTAGGGAAAACAGAAGAAATCGTTCGCTTGAGTGCCAGTTGGGGAAACCAACCACAGGACCCCCGTTCAAGCGGAACATGTCAATTTAAAGGAGGAGCTTATTTAATGGGGGGCTGTCACGGCATAGCGAAATTGAGCCTTACTTTGAAGAGGCTAAAAAAGAGTTTCGTTCATTGAGAATAGCCAAAATAACTATCTAGGTTTGTAGATGAACCTTTTATCTGTCAAACGATTACAAATTAAAACGTGTTGTTTTTCAATCGTTACGGCCCGTACATTACGAAGCAGTTGTCAAAATTGAAAATATGCCACAAAAATGCTACTAAACGAATACAAACTTCAATAATTTTGCTTCTATTGCTTTCTAAAAGTCACATGAAGTATATACATAGACTTTGGGGTTGTCTGAGAAGACGACGGGTCATATTTTTTAATATTTTGCTTTACCGAGCGTGACAGCCTCCCTTTAAACCTCTCTCTTTGCAGGATTTCTCGGCTTTCGGGCAATATATGTAAATCATGTTTGTTTCCTTAGTAACTTGTTGACGCTTACTCGAAAGTAGTTGTTTATCGTGCCTATGATTTGAAGTAAGCGGTTTCATTGAATGATTACATTTCCTCGGTACGAGGCTTTACACTATACTAGCGTATACGTAGTGTACAACCTTGAAGAACCTTTCCTGTTTCCACAGGGATCCCAACAGTGTAGCCACTCTCAATGCATTCGAGAACTCGATCACGTGGGCGTCTGAGAGCCGGTTCACTGAACAGGACATCGAAGAGGCCAAGCTTTCTGTGTTTGCTGCGGTAAGCTACAACAGCTGTATGACGGACGGACGATATTCATAGACAAAACACTCAGAACATGCGTAATTATATATCTGCAAACTCTAGCAGTCTAGTAGTTTCAATAGACCTTTTTCCAAAATGGCCGCCGCAAATTCACATGTCTTAAAATTAAACTGACTGAAAATCAAATACTGGCACTAGAAAGAGTATCCTCACATTAGTAATACTTTAAATTGTCGTTGTGCCAAATGCCCTGTCGGCTGAGAAAGCAGAGTCTGAAAATTGAAAATTTTACAGAGATTTGTATGACTGGGGGTATGACGCATACCCCCCAGTCATACAAACGTCTGTAAATTTTCAGATTTTCAACGTTCGTTTTCTCGGAAGATATTGGCTATAATGCGGGAAAATTTTGTAGTTTTACTAAAGTGATGATGTGTGTTCTAGTGCTGGTGCTCATTTTTAACAAAAATCGATTTGAATTTTCAGCGGCCATTTTGGAAAAAAAGGTCTATTAACTGTTGCATGACATCATATTATATATGATGTGCCACCAGCAGATTTCGTATGACTATGGAAAGGCACGAAACACGATACGATCACGGCGCGACACGGAGCCTCGCCTTCTTCTGAGCTTTCAGCAATCACATCGAGCGAAATTACGTTTTAGCCAATTAAAATGTTTAGACACAGCATGGCATAATAACGTTACGGCGCGGACACGTAACGTAACAAAACGCGTTTTTCACAGTCATACACATTTGTTCTATATTGGGTGTTTGCTGATCCACAGGTCGATAGCCCCGTCTCCCCTAGCAACCGAGGCATGTTGTACTTTACCCAAGGCATCACGGACGAAATGAGGCAGACGCAACGTGACAGATTGTTCGCTGTGTCACGTGACGACATCGTTAATGTCACGCGCAAGTAAGACAATAACAAAAACAGAAGAATGTAAATGTTTGGGACCGACTACCCAGACTTGCAGCTCGTAAGCTGAATTGCGCTAGGCCTCAACGGCGCCACTGGGAGCCAAGCGGTCATAAGCACAGACACTGAGGGTGGTCACTGCCAGAAGGTTTATTACGTCCCCAGTGGTTCTTTAATTCCCCCCCCCCCCCCCCCCCCTGATACTTAGTAGCGTAGAGAGGCGAGACGGGACCTCTGTTTATTGTTTCATCCGAAAGACGTGAAACACAGTAGAACAACTCTCAATATGAACCAATTTCGACAGCCGTTGTGAACTATAAGCGCACTCGAATTGAATTTTATTTGTTTCTTTGTAGATACCTAGCCCCACCAGACGCAATCAATTCATTGGCACTCGTTGGTCCAGAGAATGAGGAAATAGCCAAGGACAAAACTTGGACGATACGCAAGGAGTCACTCTAGGGTTTGGTAATTAACCTGTTTATGGTGTTTTAACAGGAGAGCTGGAGGGAGGAAATCCAAAACATGTATGACTAGCGAAACTCCGTTCCGCTAGTGGTAAGGATATTTTGTTGCAACTTGGCAAGGGATTTGGACTCTAGCAAGGCGAGAAAGTACGGGAATCCGACAGAAAACAACGATAAAAAACAATGCCAGCTTTTATAGGGCGAATTTAAGATGGTTGTTGATGGCTTTAGGATGGCCAAATACTTCTAACCAATCATGAACGAGAGAAAATACCAGTTGTTGCTTAATGGCTTCCCAGTCAGCCAATCACAAGCCAAGTAAATTCACGATCACGCGGTGAACTCGTGAATGGGTTCTTTATTAAAGCCATGTAAAAGCACTGCCACGCGCTGAGCACATGGTCACTAAATAGACAGCTCCGTCAAGTTTAAAATATGATTGGTTGTTAGAAAAGGGAATGACCAAAGAGACCAATAAGAATACAAAAACGCAAACAAGAAAAATATTCATGTGAAGTCCACTCTATTGCCCGACATAGTCAATCTCGAATAAAGCCGTACGAAATGCCAAGCGAACGATTGTTCAGCAATCAAACACAATCGGACGAAACCTGGGTGAGATCGTCTGTCAAACTGAAAGCATCTCTTTGGACGGACGTTTTGATTCCGTTCGATTCATGTCGTTTTGAACCCTGTTTTCACGAATGTTGAACGGTTCAACATGATTGACCACGATTCAGCTCGGTGTTCAACTTAATTCAACTTGATTCCACTTTTCCTGAGTTACGTTTTCAGTGATTTAGAAAATGATAGACATGCACTGAGCAACGTTAAACATCGCTGAACACGCATTGAAAAATATTTACCGAGTTCCGTCCAGTTCTAAAGCCAGCAGGGAGAAAATTTGTCGACGCTGACAAATGAATGTGGGTGCAGCAGGCTTGTGAGTATTCGCAAACGTCGCATTCCTGGCAAATTTATATATATATATATATATATTATATGTATACACTCGTTCTTTGTTTTATTGCGTTGGCACGGATTGATTTTTGCGGTCAAGACCACCTAATAAAAGAAGTTTCCCATGATAGAGCGTCCAGGAGTAAACAAAGCTCGCTTTCATGTCGAATGAAGGTAAAAATGACTATTCAGTTTTTCAGCCGTTGAAACTACCAAAAATAGTTTCAATGCAAGGATGAACCTTTGAAACTTTGGGTCATGATACAGCTCTCGTAAGATCTGAGCCTATTTGATTGATACCCTCAGTGCAAAACAATAGAGGGTCATACTATAGAACGAGGAAACAACGGGATGCTTTGTTCTGCCTATCCAATCACACAAGATCTTACGAGTAGCTGTATCATTCCTGGAGACTTTGGTTCTGGTGCAATTCCTAGTTTCTCGGATACACGCAACCTCTGCCTGGGACTTGCAAAAAGGTTTATTGTTGGTATTTTTTAGGGGTCATTTTGTTTTATAAAGTATTTTTTAGGGGGTAGATTTTTTATGTCCTGGCATTTTTTAGGGTATATTTTCCGATGTCCCGACGAGCACCCCTATCACTCTTACATGGGAGACCCCCCCCCCCCCCCTCCGGGGACTTGCTCCTCAGTCTCTTTTGTGTAAGTCCAGTGTTGCGCACCCATGTCTAGATATTGAATTTGGAAGTAATGGATATTTAGTCACACCTGTTACCTATATCTCCATCCAAGTGTAGAAAGGCTTACCTGTCATTAGTGACGAAGTGAGCGTGTAAATGTTTGCATTGCTACAATATAGAAAACAGAAAAACGGGAGCATTTTTTGTGAGGCAAGTGCGTTAGTGCCGAGACTGATTGCACTAAAGTACTGATGGCAAACGCCCAAAAGGCGCTACACGTGCGCTTGGCTTGCGAAAGCGACTTCAGTGGCGTCTTGAAAATGTCGGAAGGAGTGTTCCAAGACTATCTTCCGCTTGTTTACCACGAATGGCTTTGTATGCCAGATCGCCGCGTGTTCGTAGCGGAGCTCCATGGAAAAGTTGCTGGCTTAGGAAGTTTTTTGATTGCCGATGGCGGAAGAACATGTTTCCTAGAGGCGGCTAGAGTGGGTATTGAATACCAAGGGCAAGGAATCATGACACGTATACAGAAGGCTATGGAGATGTACGTTCAGCTTAAATACCCAGAAGTTGTTATTGAAAGATTAATGTGCCGACAGGACAATATCCCAGTTGTAAGGATGTTTCAGAGGACAAGCGAAGTTGTGTTTGAAATGTGCCAGCTATTTGTCAACGTGGCAGATAAAGAGGCTCTGAAGGGGAGGTTGCGTGACAGATATTCAAAACACAAATTACCTACTCTACATTCATGCCGGAATGCAGATGTTCTTGGCACCCTTGCGTCCAGAGGGAACGCCTTAGAAAGCTTGTGTTTTCTTAAAAGGTTTGTTATGATAGAAAACTATATGCTAGGCGTGAGGTCGCCTTCAAACTATGAGTATTTGTTCAAAGATGATGATCAAATGTTTGCTGATCAATCTCCCGAAGGTCTTAGTACTTGCGTTACATCTTTCAGTCACGGTCGTGGTAGCGTTCGCGTGACGCTCACGCGATGGAGCTGTACAATTTACACGGATAATCCCGACCATTTTCTTGCGCATTTGATAAGACAGCTAGAGTCATGTACTGAACTAGTCAGTGGGCCAGTCATTCTCTGTTGTGCCTTCCATAACAGCACCTTAAAATTCTTGCCAAATATTCTTGCAATCTTGGAAAATGAATTGAAGTTGAAGCCTGATGGAGTTAATCGCTATGTTGTGTTTGAGAAGACACTTCAAGGTCGAGCGTCAAAGATTTAGTCCACATAACGCAAGAAAAGAAAATTAATTAGCACCGTTCACTAGGTAAATTGAAGCTGCTCTGCCTCGTACCCAGGCGTTCCAAGCACGCTAAACGTTCTTAATATCGATATGCGCTGTCAATCGAGGGGAAACATTGTGAAGGCAAAATACAAAATAGAAGTCCCAAAGAAACCGAGAAACCGGCACTATTATATTGAAGCCACGTTTCAGCTCAGTGCCAACACCCGAAAACGTTTGTTTTTGTACGCACGAATCCAGTTAAAGTTACTGTAGGACCTTCCTTCCTGGAATTTCGTAGGTCATCGACATGTATTGGATTGATGCACCAAGCCAAAACAATGGAAACACAAGATTAGAACGAGAATACCCCGTCCAAACAAAACATGCATGTAACATGCATGTCACATGCGTGCATGGAACATGCATGTCACATGCATGCATGTTGGCATGCATGTGACATGCATGCAATTTGGGTATTTTTGCATGCATGCATGCAAATCAATCTTAACTTTATGTACAGGCATGCCTGTTTTGACATGCATGCATACAAAATCATGCTAATACGTAACCATGCATGTAGCATACATGCATGTAATGCATGCATGTGTTACATGCATGTACTTCACCTGTTCACTCATGCATGCACATCGGGCACAATCCTATTGTTCTAAGCGACATCAAGCAAACCAAAACAAATCTCATGACTTGGCTATGCGTGAGTGAGCTCGTCGCTCAGCTCCTGGTGCTATTACCATGTCTTGGAGCTCTTTTATTTGCCACAACAAAAGGCTCGTCACCTAAACAAAAGGCTGAGTACTCTTGGCTTTTCTTTTTGTTTTGGATTCTTTTGTTAGACTCGTCTCGAGGGAAATGCGACTCATTATTATTCGGATTCAAACCAAAAGCGGGAACTTCGACTTCAAGATGGCGAGCTAATTCGTGTGCCTACAACAAAATCTCTCTCTGGGGGAAGTAAAATCCCGCTCTAACTGAGCAAAGACGATGAAAATCATTTCTTCACAATCAGAACCGTTAATATCCGTTTTCAGCAACTGATAAAAGTACTTGGCAGAGCGTAAAACTAGCTCTGAATATCTTTTCCCCACTGAAAATGGCTAAAAACACCAAAATCCACCTTGTCGTGGGGGAAGTAAAAATAAATCATTACTAACAGTTATCAGGCAAAATGTCTTCTTTGATATTTAAACTACAGAAATCAACTTTCAGCTATTTTACAGAAAAACTAGCAACATCACAATTTGACAATATTATAGTCAAGGTCAGCAGTTTAGCTCCGTTTTGTCTGTAGTTATGGCTAATTAGCTTTCAAATCTGGCGGCGCTTAACCGTACAGTCCCGGATGCATGTCGCTGGATTGTGCCCGATGATGTGTTTAACTCACGCACATGCATGTAATTATGGCAGCACAGACGTATAAAAATGATTTTCCATCAATGCCAACTGTTATAAAAATGATTTTAAAAATAATAATCTCCTGGAATGATTCAATATGAGTCAAAGTGACCTGAGTGTATCGCATCCTACTCCTGGCACCACACATACAAATTTCCATGCCAGTAATATGATATTTTGATGAGTCGCTCTCTACTTAGACGTAAACTGTTTTCTAACAATTGTTTTGATAATATTATACACAATTTACCTTGGGGTACTTTTGTAAGAAAGAGTGTTTCAAAACACCTACTTCCAGAGTGGTACAGTGTCTCTTACAGTAAATTAATGCAAGGGCTTTAATTTCGGCATCCAGTTGTGCTAAATGTTAAAACATTCCAACATTTTTGAGAGCCTTGAATGCAAGGGTGAGTAATTATATTCAGCCATTGAGCTTTATGAAAATGACGCTATAAAAATAAAGTTATTGTTATTATTTCCCCAAGTAATTACTGTACCTGAAGTTTGTAGGCGTTTGAAAACTGCCTTTCTTTTGATGACAAATGTTCGTGAGCTCAGCTCGTTCTTTACTTTCAATGCAAGATGGCTGCCAAGCCCTAACTTTAGTCCCGACCTTCAAAGCAAAGAACAAACGGCAGTAGTAGATTCTTTCGCTGTCAAACTCAAAATCACTCGAGCATACGGTATCCAACTTTGAATCCTAAAAAAGACAACGTTAACTGACAATAGTTGAGCTTGTAAAATTCAGATCCCCTAACAGCCACTATCGCTGCATTCAACTTTCAACATTTTCAAACTCTCCTCGTGAGTCGCATCAAAAACATGAAAATATTGTGATAGCTATTGAAAATCATTATTGAATGCCCTTTATACTATATACTCACTACGAAGTTTAATGTTTTTCTTGTCGTGTTTCCCTCGCTCTTCGTCTCTTCGTCTGCCTTCGACAAGTCTGTATTTTCAAATTTCTCTCTTATCCCAACTTGCTCTCGCTTTGCTTCTTCTCTCGACAAATTTCATATTCAATGACGTCGGTCTCGACTTCTTCATGGCAACCAGCTTTCTGAATTTGTCAGCTTGTTTTAGAAACGTTTCGCCTTTGTGATGAAGAACGGAAAAAAACAACCTATCATTGTCCCTTGACTTTGACAAGTTGACGAAAACTGACAAGAATAAAAAAACCGCCAACTAAAATTCAAACCCGCGTGCGTGCTCATTTTCCCGCCGAAACTGGTGGGTTGCCTGTGGGACGACGACGCACGGATTCGTGACTTGTTGGCAGTTCTGAAGGGTGCTCTCCACAAAAGAAAATTTGCTAGAAGTATTTTCTTTTTTCAGAAAATGTATTATCTTCAGGGGCACGTCTCACACCTATAACCAGGGAATTGAATTTCTTGGACAGTGCTTAAAGCGTACATGCATGCGACATAAAATTGGAATTGAATAGAGCGGATTTCAGATGATGACTGTCGTGAGTAATTCGCAGTTACTTTGTAATACTTCCATACGTTTTATTCAGAATCGGTGTAATCAGTACTGGTTTCAGTACAGTCAAATGAAATTCGCTCTACATGCATGATACCTGCATGTCTGAGAACTGTACATGCAAATAAAGCATGCACATGCATGCGAAATACTTTTTGCATGCATGCCATATGATTTCATACATGTAACATGCAAGCCTTACTCATTTAGCATGCATGTATGTGCGCCTACATGCATAAAATTTGCATGTACATGCATAAGACATGTTTTCTGTATGCATGTCAGAGGGTTGCACGCATGTAACATGCATAAGCTCATGCATGTACATGCATGCCACATAATTTTTGCATGTATATCAGAGGTTCTATGCATAAAACATGCATGCCTTACTGTCTTAGCATGCATGTCTCATGTATTACATGCATGAACTCATGCATGACAAATCTTAAACATGCATGTGGCATGCATGCCACATGCATGTCACATGCATGTTTTGTTTAGACGGGACAATAGAATAATAAAGGTACGTCTACACGTCTGGCTAAATAACCAGATTGAATTTCGTTGAATCTCGTTTGTGAAAAGCCCCGAAAGCAGCTGCGTTTTAAGCTGTAGATTCTGCAGATGCTAATTAACCATTATCCTGCGAGATTACGCAGAATATCGTCTGATACTTAGCCGTCAAGGGACGCAGTCCCGAGTTGGCTAAAATGAGACGATATTCTGAAAAACTGAGCAGGATAATGGTTTTATTAATCAGCATATCGATAGCACAAAAATCCCAGAAATGATTTACTTTTGCGTATTAAATACAAGCTCAACACATCATATTTCCCTCAGACGACGGATATCGCAGGATATACACCTAATTCAGAAAAGGTTGCTTTAGTGTTTGGTATTTCAATTATAGCGCGAAACAACGGAATTATTTGCTTCAGTGACCACGAAACAAAGGCGTTCAGTGACCAAAGACCAATGACCAAAGGAACTTTTTCTGAATTAGTGTATGTCAGAAGAGAGAAGACAGCTATTGGCGTTCAAATATTTGGGCAGTGCATCGATGTGCTGAATGATAAAGCGTGGCGTAAAACGGCAAAAAGGTCACCAGCAAACGGGACTGATAGGAAAATATCCTAGATTATTATTAATACATTGAACTCAATATCACAATGCTGATTGGCCGAGAACAAATAATCAATTCTCTATGTCGCGTGAACTTGACATGCTAAATGCAATATCTGCAGCGGATATTGCATTTAGCATGTCAAGCTCAAAGTCGGCTCGTTCCCATGCCCCTCGTCCGTGTCTGCATTTGCAATTTGAACAAAGACATTTTAAATAAAGTCATTTGGAATCGTATCAATTTGTCTTTTTTGAAGCTATTTGCGCAGCAAATCGCTTCTTAGTCATCGCCCTCGAACTATGTGACTATGTGGCTATGTATGTCACTTCGCGGGAATCGTCCAGCTTGCACTCCATGTTGCTCCTGTTTCTACATTGATTATACTTCAGTCGCACAAGAATCACGGGTCATGAAGTTTCTGCCTTACAAATATTTGAATTGAGCCAATCATAGCACTGCATCACCTTTACCCTCCCCTCCCTTGCTACATAAATCGGTACGTCTCCCCACCACCCCCTCCCTTGTATCATCATGGCATTCACTTGTTCGGTGCTGGGTATCCTGTGTCTCGTCCCTTCTCTCCCATCTAAGTACCTCACCTTTGCCAACATATATATAGGCCACATAGGCCAATCAGTCGTCCATGTGGGACGAGCATTTTCTTCTTGGAGGTGATGTCAATTGAGCATGCTCTCGGTATCACGTCATACATGCCCACCATCGTGTATTATTTAGGATATTTCCATTACGACAAGTAAATAAGTATGGCTAAGGTACTAAAACGTTAACAATATTGAAGTTGCCACTGAGCATGCGCAATATGTTTTCTTAATTTTATTGCTACAAGAGATCAAGACACGCCGGAGTGCTTGAAAATAAAACCTTTCCTCAGCTTTGTGCTGGATATTTTCAACGTCGTGCTGCTTTGTTCCAATCACCTAAAGTATACGAGGTGGATGTTTGTGAATTTTGTCTGACAGTGATGCGATCGAGTCTGTATCGAGCGTGGAATTCAGCAAACGCCGGTCGAAATTGACAAGAGACTCTCAGTAAAAGTACAAGACATACACATATATGAATGAAACAGATGAAACTGAAAGGTGAAAAAACCTTACAGGTGAGAAATGGGAAAGAACAAGTCCAAGAAATGAGTCCCGAGTTCGAAGTCTTATCGAATATTCGAGCAAGACGTATAAGTAAATAAAACGATCCCTTATGTCACGTGATCTCCTCGATGGCTCATCGGTAGAATTCCCGCTTTGCAAACAGAAGGTCCGGGGTTCGAATACCGGGACGTTTAGGGTTTTTTTTTTTTTTTGCGTTTTTCTCAAAGAATAAAACCTTTCCTCGATCTTGTGTAGCACATTTTCAACGTCGTGCTGCTTTGTTCCAATCACCTAATTTACGAGGTGGATGTTTGCGAGTTTTGTCAGTGATGCGATCGAGTCATATAATTCGAGCGTGGAATTCAGCCGGTCCAAAAAAGTACAAGACATTGATAAATATGGATGAAACTGAAAGGTGAAAAGACATTAAAGGTGAAATATGGGAAAGAACAAGTCCAAGAAATGAGTCCCAAGTTCGAAGTCTTGTCGAATATTTGAGCAAGACATATAAGCTAAGTAAATAAAACGATCCACCATGTCACGTGATCATCCTGATTGCTCATCGGTAGAATCCCCTGAAGGTCTGAAGGTCCGGGGTTCGAATACCGGGATGTCAAGGTTTAATTTTTTTTTGCGTTTTTCTCAAAGACAAGCACTTTTTGTGTTTTGTTACCGGAAGTGTGTGATTGAAAAAGTTACTTTTTTTAATCCGAGTCGACGGGAAAAGCGTAGAACCTCTTAGGACGTCCCTGCTTTAAGAGACAAAACTAAAACCCAATATGAGAATTAACACCGCATTGCTTTAACCGGTGACGTCATCGAAACAAGTCCCACCTCTTTTCTCGTGATCAGCCCCCAACCTCGTTTCTAGCGGCCAGCGGGTTTCCCTTGGAATACGTGCTGGGAACATGGTTGTGCACGGCCATTCTCGAACCCAGAGCTCCCCAGCTCGTCACCTCGCGGGGGAGGCTCTGGTGACAGCCATTGACGCATGCGCGAGATTTGATACAGAGCCGCTGAGAGAAACACCTTTCTGCGCATGCTCCAACGTTTAAAATCAGCCAATCAGCGAAGGCCCTCAAATGGATGTCCCCAGAGCCTCCCCTGCGAGCAGACGAGCCGGGGTAGCTCTGGGTTCGAGAATGGTACACGGCCAGCCTGTCCCACCCTGTAGAACATCAGCAAATAGCTTCCCGTACGCTCTGCGTACCTATGTTTTAAATGTATATAGAGGATATTACATGGCCGCGCGGAGATACGAATTTTATCTTCGAGTGTTGAAAATTTATCTCACGAGTGAGCGCAGCGAACGAGTGAGATAAATTTTCAACACTCGAAGATAAAATTCGTATCTCAAAGCGGTCATGTAATGTTCTGTTTATTGTATAAACATCAATGAAATACCAAATTCAAATTTTATTTGAGTTAAGCTTAAAATCGAGCATTCAGCAAAGGCAAGTGTGATATTTTCACATGTGAAAATAACATGATATTTTCACGTGTGAAGATATCAAGTTTTCGCGCGGGAGATCACCTGGTATTTCATTGGTGTTTATATAATAAAATTGAATTCGGTTTTCGCATGACATCGTGAATTAGCAAAACCTCGTGCCTGTGTTATCTACCTCAGCCTTTGGCTTCGGCAGATAACACAAACCTCGCCCTTGACTATCATCGATGTCATGCTCATTGGCCTGTGCTTCCTTGGCTTGATCCAGTATCAAGCTCTACGCGGATGATTGCGTGCTGTACCGCAACATCGCCTCCCCATTGGACCATGCAGCCCTTCATCAGGATCTCAACTCCCTTGAAGAATGGGCTGCCACGTGGCAAATGTCATTCGCACCTAAGAAGTGCATGGTAATGTCAGTCACTCTGAAGAGATTTCCCTCGTACCGTCAATACAACATCTGCAACGTGGCACTTGAGGGAGTTCAATTTCAGAAGTACCTGGGTGTTTACATCTCCAGCACGTTAAACTGGGCTAAACAATGCGTAGAGGTCAAGAAGAAAGCAGAGTCCTAGGCGTCCTACAGAGAAACTTGTCTTCCTGTAGCAGAGACATCAAGGCGCGGGCGTATCTGAGCTTAGTAAGACCCATAGCCGAATACGCCACCACGGCTTGGTCACCCTACACGAAGAAAGACTGCGCCGCCATTGAATCTATTCAGCGGCGCGGGGCTCGCTTCGTTACCGGCGATTACACCCGAACGAGCAGCGTCACCAGCATGCTGGAGTCGCTGGACTGGCCCCTTCTGGAGACTAGGCGTTTGGGGTGGGACTTAGATATGTTCTTCAAAATAAATTCTGGGCTCGTGTCTATACCGTTCCCAAAAGAAATTGTTCCAGGGTACAAAAGCGCAAGAGGCCACCAATATAAGTTTAGAGCTATTGGCGCTGATATTAATGCTTTGAAGTACACGTTCTTTGTAAGAACAGTTCCGCATTGGAATGACCTCCCAGCGGAGGCTGCGGATGCCGACAGTTTAGCCGCCTTTAGAGCAGCAAGGTAGTGGGTCACGCTGACCCCATTGCAATATTAGCATTATGCTAAGGGCAATTACTTAAATTACTTAAATTAAAGATTAAAAGCTTACAGGCTGATACGATTTCTGTGCACTACATTTAAAACCTGAACCAGAGGGATGTCAAAGAACCACCAGGACGCGCGGGAGAACCTTATTTGCGAATCCATGATTTCACAAATATGCCCGGGTTCCCTCCACCACGAATATTGCTCCATTTGCTAACAATATTTGTCGCTGTCTCTTGATACTAGGTCAATGTCAACATAAATTTTTAACGCCGTTCTAAAAATAGCTCGGTCTGTGAAAGTGAGTCTATTACGGTAACAACAGAAAAGTTGTATGCTCTCGGTGCTCTTGGTCTTGGTCCTACCAGGGAGTTGCGAGGGAGTGGAGACAAACAGTACATAAATTAAGCGACTATAAAACCTCAATGATCGCTTCGCCACCGCTACTGAATTGTGCTAAATTGAATTCCATGTTATGGTATTTCTTGGATAAATTGAATTCCATGTTATGGTATTTCTTGGATAAATTGAATCAACTACCATCAGCAGCTTTCCTCGTGCTTTAGCTTTTGCTTGCGTATTTAGACTGCTATAGGGGTAAAATATTCGAAGAAGAACTTTCATTTGTGAGCTAACAAACCTTGCTTTATCCGAGCCGAAATTGTTATCAACTTCGCTTGCAATCGACCGAGCCGACAGCAAAACAAAACACCATTTCTTGGATAAAATTCTAACACGCCTACCATCGGCTATTATCAGCAGTTTCACTAGTGTGTATTCATGCTGTTACTTTTGGGTGTTTAGACTGCTAGGGATCAAATATAAAGAGAAACATCCATCATGAACTAGCGAAATGGAAAACAGCCAATCAGAACACAGAATTAGCGCACTTTCCGGGTTAACTCCGGTGTAATAACCATTCCCAGAGGACACCTTTGTGTTCAGTTCTTATTTCATCCTGATTCGTTCTACCAAACAAAGGAAGCTTTGTGACGCAGTTCGTGCGCACTCACAGGTTATTACACCGGAGATAAGCAAACTTTCCTAGCATTCTCTCACAATACACATTGTTCTTAGGGCCTGTTTACATGGAGGCGAGCCATCCCGGTAAGTGGGCCAGGCAGCTCCAACACGCCGTATTGCACGTTTGCCGGGATGGCTTGCGCCACGACCGTTTTCCTGATGTTTTTTGTTTACTACAAAAGAGAGCTGTACGAATTATTACAAATTCTGATTACCGGGCTCATTCTGCTCCTTTATTCCGACATCTAAATATATTAGATATTTACAAAATTAATTATTTCCATGTTGCTAAATTGATGTTTTCTTATTAACCAACTTTTGCCCCCAAATTTGTTTGTAACTAGCCGTCAGCTCCATGATTATTACACTAGAAATTCTGATCGTTACCGTTCCCACGCTTGTCGCACAAACATTCAACAATTCACTATTCTTTTTCAACGCCCAAACATCTGGAACTCCCTACCTTTATCTGTCGTATCATCTATTAACATCTCATCATTTAAAAGAAACTCACTGAATTTTTTCTTTCTCGTTAAATTTATTTTAATCTTTATTTGTCTAGTTCGTGCTTGAATATTAGTATAATATTAGTATAATAAGCCTTGTCCTCTCGCCTCTATTTTTTGTGTACTGCTTTTTTGTATTTGTTAATTAATGGCAAATAAAAATTGTATTGAATTAAAAAGATTTGTGTTGTGTTTATAAGAGCGAGGCGGGCTGCCCGGTTACCGAGATCCCGGTTTATTGAGCAGCCGGGATCTCGGCACTGACCGGGCTATTCCGTCTGCTCATATCAACACAACGCAAAAGGTATCAGGAAGAGTCGCGAGATGAGCAACTCCGGCCAAACGGGTCGCAGAAACTGTCTATCCCAAATGGCTCGGTCCATATATTAACAACATTCTGTGATTTTCCTGGGTATGTCTTCTTATATACCACGGAATGACGTAGAGTGGTCAACATGTTGTGGATTCACGAGGCGTAGCCGAGTGGGTCCGCAGTACATTTTGGCCACTTTATTACGTCATTCCGTGGTGTATAAGAGGACATACCACGGAAAAACAGAGGACATTTGTTTTATACCACAACAAAAAGGCAAAAATTAATACAAAAACAGCGCGCGCGCTCAGCCAAACGGTGTTTTCGTTGGTTCTTTTTAGCGCGCGCGCTGATGATGGCGCGTTGCGTGGTATATACTGTTCTGTACCCACGGCTAAGAGCCAATCATAATTCGAGAAACGCGCGCGTTGTGGTATAAAAACAGACATTTACTCATCATAACTTACATAAAAACTGGCACACGTTTCGCCGAAGTTATCGTTCTCATTATAATCAAACAAATCAGGACCATATCAAACATTGAAGGTCTGACCAGCTTCTACTCTTATGGACTTGACAAGACTCGGCAGGGTGATTTGGGCATTGCTGCTAATCCCATGGAGACGATAGTACTTGCTGTTTGTGCCAACCCAGTTCTCGGGGAAGACGACTTGATTGGAAGTAGGATACGTGATGAAGAGGGAAAATTTTGTGCTCCCACATCCCCAGTAGGAAGTCTTACTTGTGTCCCAGCCACAACCGGCAGTGCCGCGTTCGTGGATGAGTCGGAACGTATCGATCATACCGCTCTTGGGCACAACAAAGGCTCCGAAACCGTCATCCTTGGGTCGAATGCAAACTTCATCGTCTACTTTTGTCCAGACTGAAAAATACATCGATAACGAAATAGTATAATATTCCGCCCTGGCTACTGTTATTCATGATATGTAAATAAGGTATGGGAAATCGCATGGCCTGGGACAAGCCCAAACCAAAACGAGTAGAAAGTGTGCATTACTCTACTCCAAAGCCCGGCTTCCTCAGTGGGCGGGAGGGCGGGCCGCTCGACCGTACAGCTAACAACGACCAAGAGTGGAGTGACAATGGGTGGATACCGCGTGACACTTTTGTATTAATGATTTGCACATTCCAGGGCATTCATTATGATTATGCAAATGCATAGAAATTCAGTTCTGAAACTCATTAATAATTCATCAAGTTTACACAAAGAAAACGATAAGCGTAAACGCGGTCTTAATTTGCATAGAGTTTTGAGATTGTATTTAATCATTCGTTTTCCATCAAGATTTCATTTGATTTCATCAACACCTCGAAGGTCTGGACATTTACGTGCTCCCTGCATTGCCCCATGTAATAGACCTTTTTCCCAAATGGCCGCCGAAAATTCAAATCGATTTTTGTTAAAAATGAACACCAGCACTAGAACACACATCATCACTTTAGTAAAACTACAAAATTTCGCTGCATTATATCCAATATCTTTTGAGAAAACGAAAGTTGAAAATTTGGAAATTTACAGATGTTTGTATGACTGGGGGTATGCGTCATACCCCCAGTCATACAAATCGCTGTAAAAATTTCAATGTTCAGACTCTGCTTTCTCAGGCGACATGACATTTGGCATAACGAAAATTTGAAGGATTACTAATGTGATTATGCTCTTTCTAGTGCCAGTGTCTGATTTTCAGTCAGTTTAATTTTAAGACGTGAATTTGCGGCGCCCATTTTGGAAAAAGGTCTATTACGGGCTGGCTTGAGTACATCGGCTGCGTTTTTTTAAAGGTTTACAAAACTTGGTCAATGATTTCCAAGCAACAAGATATTCTATTGCTACCTCGAAAACGTCTGAAAACTATTTAGATATCGATAGCATATTACCTGCTGCATTTTCTTTTCTTTTTCTTTTTTTCATCTTTTTTTTTTTGCCTCCGCACCAAACAACGCTTTTATGCATCCTGGCGCCCCGGAGATCGAATCGCGATCCTCGCCCTTAAGGCCAAGGGACACATTTCATTGCCGAGTTCCATATCGTGAGGGGCTGCGTACGAATCCCTTAATATTACGATAGTCAAAACAAGACCCACTTAGTAATAAAGAGCACATCGATTTGTGTAAAATCCGAAAATTTGGTGTTAATCGAATCAATGCTGACCCAGATACAACAATTTCAAAACTCAAAAAATTAGGGCAAAACCTGATCCCCGAAAAAAACATGCGCGAAAATCCCCCCCCCCCCCCCCATTTCTAATGGTCATCCCTTATTTGGAACATGACAATATGATCAACAGTTGCGGGGTAAAAGCGTGATATAACCTTTTAATTTACACACCTTTTTGCTTGCATTTGTAGTCTTTACCGTCGCGCGTCATTTTACACCGCTGCCCAGAACTGCACAAGCTTTCACTACATTTGTCTGGAGGCCGAGCGCTATAAACCACATAATGGGTTTCTGAGTGAGGCATGAAGTGCTCAGGATTGCTCAAATGCGTCGCGTTGTTTAATTCACACTTGGCGTGTTTCCCCATAAAGTTCATACTCCGACATTGACTGTTACTGTCACACATGCGGTAACATGTACTCAGAGCATGCACAGTGGCGCTACTGATCACGTGATGATAAAGAGCAAACTTCTTCATCTCAAAGTCGCCGTTGCATGCTTGTCCATTTGCGCATGCGCTTTGTATTGCGAGCTGGAAGACAACCAGGAGCCAATAATGAACTTTCATGATGAATTGCTTACCTTATAAAAAAGACGAAATAGAAACCATTCAATAACGATCAAAACACGACCACAACACGATCACAACACGATCACAACACGACCACAACACGACCACAACACCACCACAACACGATGACAACACGACCACAACACGACCACAGCACCGCCACAACACGATCACAACGCGACCACAACACAACACGATCACAACACCACCACAACACCACCACAACACGATCACAGCACGACCACAACACGACCACAACACCACCACAACACCACCACAACACCACCACAACACGATCACAACACGATCACAACACCACCACAACACGATCACAACACCACAACACGATCACAACACCACAACACGATCACAACACCACCACAACACGATCACAACACGATCACAACACCACAACACGATCACAACACCACCACAACACGATCACAACACGATCTATAGCGAGCTGGGGGTACCAAGTGACCCCCTTCAGGAGCAGGTGCGTTTCCCGTTGCGATTTTTTAATTTTTTTGTTTCATTGCGGGTAGCGTCTGCAGAGTGACCAGAGTCTGGAATACCCTTCCTGCTCACTTACGGAGCAACTCCTTAAGCCTCAGTAACTTTAAACTTGAACTTATAGCATATTATAGTCGGGCTGTTGTAAATATCTACGATGTAGAAAACCCCAGGACGTGGCGCTCCATCTGCCCGTCGTGCAATGCACCTAGGGGTTTAGCCTCGCCGCCTACTTGCTGTTTTTAATTTTTTTAATGCATTCATATATATATATATTTTTTAATGTCATTTTGTCTTGTGTAACTAAGGGACCACAGTAATTGGCTAACGCTGTTGTGGATTCCCCGCCAGATGTTCATGTTTGTTTGTTTCGTGATGTGTAATTGGTTTAATATGTTTGTAGAATTGTTGTATTTTCTTTTGTTAATGGCGAAGCAGAATAAATAAATAAATAAATAAATAAATAGCGATCGTTAGTTAGCACTGACTCACTGACTAGTTTGAATGAAATGACGCGAGCGGTGAGACAGCCATATCAAGACACTTTGGTTAAGCAAGGAAGCGGTGTTTCGCTTGACTTGACAGCGGTCAGTTTTTTTGCTTTATTTTCGTTTTAGGGGTGTATCTTTCATGTATGTACTCATTTCAATATTTATCAATGCGGTGGTATCACGGCCCATTGCCTTTGCTACATTTTAGTAAATACTTTTTTAGTAACGCAACACGTTCAACAACAATTTAAATTTCCAGAAAAGTCGTATCTTGACAAGTGTTACTTTGAATGCATTGTTGATTAGTTTCTTATCTCAAAACTATGGCAAATCAATTTTTTTCAAAAAACAAAAAATTTCGCGAGTCCCCTTTATTTTTCGACACACCAATTGAAGCTTCAAGAGTTCCACCACTTTCGCTATTTGACATTTTTCCGTGGCTTTAAATGTGTTGTAAAAAACCCACAGATTTTTGAAATTTTAAAGGATTTTTAAACAAGTTATACTAACAGATGTATATCACTCTTCTAGCTGAAAGATAAACCGGCTTCATTGTGTTTATGTTTATTTGAACCAGTCACTGCCTGGTGGTGTCTCCTTGATTCCAAAAAAATCTCCCACATTCTAAGAATTCGGGATTCGATTAACCGGACTCTTATCCGCTACAAGGAATGCGTTGATCACACGCGGAAATGGAAACTGCCAACATCCTCTACCGTAGCGGTTGATATATAGGCAAGGAATCAAGGATCACCTTGTAAAAATGACAAGATCAAATAGAATAAAAATAAATATCTTTGTTTTCTTACCTTAAACCCGCAGTTTTGTGCCAACCACTTGACTTGGAAATGGCAGCTGCGTTAGAGGACGTACGGATCAGAGCAAATAGCTACACGCTCTTTAGATCACATCTAAAATTACCAGGCAAGTGCAGTGTTTTGTTGGCGATATTGGGGCATAGGATCTTACTTCGGTTCGAATAAGAATATACAGACTTTTTGTTCAGATCTCCTGTCGAGATTTATTTTTGTGAAAGTCGAATCTCCCATCGTGATGGCTTTAGAACTTCTTCTTCCATTGCCATTGATTTGCACGTCGTTGACAAAAACGGCGAGTCATTTAAAGAGCCCCTGT
The DNA here is from genome assembly GCA_033964015.1 of Scolanthus callimorphus. Taxonomy (NCBI): domain Eukaryota; kingdom Metazoa; phylum Cnidaria; class Anthozoa; order Actiniaria; family Edwardsiidae; genus Scolanthus; species Scolanthus callimorphus. The sequence goes on along the minus strand of JAWWUD010000085.1, from coordinate 65,382 downwards.
CAGCCACACTTTTATTTTAGTTTTCATTCAAATTCACAATTCCCCTTATAACATATTGATACCAATACTACCAGAATCCTCTTCCAATTTGTTTAATAATAATAATAATAATAATAATAATAATAATGATAATGATAATAATTATAATAATTATATTAATTATATTAATTATATTAATTATAATAATTATAATAATTATAATAATTGTAATAATAATAAAAAGCGTATGTAGCGCCTAGTTCTAGGCGCTTTACATTTTATTCTACAAAATAATTATAAATTAAAATTATTGAAAATTAAAAGAATATCTGAAACTAATTAATTACATCCTGAAATCAGACTAAAAATATTTAAAAAGATACTGAATAATGATAAACAAACTATGATATTTAAGAATACGCCCTTTTAAAAAGAAACATTTTCAGTATAGTTTACAGAATGAGCGGCCGCGCTGTATCGGGTTTTCAAACACGAGGCTTAGCCGAGTATTTGTAGACCCGATACAGCACGGAAGCGAATTCTATAAACGGCTTCTAAAACACCAAAATAACTTGAACTACAACTTGAATCAGTCAATAAGAAATGTTTTTCGAGTATGAAGGGATGGCTTTATGCATGTACGCCTTCACAAAGTCAACTTACTGAATTGACGCTTTTAGTCTATCTTTAGAACAAGTGAAACTAAAGAGAGCACTTAATACACTTTCTCAGACGAAAGAAAAAAATCTCGTCATAAAAGAAAGTCGACAATCGTAGAGTATGGCTACTGTGACGTAGAATTTCAAGCATGCGCAGATACAGGATAAGCATCCCACATGGATAAAGGTTGCTGTTGGGTGACCAGTGTTCATGAAATCCTAGAAAATTTCACCCAAGGCGTAGGGTTGGAACCAGAAAAGCACACCAGCACTAGCTCCGATCCCGGGTTGGCAAGGTTCCACCCTTGTACACCCCTATGCACTTTGAAGTGTCGAAATAGACACTTCATCCTGGGTATTCGTACTCATTTATTAAACATTAGTGTCTGTATGATAGATATAAACACGGTACCCTATATGTAGTGTCTATATCGGGACTTTATCGTGGTATACAGCGGCCGTTCACGGTTGTGATTGCCTTTGTGTTTGGCTCGTTTAATTATGTATGAGTTTTAGAATAGTAGAGATGATTTTGTAGCAAAAGTGATGATCATCACCATCATTCATTGGAGATGCAGTAAAATTATTACTAACTTTGTAGTTCGTTACTGGAGGTCAAGTGTCTGGCCGAGAAACTCTTGATCCCTTTAAATCAGACTGAGTTAATTTTAGGGCGGTGTTTTTGTCATCTATAGACAGTGTTCTCGTTTAGCTGATCTGCTACAGTAGCTCCCTCATTCCAGCAGTTGCGTTCCCTCTAAACCGATTATTCTGCGGCTAGTAAGAGTGGATTTCATATGACGGCAATGAAAACAATCGCAAAGTTATTACACCAATTCTGAAAAATCCTATAAGATTTATTGCAAAGTAATTGCAATTATAAAATAATTTAGATAGTACGCCCGCTCTGATTGGCTTAGAGCCATGTTTGCATTTTCCTGTGCAAACATGGTTGTGACACTTGAGTGATTGGCGAGCGGGTAATTCAGGGTGAGCATTTCAAAATTCACTGAAATTCCCGGCTGGGTATCCCAAGCTGGGCTCCTCAAAAGGGATGCATTTGTTATAAGAATAAATCTTCTTAAAAATCAAAGGTGAGCAAACAGCAATGTGTTTCTGGATCCCTTCGGGATGCCTTGGTTTGAGGTAATGCAATGTAAAAGAAGGAAAAACCAACACAGAAACGCAAGATTTGCCAACGTTTCGGACCTTCTGAAGAAGGACCGAAATAAAGGTCCGAAACGTTGGCAAATCTTGCGTTTCTGTGTTGGTTTTTCCTTCTTTTACATTATAAGAATAAATCATGCAGTAAGAAGTGGGTTAGATGGTTTTGTTGAAATTTAAATGCTATACATATAATTCTTCCAATGTCTAATGAAAACAATACCAAAGGAATGGCTGACTGGGGCTCTTTAACATGTTTATTATGAATTAGCCTGATGTCCAGATCGAATTACTTCATAGCTTTACATTTAGTAGCAGGAAAAATTGATTATCAAAGCAATTTTTAGTCTTCGTTTGGGCCAAACTTGTAAAGTTGCCTCTAAAATCGCCAAAACGTCCTAAAATCAACAAAAGAGACATTATAGCCTTTATTGACCATCCAAACGGGAACATCCTGTTTCGTTTTCGAGTGATAACAATTTCCTGATTTCACGTAGGGAGTCTTTTGAGAGTTTCCCATTGTTTTCGAACCAACGTTTTTAGCAAGAAGAGCGAATCATTTAAGAGAATTAACGATGCAAAGAGTTTCTTGCAAAAAGGTAATGCATTTCAACAACAGCTGTTGTCCTTTTGAAGTATACCTCTAACAGAACACTTTGATTCAAGTAGGAAATCCAAGGATTATATTGCACTTTTTTGTTCTTTTCTTATATAGTTTTTCTTGTAGTCTTTGTACATACACTCTTTTTTATAACAACCACGTTCAAAACAACCATGACAACATTTAGGCTGAGATTTGTTGGTAAAAATTTAAGAACAGAGAGCTCTTCTGTCTCGTTTTACACTTTTTGTGTTTTAAGTTTAAAGTTGCAACAAATGAACACTTGTATATGAATTTATCTACTCATTTTCGAGATGAATTCATCTTCGTCCTGGTAAGCCATTTACTAACAAATCACACGGAGGAAATTCATCTTAAACTTTTGTTAATGAAAGATCTTATCAAAAAACAGTGTAGAGCTCCTTGAATTGAATCCGTATTTCTAAGAATCTAGGACATTTCTGAAAATCCACTATAGTTGGAAACTAAGCCTATAAGAATTTCTTAGAATACAATGAGATGCAGTGAATCTAAAACTTCTAGGTTCACCACATCGCCTTGATTCTAAGAAATTCTTCCAAGCGCTCGCTAGTAACATAACACTTCGATGAATGGCCCACTCAAGAAATTGACATACGGATTAATAATTCCTCCCAAAACGACGCATGTTAGATGCTCGGCATCATTGGACTCAACGCTTAGTCAAAACTAGCGAAAGTGCTGAATGTTAGGTGTTCACATTCTCAAAAATGAAATGTTTAAAAGTCGCAACAAAAAATACATTCTATTTGCAACGTCACGATCTCGTAGGGGCTTTTCGTAGCTCCCGCAATTTATCCGCAGCTCTCAATCAAAGTTGCCTTTTTTCTCATATTAGGTAAACTATTCATCATGAAAGTTCATTGGCTACTGGCCATCCAGCTCGCAATACAAAGAGCATGCGCAAATGGAAATGAATGCACTGGCGACTTTGAGATGAAGAAAGTTTGCTCTTTATCATCATGTGATCAGTAGTACCACTGCGCATGCTCTGAGTACTTGCTACCGCATGTGCGCCAGTAACAGTCAATGCCGGAGTATGAACTTCATGGAGAAACACGCCAAGTGTGAATTGAACAGTGCGACACATTTGAGCAATCCTGGGCACTTCATGCCCCACTCAGAAGCTCATTATGTGGTTTATAGCGCTCGGCCTCCTTACGCTATTTGACTAGTTCCATCGCCTTGAAAGGCTTTTTAAACAAGTCCTAACAGATGTGTATCACTCTTACCGAAAGATAATCCTACAAATACGGTTTACATTGTGTGCATATTTCAACCAGTCACTACCCCCACTCCTTCATTCCAAAAAAAATCGGCTCCCACTTTCTAAGAATTCGGGATTCGATTAACCTGATTCTAATTCGCTACAAGGAGACGTGGAGATAGGAAGTGTCAACGTACTCTACCGTAGCGGATAAGAATCAGGTTAGAATCGGTCACCTTGTAAAAAATGAGAAGACATAGAATAAAAAGAAATGTCTTCGTTTTCTTACCTTAAACCCACAGTTTGTGCCAACTACATGACTTTGAAATGGCAGCAGCTGCGTAGAGGACTTACCAGTCAGTGCAAGTAGCTACACGCTCTTGAGATCGCCTATAACAGCACGAGGCGATGAAATTGGATTGTGAAACGACATTTTTAGTTTCGTATCAGGCTGAACACGTTTTCAAACTTGGAAATTTCTTCGAGCAATTTTGCCAGAAAGCGGCACAAAATCTTGTTACTCGAACTAAAAAAAGTTGTTGCTTTGAATTTACTCTCATTTCAAAGGTATTCATGGTAGTGTTCTTGTATTATCGCGCCGGTAAAAAATTTCCAGAGGAAGCTGAGAAAATAAATTTTAGTTTTTACAGATAGACGTATTTTTCGCACCTAAAATGGTGATGTCAATCACAGCCTATATAGATTCTATAGAATTTTTCCATTTCTGAACGCTTATTTCTGTGGCGGCGCGAACCCAGTCCTCTGCCTTTTGTGTCATTTCGAAATGTGGATCGCCCCAAGTAAGGTAATCCAAGCAGATCTTGTATTCCGGATTCCAGCCCTAGGATTCCGGATTCCAAACTACTGGATTCCGGATTCCATACCAGTGGATTCCGGATTCGATAACTCTCAAAGAATCCGGATTCCAATATTTCTTTATATTAATAATTTTTTGAATAAATGAGATAGCAACAGTTTTTAACACTGCCAAGGCTGATTTTGGCTGCTTTATCTCAGAATAATCATACAGATTTACGCTTAAAGGTATTTTGCTGTTTACTTTTGACCGTAATTGTTCGCACTATATAAATATCATTGAATTATAACAACTGCTATACGAAACAGGCCTGGCCAGGGGGGTACTACAATACCCGGATACCCGATATTTTTTCTCTAAGATACCAAAATACCCACAATTTGATCAGCATTAAAATACCGAATACCTAAAAAAAGCTTTTAAGATAGCTTTTATAGACCTATTATATTTTTCTGGACACAAGAGAGAAGTGACCAACCGCAAACTTCGCCAATCTATTACATCTAACAGGAGCGGGAGGTCGTTACATAATTTGGTACCGCTATAACTAAAGCTGCGCTTGAGGAAGTCGGTATGTGTTTTTTTGTGACAGTAATCGTATGCTCGTGGTTACGCAAGTTATAGCTCGTGCAGCGATGGGTGAAAAGGGGCTAGTCCATTGAGACACTTGTACATGAGTACTGCCTTTGCTTTTTTTTCCGCCAAATAGCAATTAGTGTCCCAGGACAGTCTATTTTGGAAGACACTAAGATCTTTTAATATACCCTCGCTGCACGATTTTGCAGTTTCTTTTTTTACTTTGTCCACGAGGCGATTGCAGAGGCTGCCCCAGGCTGCGCTGCAGTGAAAATATGGTAAGATCAGCGTCAGGCAAATTTGGACTGCAGTCGTCAAATTTACAGGGACCAGAGGATGTTGAGCATACACGGTCAAAATGAAGTGATCTCCCCTCTAAAAGAAAAAAATAGCTAAAGTGATCTCCCTAAGAGCTGTAGTTTCTCTTTTGGTGCGCGCGAAGCGCGCCCTCATTTTGATAAAACGCAATTTCATCAGGCCTCAGAGAAATAGTAGATGAACATTCTATTTGTTGTGTATAGTAAACAAAGCCCGCAAATGACGAATTTATTATTCTTGATGTGCGTGGTGGTCCAAATGACGAATCTCTATCCTCGTAACGCCGAACTCACGCGTCTTCTTTCGAAATGAGACTGCTCCGAGGCCTATTACTGCAGTACTTTTTTTTGGGAGGGGAAAATGGGGGAGTTTGTTTCTCCAGGCCAAGATACACGTTATTGTAATGACATTCGTAGTGATTTCATTGCATGAGTTCTCAAAATCAATATTGTGCATATTATTCTATTGCTAAGCGCGCGAAGCGCGCCGAAATTTTTAGCGTACTCAGTTGAGAGAGATAGACTTATGAAAAGCGCAAAAATATAGGAGTTTTTGCAATAACTCCTTGGAAAATTTATTGTGCTCTCCTCTTTCAGGGCCTCAAGCTTCGAGAGATTCCGAGCCCTTTCTCTCCTCCTAAAATGTTCGCTGTTAACGGCGGTATGATAAATAATGAGCGATAAATAATGAGCGATAAATCATCATCAAATGATAAATAATGAGCGATAAATAATGAACGGTCCCTTATGAATTTGGCGCAAAAGCTCATTAGATACCCAGGGGGATTTCCTTTGTTTGGTCCTTTTTCAGTCAAGGGGCGCAAACTTATTAAGGCCTACGGCAAACGCCGAACTTCAGCCGCTCTTCTTCTGTCGAACCTTTCCTTTTTCAAAGGATGCCGCTTCATTATACTTTATAATCAAGAAATTTCTATTGTTTTGTATGGGAACGGCGCGACTCTAGCACGGCGTTTGCCGTAGGCCTAACACTCTCCATCTCCGCCAATCATGACGACAAACGCATGGTGATCCAGCCTACGTAATCTGCGTAATAGTGGGATTCTGTTCATCCTGTGGTAATGGGCATGTAACTACTTAGACTTCAGCTTCTATTTTATCAATTGCTACGAGCAAATGAAAAAAGTACCAAAATTACTATTGGACAAGATACCAAATACCAGCAAAAAGAAACCAAAATACCAAATACCTGAAGTAAAATGACCGTGATACCAATTTACCCAAAACCCCTGGCCGGGCCTGACGAAAGGATAACATAATGCCGAAAATATTATGTCCAGTGATGTTTACCTCAAAAACATCACTTCGATTCAAAAACAGCTTCTTTCGAGCTGTTAAGGAGCTATTTACAAGGTGCTTGCTGGCAATCAGAAAGCGCACAAATTCGTCAAAATGGACAGGATATCTTTTCCTCACAAACTCGTGTGAAGAAATAAAGGAAATGACACTTGGATTCCGGATTCTCAAGGACTTTGGATTCTGGATTCCTGCTATATGGATTCCGGATTCCATTCTGCGGATTCCGGATTCCAAAGCTAACAAAAAGTCGGATTCCGGATTCTGAATTACCTTACATGGGGCGATGTGGACCACAAATCTACAAATTAGGATAGAAATCATTGAGTAACAGTATTTTTGGCCAAACGTTGCTCCTAAAATAACTTGTCTTAAATCCTACCTAAGAATGCCTATATAATTCAAGTTTCAGTTCCTCTTTCTTTCTAGGACATAATAACAGTATACACAGGATTCTGAGTTGTTTATGTAGATCACTGGTCTTATTTTATAACATTTTGTTGAAACAACCGCTGACAAAATTCTTGGACTTGACCTCTCAACTTTGAACGACCACAATTCTAAAATATACTTACCTATGAATTTGAAATTTTGACCATTTACTGTAGCAAGATCAAAGTTCAAGATGATGCACGATTTATTGTCATCAGAGTTTCCATAGCAACGAAACAGGGGGGTCACTGTTTTTAATTAGCAAAAGTTCCACGTGAAATTCGGTCTAAACTTTTAAAACGACACACCAAGCGCTAATCCTTAGGTAATTCTCTATACGTATACGAAGTTTAGAGAAAATTCACCAAGCCGATTTCAAGATATTTCCAGGCGACTTTTATGCCTTTGAAATTCAAAATGTTTTCACTTGCTTTCTAATTATTATCAATTTAATGGCTTTTGAAATAGGCTAGCGAAATCTCTTACCGCAAAATGCATCCCAAGGTATACAACTACTTGTACGTTTGCCAAATTTGATGCCAGGAAGTGCTTTTGATTCTCCATAATGAACATCGACGCAAACTTCAAATTTTTGAGCAAATTCGCAAAATGTCATTTCGACCACAACTGAGGCTCCAGAACAAGTTCCTGATGGCGAATTTTTTTTCTCGCGCTCTTAACTTAAAATTGACCATATTAGCGAGATGCTATCCGCGTAAGAAAAAAATTTACATCGCGGATAGCGCCTGGTAAAATTCCAAAGTTCACAACCTTCTTCCTAGTTCCTCTCAAATCGATAGGTAAGTATATTTCAGAATTGTGGTCGCCCAAAGTTAAGAGACGAAGTTCAAGAAAAACTGTAGGCAGCCTCCTTAAGGAGCTCCTGTCTGCACACTTCTATTTTAGTTTTCATTCAATATAAGATGACGAATTCACAATTCCTCTTAATAACTTCTTGATACCATTACTACCAGAATTCCCTTCGAATTTGGTTTGACATTCAAAAGTTTGAGCTCCTTTGGGAGCTGCAACATAACGGTGTTAATGAGGCAAGCAAAAGGAACTACGAATAAAATGATTCTGGAAATAGTGGGATCAAATGTAATAAAGGGACTTGAGAACTGGGTCTATGAGTATTCTACATAAGCTGAGTCATGAAAATATTTGAAAATATCACACTCTATTCTTGGGTTGCACGTGATGTTACTGGGGGTCATACTGGTGGCATAGAACAAAAGAAAGTTCATTAGCTCCCTTTGTTCAGGGCACCAACATGGCCGCCGCGCTTTTGTACGTCATTCCTAAATGGAGGAATGCTCACCATGAATAATTTAACGATATTTTTGACAATATTACTTCAAATTGACCTAAAAACATTCAAAATATCTGAACTATCAAGACTACTAGTCAGGATAAGGGTTAATACATCGTTTTAGTATATTTTTATAGTATATGCCTCGTTCTATTAAAGATTAATACTATTAAGGTACGTAATCAAGTAAACGAGCTGTCCGGACCAGCGAATTCACTGGTAGGGTAGTGGTTAGGGTTAGGGTATAGAGACTGGAAAGTTACAGGTTCGAACCCTGATGATTTTCATAATTCTTTTTTCACTTCTGTAGGTGAGCGCTTGTTTAGCAAAAAATTCTAAGTGCCAGTGAGCATTCCTCGATTTAGGCGTGTGTCTTTTGTAGTTTAATTCCCAAAGGAATGGTTGCAACCCAAGAATTCCATAAACTAGCCGATGGGAATGGTCATGGCTAAAAGGGATTCAGAAGGACCTGACTAATAATTCATAGGATGAACAATTATTTGCGCGCGTAGGCGGCACGGTTTAAAAAACAAAATTCAAATTCACCACCCTACTCACATCTCCTAATACGCTTCAACCACACTTTCCTAAATTTAGAAATGCCGCTTCAAGCGAGCCCAAATGCTCATCTCTACCAGCTAAATAAGGAGCCAAGCCTTCTGATAACAAAACCTGATTTAGGAATGCGCTTCAAGCGGCTTGGGCACCAAGCTACTGTGTGTGGTGATTCCAATATGGCGGACATGTCATCGCTGTCGCTGTGAGCGTTTTACGATGAAACGATTCCGTACGGCTACTATCCGTACGGCTACTCATTCGAGGAAGAAAAAAACTACATCTAAAAAGGTGCCGCTTACCGTTTATCGTTCTAATAATTCCTCCACCGATGAAGCGACGATACACGATGAACACGGCGAGGTGCCGTTCTCGCCAGCGACAACAAGCGGTGTGTCGGAGCATCTTCTCCGGCGCATCGCTTCGACTACCAACTGGGCGGTGGTACGAGAATTGCTCATCGGTGCAGCGATAGAAGGGGCCTTCATTCCTTGCAATACAGTTTGCATGGAATGCGGGCTCCAGCCAGCCATCACAAGGTGCAAGGAGTGTGGTGCGATGCATTTCGCATGCTTGGCATGCTGCCAGCAAATTCACCAGAAAAGGAACCTCTTCCACACTCCAGAGATTTGGAAGGTATTCTTAGATCTAGACTAAAACTACATACGAGTAACATACGAGTAACATACGACTACATACGACTACATACGAGTAACATACGACTACATACGAGTACATACGAGTAACATACGAGTAACATACGAGTACATACGAGTAACATACGAGTAACATACGAGTACATACGAGTAACATACGAGTAACATACGAGTGCATACGGGTGAAAAAAATGAAACCTCTTTTTAAGCTTTTTTTAGCGAATGAAAAAATTTTCATCTTTGATCGTCCTATATAATTTGATCGTCTATATATTTTATTCCATTAGTGGGTGGTGGGAAGGGTCACTAGTGGGTGGTGGGTGGGTTCACCAGTGGATGGTGGGGGTCACTAGTCGGTAGTGGATGGGGTCACTAGTCAGTAGTGGATGGGGTCACTAGTGAGGAAAGTGGGTGGGGTCACTAGTGGGTAGTGGGTGGGGTCACTAGTGGGTGTTTGGTTGGGTCACTAGTGGTGGGTCATAAGTGGGTGGGGTCACTAGTGGGTAGTGGGTGGGGTCACTAGTGGGTGTTTGGTTGGGTCACTAGTGGTGGGTCATAAGTGGGTGGGGTCACTAGTGGGTGGGGGGTGGAGTCACTAGTGGTTGGAGGGTGGGATAACTAGTGGGTGGGGTCACTAGTGGATGGTGGGTGGGGTCACTAGTGGGTAGTGGATGGTGTCACTAGTGGGTGGGGTCACTAGTGGATGGTGGGTGGGGTCACTAGTGGGTAGTGGGTGGGGTCACTAGTGGGTAGTGGATGGTGTCACTAGTGGAAGGTTGGTGGGTTCACTAGTGGTTGGTGGGTGGGGTCACTAATGGGTGGGGTCACTAGTGGGTGGGGTCACTAGTGGGTAGTGGATGGTGTCACTAGTGGGTAGTGGGTGGGGTCACTAGTGGGTGTTTGGTGGGGTCACTAGTGGAAGGTTGGTGGGGTCACTAGTGGGTGGTGGGTGGGATCACTGGTGGGTGTTTGTTGGGGTCATAAGTGGGTGGGGTCACTTGTGGGTAGTGGGTGGGGTCACTAGTGGGTGTTTGGTGGGGTCATAAGTGGGTAGGGTCACTTGTGGGTAGTGGGTAGGGTCGCTAGTGGGTGTTTGGTGGGGTTATAAGTGGGTTGGGTCATAAGTGGGTGGGGTCACTGGTGGGTATTTGGTGGGCCATTAGTGGGTGGGGTCACTAGTGGGTGTTGGGTGGAGTTACTAGTGGGTGGTGGGTGGGATCACTAGTGGGTGTGGGTGGTGGGTTTACGATTGATATTTATGCTATATGTGATTTCTTACTTGTTGAAATCACATGAAAAACAGAAAAACCCACTACCTACTAGTAACAACAACAACCACTATTGACCCAACCCACCACCCACTAGTGACCCAACCAAACCAAACAACCAACCACGTACGCACTAGTGACCCCACCCACCACTAGTGACCCCACCCACCACTAGTGACCCCACCCACTAGTTATCCCACCCACCAACCACTAGTGACTCCACCCACCACCCACTAGTGACCCCACCCACTTATGACCACCACTAGTGACCCAACCAAACACCCACTAGTGACCCCACCCACTACCCACTAGTGACCCCACCCACTTTCCTCACTAGTGACCCCATCCACTACCGACTAGTGACCCCATCCACTACCGACTAGTGACCCCACCCACCATCCACTGGTGAACCCACCCACCACCCACTAGTGACCCTTCCCACCACCCACTAATGGAATAAAATATATAGACGATCAAATTATATAGGACGATCAAAGATGAAAATTTTTTCACTCGCAAAAAAAAGCTTAAAAAGAGGTTTCATTTTTTTCACCCGTATGTACTCGTATGTTCTCGTATGTACTCGTATGTTACTCGTATGTTACTCGTATGTTACTCGTATGTACTCGTATGTTACTCGTATGTTACCCACCCACTAGTGACCCCACCCACCACCCACTAGTGACCCCACCCACTTATGACCACCACTAGTGACCCAACCAAACACCCACTAGTGACCCCACCCACTACCCACTAGTGACCCCACCCACTTTCCTCACTAGTGACCCCATCCACTACCGACTAGTGACCCCATCCACTACCGACTAGTGACCCCACCCACCATCCACTGGTGAACCCACCCACCACCCACTAGTGACCCTTCCCACCACCCACTAATGGAATAAAATATATAGACGATCAAATTATATAGGACGATCAAAGATGAAAATTTTTTCACTCGCAAAAAAAAGCTTAAAAAGAGGTTTCATTTTTTTCACCCGTATGTACTCGTATGTTCTCGTATGTACTCGTATGTTACTCGTATGTTACTCGTATGTTACTCGTATGTACTCGTATGTTACTCGTATGTTACTCGTATGTTACTCGTATGTACTCGTATGTTACTCGTATGTTACTCGTATGTACTCGTATGTAGTCGTATGTTACTCGTATGTAGTCGTATGTAGTCGTATGTTACTCGTATGTTACTCGTATGTAGTTTTAGTCTAGATCGGTATTCTTAGCCCATTCTCGTGCCATGTTTGTTAATGTTCTTCTTTGATGTGTTTGTTATATATAAACTTTTACTTAATAGTACTCAATGTTGAGGAGGTAAGCCTAAAATACCTAATGGCCGTTTTCACACTAGAGCCGGATGATTCGTCCAGACGACTTTAGGGCAAAGATTTTTAGTGCATCTCTGACTTCGACAGTTGCTTCGTCTTGTGTGAATACGGGCAAGAGACGGATAAAACGTCCAGACGAATTAAGTGGCTTAATCCGTCCGAACTGACGAACTAAATCATTTAATTCGTCTAGACGTTTTATCCGTCTCTTGCCCGTATTCACACAAGACGAAGCAACTGACGAAGTAAGAGACGCACCAAAAATCTTTGCCCTAAGTCGTCTGGACGAATCATCCGTCTCTAGTGTGAAAACGGCCAATAACACAAAAACAGAAGAAATGCATTATGTGCCTAATCAAGAATTAACTTATTACAACTTTGGCGAGCATTGTGGCATATTATCCTGATTCTTGTCTCTAATAGGACAATTGCATGCATGAGGGTGCAAATGATGTTTGTTATTGTTCCTTTGTTGCAATGTACTATACAGCCGAAGCTCTCGTAATGCACCAGTCAATTGACAGCCCCGCACCCCCCCATTCGCGCATTAGCGGGCCATTCACTTTTTGGCAAATGAAAGGCAGTGAGCGCCTCGGTTTGCGGGGATAATCTGAGAGGTGAATGCACCGTCCCCAATGTAATAATTAAGAGTGAATGCGCTCCTTGCCCAATGAATTTAAAAGATAACACAAAGGATTTTTACTCACTGAAAAGAGTCATGTCAATGGTGCCCAGTTTTCAATGCAGCCGCAGCCGATCGCAAAGCGTAATAAAACCATATTTTTCTACTTGCATGTACTTTCGCTAGTGTAGATTACAATTTAATACGTGTAATTCAAGTAACAAAAATCTGTATTTGTCGTGTCTTTTGTGAAGTAAAGGGATGTTCATATGGAGGTGAAGCAGCCCGGAAAGCGGGCTGGTTTCTGTTGTGTTGTGTCTCGGGGAAGAAAGTGACTCCCCGCTCGATGTTCTGTGTGGAAGCCGTGAAAGAAAGTGCATCTCCCGACCAACGGGGCAGTAATGTAGTGTGAATTCTGTACGAAAGCCCCGCTAGTACCCCGCTAATGCGCGAATAGGGGGGTGCGGGGCTGTCAATTGACTGGTGCATAAGCTACCACCTCTGGAACTGAAAATTGTGGTTGTTAATAGAGCTGGTTGCTTACGAGAACATCTCTCATAAGCGACCACCAAGCGGCTTCCTACTTGAACAATAGGTGTTGGTCTCTTACGAGAGCTTAGTACAAATCTAGAAAATATCATGTGATACTAATGCTTAAAATAGGGAGAGGACAAAACATGGAGTACTACTCCATGGAGTACCCTTTGGAGTACCTAAAATGGAGTACCCCTGAAAAGTGTCCGTGATCATTTCCATTACACACCTTTGTTTATTTCAAGCGTGAATGCTCATCGATGTTCAAGTACACTCTTTTTTTTATATAAGAACGTCTAATTTTCAGTTGAGGCTGGGCCGTTCTCATTTTTGGAGCAGTTTCAGGCTGGAAATGTTCTTACGGATGTTCTTACATTTCAGTGACGTCGGAATAGATCTTATACAAGGATACATACCAATGAAGTATGTAGGAGAGTTTATCAATTACAATATTGAAGGTCGTTATTATTAACACATTTCATTCTGGATTTTAGAACACATCACTGGAAATAAATCTATTTGCTCCTATCTGAGGCTCAGGCATGTTCTTAGCGTGTTCTTAAAATTTGGGTAAATTTCAGGCTGAACGTTCTTATAAAAAAGGTTCTTATAAAAAAAAAAGAGTGTATTTAAAAAGTTCAGCGATTTTGGCCGCCATCTTGAAATTTAGCGGTTGGTACTTCAAGTATGCATCATGTTAGTGTATCATGTTAGTATCGGTTAGTACAACATCTACATACATCTTCACACCTATCCACACCATCATCATATACATCATCATTAAAAGGGGTTCTCGCAAGCTAAAATAAGTAAAAATTGTAACCGTAAAAACACAGCACATTTGCCCGTAATAATCAAAATAATCCTCCAGGTTGATAGAAAAACCTTTTAAGTGTTAGACAAATGCAATTCTAGGTTGTTTTGACCTGTTATCATCACCCATTGACACAATCAACAGCTATCCACACACCATCATCACCTATCCACACCATCAACAGCTATCCACACCATCAACAGCTATCCACACCATCAACGGCTATCCACACCATCATCCGCTATACACACCATCATCTGCTATCCAAACCATCATCACCTATCCACACCATCGTCACCAATCCACACTATCATCGTCACCTTTCCGCACCATCACAAGCTATCCACACTATCATCACCTATCCACAATATCAACAGCTATCCACACTATCATCACCTATCCACACCATCATCACCTATCCACACTATCACCAACTATCCACACCATCATCAGCTATCCCCACTATCGTCACCTATCCATGATAGTGATGATAGTGCATGTTGATGGTGACTATGGCTTGGATAGCTGTTGATAGTTTGGATAGGTGATGATAGCTGGTGATAGCGTGGATAGCTGTTGGTGTGGATAGCTGGTGATTAAATGGATAGCTGGTGATGGTGTGGATAGCTGGTGATAAAATGGATAGCTGGTGATGGTGTGGATAGCTGGTGATAAAATGGATAGCTGGTGATGGTGCGGATAGCTGGTGATGGTGCGGGGTCGGGGTTTACTTTGACTGGTGCATAACATGATACACTTCAGTTCAGGATCCGTACTTGAAGTACCAACATCTAAATTTCAAGATGGCGGCCAAAATCGCTGAACTTTAATACTTGAACATCGATGAGCATTCACGCCTGAAATGAATAAAGGTACGTACATGGAAATGATCATGGGCACTTTTTAGGGGTACTCCATTTTAGGTACTCCAAAAGGGTACTCCATGGAGTAGTACTCCATGTTTTGTCCTCTCCCCTTAAAATAGTTTGATATATTTCCCGACTTTAATTAAGAATAGATATCTGCAAATGAACGTAGAAAACTTTAATTAAGAATAGATATCTGCAAAATGAACGTAGAAAATAGCATTTCACCTGTGCAGCATGTTTCAGTTAAGATATTTATGAGGTGATGACTGATGTTTTAAAGACAAAAAGTACTGTTGTCACTTACGAGAGCTTAAAAACAATAGAAAATGTCTGTTGGTGATTTGAAATTGTGGTCACTAACAGAGCTGGTCGCATCAATAAGGCGGTCGCTTACGAGAGCTTGAAATAACAGAGTTTATGTGACATTTCAAACAGGGTTTTGGGAAAATGGTCATTATGGGAGCTGGTCATTTACGAGAGCAGTCGCACAGAGAGCTTCAACTGTATGTTAAGTCTTTTTTACTACTCCTTGTTGTGGTAATGCTTGTATCAGCGGCTTCCCCCAGGGGGTGACCCCCAGGGACCCAGGGGGATTTGTTATAAGGTCTAATCAAAAAAATTTGAATCCCCCTGGGTATGGGGCAATAAAATAGTGACAAAATCTCTACCCCTGGGGATATGAAGTTTTCAATAAGCAGTAATGCATGCATTACCTATACACGAGACATGAAGTGTTCAAGGCCGTTCAACAAAAACGCACAAAGTTTGTCAATTTAAAGTGTTCCTACCCTACCTGATCAGATGAATAACAAAAGCTGTCACCCCCAAAACATTAATGTGATGTGCCATCATTAAACTCTTGCACCAGACATTGTCCAGATTGATTCTGATTAATTGTGACTTGATTCACAATAATTAGCACTTGCTAATAAATTATTCGCATGCAATAATAATACAGGCGAGGTGATGTACAAATCTCATGACTCATGTTTATAGTAAACTGACTCGCTGGAATAACAGATCCTGTGGGTTGACCCATGGGTTAATAAGCAAGAAAAACCCTGTGGGTAATAGGCAACAAACCCTACCCCCTCGGGCAAGTTTCACATCCAAACATTGTTTTTTGAAAATTTGAAATTCGGTCTTTTTTCAAACAAATATTGTTCAAAAATTCGCTCTGAATTTTCACCCTTTTCTCTTGAAAATTCGATGAGCGACACTTTGGTGTGCGAAATATCAGATCAAGGCCTCAAAAAAAAGGCTGAATAAATTTTCAAGGAAATTTCGGGGACATTTAAATTTCACTGTTTTTCTACAAATTTCGTTTCCAGTTTATTTTTGCTGGTAGTGTCTAACTAGTGTCTAACTCGTTATGTTTTGTCTAAACAAGACTTACTAAAGTACGAATCATGTGTACTCTGACACATAAAATATTGACCATTAATATTGTGCAGTCTAGAAACTCAAGCTCAAAGTCTTGTCGTCAAGTGAAAATAATATTAGAATCCAAGATGGACTTCATTAAAGAACAATAGAATCCAAGATGGATATCTGTTTTTCCTGATGGTAATCATAATCATAAATTACTAAACGACTGTGGCATCATTTAACATATTTTAAGGTCAAAACTGAGTGCAGACATATATATATATATATATCTTATTAGACAATTTGAGTGATGTACAATATTGCTGGATATTTTTTCGAGTCTGGAGTATTTTGTCGAGCCCATCTTCAGGTGAGACAAAATACAAAACGAGAAAAAATGTTAAGAGATATTGTACATCACTCTGCTGTATTACAAGTGTTAGCAGACTTGTTACAAACCATTGTTGCGGGTATGCAGTTTAATGGCTTCCCGATAGTGTGCTAGTCACAATATGTACATTTTCTAGTAAATCTTGAAAAGAAAAGAACATTATTTTTGTTTGTTGTATATAAAACTCAGTACTAGACGTTTTTTTATGTACCGATAATGCTTGCTGAGACATTTTACTTGTCATTCATATTTTTCCTCTCCACTGCAGGGCTTGGAAAAATATCTACAATGCAACGGTGGGCTCATGATGCAACTCATAAAATATCTGCCAGTATTACAGGAAAAACATCAGAATTATATCTATATTAATTTGTATTTTCTTTTGTTATAGGATGGTACATTCATACCCCTAATTTCATGCCCTTTACTGAGTCTTCCCTCAAATCATGACAGTTTTTGTCAAAAAACAACGGAAATCAGAGAAATAACTGTTATAGACAAAAATGGTAAGTAATTATTTAGAATACCATGCAATACCTAAACAGGTATCCATGATTATTAGTACTAAGCAATTTGATTCCATTTTGATTACAAGGAATAGTCTGAATGCAAAAAAACAATACTTGCAATCCTTTGTGGGAAAGTAGAAAATATATATTTAACAAATTTCCAGGTTTTGAGTGGTGTGGACTCTTATTTACCATGCTTTATGCCATCATCAAGGTAAAACAATGTTGTGGACTCACAAGCGGCAGGCAAGTAATTCTGTCATCAAATTATGACCATGATGATGGCATAAAGAGTTTCCACACCACTTAAAACCTCTGGAAATGTGTTTTTTACCATGACAAAATGCCAGAAAATATCCATTACCCCCTGCCCCCAGGGAAGGGCATTGGAGATTCTGAGGGGTTGGGTCGGGCAGGGGGGTCGATATACCTGTTTTTTTTTACATACAAATACTGTATTTTATACTGTAGGGATGGGGGGTCTCTTTTCAACGATTTTTTTTAGGGGGAGGGGTGGATATTTGCTCTGAAACTGTACAATATGGTACCGTAGATCTGGCTTGCGTGTTTTACCGATCTTGTAAAAAGCTAGTAAAAAGTACTTTTGAACATTTCTAATGCTAGATTTTTAAAGTAACATTGAGAAAATTTGTACAAGTATGAGAGCCGTACAAGAACAATCTTATTGCTGTATGTATGCCTTTTCAGGTAATTTTTATGGCCAGACATTTAAAAATACATTGCCTTTTTTGCTCATATTCTGACTAAGTGTCTAATAATGTAACTACTTACTAACCGAGTGTGAAGGCAGTATGGAAAAATTCCAGACTGAGGGATGAAATTTTTGCTTTATGGACCGAGCCTCTGGGTCGATCATGCAAACAAGGTTAAGTAAGTTGTTTATTATTTGGCATTTGCAAAAAAAGGTAATAAAACAAAAATACTAGTGAGGAGACGAAGCAAAAGTCAAGCTAAACCAGCGGCACAACTTTATATTTATGAATGACCAAAAAGGGTTAAATAAAATCTGAAAAATGAATGTATTTTAGCCAGAAATGATATAAGAGGAAAGACACAGAACAATAGCAAGCAGAATGATTTGATGGCAAAAGGTAGCTTGCAATTTATTGAGTGAAACAATCTTACAATCTTACATGGAATTGTCTTACTGTATTTTAAGATCATTTGCTTTCCATCGGCAACTATAGTTTCCTCCGAAAGAGTTTAAAAGACTATTCATGATCCAGGAAATAACCGACAAGCCAGGCGAAATCATTTTCACAGTTCAAGCGCTTTTGGTAGTTTTGTATCCGTGATTATGTTCACTCTCAAGAACTAAGTTTTCATAATCTTTGCTTGCAGCCAACTTGTATCCAATGTTAGTTGCCCCATATAATTCTGTTGCATGCGAGTTGGAAGATTGTTTGTGTGATGGAATACATGTATATGATTTCTTGAAGCCATTGCTATTGTCCTTATGAATCTGTTTTTCAGCAATGCTCCACACGAAAACACGACTAGTCTGCAGAGAGAAATTCTCAGAAACTTCCCCAAATGTTTCCTTGTATATACCCATAATTTCTATTTCCACTCAAGTTATAGAGGTTTTACAGTTCGGTGCATCTCCAGTAGAGAAAGAAGAAACATTTAGCTTCCTAAATTTCTCTGTTTGAGGTTTCCCTCGCTTGAATGAAGTCTGACAGAGCCATGCGCACACGTTATCGTTGCCATATAATAATAATTATTATGAGAGTTCATAGATGGCCACTTTTGTACAATTGTGTCATCTACTGTACATCCACTTCCTGCATGCACTACCTTACCTACTGTTCTGCAGAGTGCTGCCACTGCCTGTACACATACGGTAGATACTGGTTGATCGATAGTAAGTTTACTACTTTTCCTTCTTGCCACCATAAGACATGACTATTAAAAAATAATTAATTTGGCCTAACTTGTAGTAATATTGCTGAATGAATGGAAATGAGTGTAAGGCTAATCCAGAATGCATGGAAAGGGCATACAATCATACACATAGTATAAGAATCAAAAAAAGGATATTATTGAAGGATATAAAACACTGATGTATGCAGGTTACGTTATCCTAACAATAAAGCAAGGGAATTCGAAGCAATACTGTAAAACCTAGAATAATACATTTTATAATCTGAATCCATTGCATGTGTGGAATTCAGAAATAGGCTCAAACTGATTACTATGTTAAAAAATATCTTCATTCTATTACAAAGGAAATCATCACCTCACAAGAATTGAATTATGTGAATGTGAAAAAACAGCTGTGACCTTACTGCGTCATGGGCTATGGCCGGGATCACCACAAAAGCCTGTCTGTGCATTTCAGTTAGAGCTTATGGAGCTTGCCAGAGTTCTTTTTGTGCACTGCAAGGTCTCTCTAAGAGAGATCACCGAAGTCTTGGACTTGACAAGATCAAACCTATTGCCTGTATTGGTATGTAGCTTTAATGGTTTCAGTTTCATCTGTCATTTGTATTCCAAAATGCTCCACTTACATGTACTTAATTACACCCTGCATTTACATTCAGAGGGGGGAAATACTCAGGGGCACACATCAATTCCAATATTATGCTAGAACAATTTGGAATTCCCTGTTTAGTACAAGATGTAAACTCCAATCAAATGAATCGAAACTTTATATTATTTTTATTATATTATTATTAAAAAAATTTTTTTAGAATCTTTCATAGCAAAAACTAGCATTATGTTTTGTGTAAGATACTGCATATTTGCATTCCTTGGTAGCTTCCTATATAGAGTAAATTATTATGTATTTATTAAGTTGCACATGGAAAGGTGTGCTGTGAATCATAGCTGTCAATTCACACACATTGTGCAGGTGTCACAAGATTTTGAAGCCTGTCACCTGCATACATTCGGCATACATTTTCTTTGTTTACGTGCCATGTGAGGGAGAATCTTGAGTTTTTTGACAAAGTTGGGTTGACAGATATGTATAATATTTAAGTAATTAAATGCTGCAGCTACAAGTACTTATATTTTTTTGGGATACGAACATTTAATATACTGTTGCTGCATGATTTGGACATAATTTGAATTCAAAATTTTCTTTGTTGGCTTTACTAGACTACCTCTATCTATGCAGCAATGAATTCTGGTTCTTTTGAGGAGTATAGGTAAGTGTTTTTTTTTTCGTTTTGTTATGTCCTATAGCAAACTAAATGTTCTGCAGACCAGACATCATACTGTCTGTATAATTTAAGGTTAATAGATAATGTTAATTTTGTGGTTCCAGAAAAATCCATCCCCCAAGGAAGGGTGTTGAAAAGTGACCCCATCCACCCCAAAATAAAATACAGTATTTTTGTATGGAAGACATCTGGTAACTTGACTCCACACCCCTACCCCTCTTGAATTTCCAATCCCTTCAGTGGGGTGAAGGGGGTGGGGGATATTTTCTGGAACCACACATTCTAGAGTCAATGGTACAGGGGACTTTTCCAGGCCTGGAATGACTTTTTCAGAATTCCATGATTCCAAGGACCATGTGAACCCTGCTCTAGTTCATGAGTCCATCAATGGATGCTCTCTCA
Source organism: Scolanthus callimorphus (assembly GCA_033964015.1). Classification (NCBI taxonomy): domain Eukaryota; kingdom Metazoa; phylum Cnidaria; class Anthozoa; order Actiniaria; family Edwardsiidae; genus Scolanthus; species Scolanthus callimorphus. The sequence goes on along the minus strand of JAWWUD010000085.1, from coordinate 44,443 downwards.
ATTTTTGGTGTCTCTTAGTTTTGGCCATTGAAACAGCTTGGTTAGATGAATGCTACAATTATGTATTTATGTTATTTGGTCAATCACATGTGGTCTATTGTCAATGTGTATTCTGATTGGTTAAGCTACTAGTAGGCTATGATATTTATAGCCTACTAGCACCGAAAGTGTTAGACTTTAAAGCCAGAAAATGGCAAATGACCAGTCATTTCGGGTTTACTAATATTGACCTACATGTACTAGTATGATGTGACTAAAATAATTATTCCTTGAGCCCTCATGGCCTCTGAGTCAATTGACTGACTGATGCACATGACTGTAGCACTAATACAGAAGAGATGGAAACCTTTCCAGTCTTATTGACATGCCTCCAGAGACATTTTGATTTATTAAATATTCAGTGAAAGCATTGCTTCATCCTATAACATGTCTTTCAGAATTCCAGCAGAGCTTTGTTATTTAATCATATTTCTATAAGAACTGCATATTATTGACCCAAAATACCTTAGATGAAGTACAAAATCGTGTCTCTGGAGATGCACAAAAGCTTGTAATCATTAGTGCTGTCTTGGGGACTAAAACGGGCTCTTGCATACTTAATATCCATCCACCGTGGACATAAATAAAGTAAAATTGTAACCATGAAAATACATGTACATTTGCCCATAGTAATCACAATAATCCTCCAGATTTACCCTTTGACTAAAATACTGAACTGGCAAAAAGCGGCCATTGCCACATGCAGGAACTTGAAAGGCTCACTATCAAAATCATGGCAAATTGATACTTGATCTCTGATAAATTCCGTAGAAGAGTGATTTTTCCACTGACCAGAGAGGCTGAGTGGACAAGAGGCTCAGAGTTCTCAAAGAAACAACCACATAATTTTCACAAAATAACACACAATTTTTGGCATGCAAAAACACATGCTAGTCTGAGCACAAGGAGACATTTTTTCACATACATTTCTAAACTAAATCAAACTCAATCAACAAGCCACAGACTTAACTTAAAAGTACCTTTAATCCTTATCTCTGACCTGAAGTTTCTCCTCTGCAAGTGTACATTTAAGGAAAATATGGCGCTTTGAACTTTGAAGCGACTGAACAACAAAGCAACACCAAATCCTAGCACTCGGGATACCTGTGGTAAGCCAATGAAATTTCACAGAAATTTCCCATGTATTAACAGGTTAGACAAAAGATTATATAAGTCGTTTTGCCTCTGTGCTTAGCAAAAAGATTCCACTAGAGAGTAGGGTTTCTCTCACTGACATTTTTCAACAGCTCTCAGAAGTACAGTGGAAAAAGTGAATGAAACCCCTCAGCCATACCTCCTACTTGGAGCACAGTACAAATGCATTGTCCATAATAGACTTAATGATCTTAACTCTTCTGAGTGGAATTTTGGTTATTTTAAAACCTGTGCAATGGTTTCCCACCAACAGAAAGCAACTTAAGAGTCAGTGGTAAACCTCTACAAGACGCCCCAGCCTTCCTCTCCATAAAACACAGAAAACCAGGAATTTGGCACTGATATACAAAAATGGGCTTGGTGGTGTGTCTGTTTGCCCCCCAAAAAGAAGGATTTCAGGGAAAATGCTTCAGTAGTCAAAGGGTTAAAAAACGTTTCTATTGTAGACAAATGCAATTCTAGGTTGTTTTTATCTGTTATCAAGAGGATGGAATTGGATTGCGATTTTAGCTATTTTCTTGTCTGAGAAGTGGCAAGCAAGCGTGCGAGAGCCCCTTTAAGTGAACTCTTGGATTGCTTATTGCCCAGAACCACCATATAGAAGACATTCATTAAAGGAACTATAAGTAGCACATCTTTTTATCAGTGTATCGCGCAAATTCCCAGGCCTGGGAGAGTTTCAGTTGACAAATCATTATTCTAGAAGAATAGTAACTGTTCTGTTGGACTAACACCTCAACCGATAGAAACACATAGAAAACATGATTTACCAATTTCAACAGTCATCTTAAAACTGCTCTATAGAACATGTGAGTTTATAGTGTTTTTATATCTCAGGTTTTTTCATTATCAACTAAACCATCTTCATAATCGGTGTGAGGGGCTCTATAATGGAAACTGGTGCCCTATGTGTCCTAAGGTAATTAAATTGTATTTAGGTATTACACAATTATTTCAAACCAACTGCACGCTGTAGGCTTATTGCTTTTTTTTCTTTGAAAATGCATGAAACGTTTAAAACATGCTGCTTCTCCATTCTTATGTTGGTATTCTGGTATCTTGTTCTGGTACTCTTTAGTTCTTGGTTTAGCGCAAGCTGAAAGGTCCAATTAATTACAGGGGGTTCCTACTGCAAGTTTGTGCCCCAACAAGACCCATGGGAATGGGATTATATATTTTTTGTCTGTGTGTGATACTGTACACTTGGATTTTTGGGAAACTCTGTTTGTAATAGTAATAGCAATAAAAGTAATTAAATCGTTCTTGTTGCTTTGCCAAGAACCAGTCTCTCATGTAGGGAAGTGGGATTGAAGACCCCCATCCCCATTCAGGACCCTTAGGTGACTATATGGCTTACCTTGGCTTTGCATGATAAAGGTTCTTATACTGTAATCGAACGTCGTATTTTGCCCAAGTATTGCACCCTTTGCCTTGAATTTACAAGATGCAAAATCTTACACAGTGTGGGTTTTGAAATGACTGAACAAGCAGCTTTTCAATGATAGACAAGCTCCACATGTTTAAATTTAGTGGCAACCTGCCATAAATTATTGGCCAGTGTAAAGGCGTAACAAAAAGAGAAAGTTTTAGTCACCATTAGTCTGAAGCTGATTTATCGCTTGTTCCTGCTGTTTGAGGGCGCAATATATGTAGCTGGGTTCCTGAGCAATTTTGCTAACATACGTACCATAGTGAGGGCATCGAGCCCCCCACATTAATGGTTGCTTTGCACTTGAATCAGCTCCAGAGACAATGTTTTTTCTCTGCTTTGGTGTGGCCACCAGGCATGAATGGTATTCAATGACCAAATACCATTCCTTAGACCAGAATCAGAATCAGTTTATTTTACAAAATAGGCATTATAATTTTACCTGTGCTAGCAATTGATCCTATTTGAAGTTGTTTGAAAATCTGTTATTATTATGCTTTCTGTACATGTTTATAGAAAGATGGTGTTATCATCCAAAGTATGGATGCTTGCTTTGGGCTATGTCGAAAAAGATCTAAAGGACAAGGGCTGGGAGACCCAAAACACAAGTCATTGATGTTTGCAGACCAGGACGATGTTGATAACTTTGTAGACACTTATGAATCTAGTGAAGACACAGCTGCCAGTCAGGTAATATGCCTTTTTTGCTAGGGTAATGTTTTCCCATTTCAGATCCCGTGGCATTCATCTGAATAATCTTTCTTTGTTTGGGTTGCTTCAAAATTATTCATATATCCTTGGTTTCTCATATGAGAATGCCACATGATCTGAAATGGGACAACATTACGCCCAAGCGAAAGAGGTCTTTACTGTAGAACCTTGTTTAGCCAATAATTATATTACTCCAAACGAAGGTCTGAAAATGATCAAATGCATACATACAATCACATAGGCCCTGCCCTGTAAAGCGTGTAACATGCAAAACAAATGAAGCAAGATGTGCAATATGGAATATGAAGGTGACATGTAAAAATCTACATGTACTCTGGGTGGCATTTCAAATTCAATAGCCTGTGGTTATTACTAACATACTGGTATCCGAGTATTTAAAAGAAATGATTGTAAACAATTGTATATATTTTTTTCTGTCGGGCTAACACGTGAGACACGAGTGAGCGAGCGAGCAAGTGACATTTGTCACACCACAATAACTCCTGTTTACACTACGCGTATCTACACAGTGAACTTGTGGGTCATTGTCATCAACTGAACTGACTTTTTCTGATACTGCTTTAAAAATGCTTAGTTTATAACTGTTGTCATGATTAGACAGTTCACAATCTCAAGGTATAGATATAGGTTGGAGAGGTGTCCAATGAAAAAAAAATCGTGTCGGGTCGCAATTGAACCTAAAAAGCTGACTTTGGTGTCATTTAAAAAAATTAAACTATTTAGTGTAATTTATTACTGAACTCAAGATTTTGGGCCCAAAACAAAAACGCAGTGTGTTTGCTATAAGAGTTCCAGGATGTTTGGAATTAAATAAACACGACCGCTCTAAACTGAATTTTGATAACAGATAAATGTTCTAAAAAACAATGTGCGGGATTTTTGATTTTCAAAATATTTTTCAAAATATCACGTTTTAAAGTTAAACTTCGTATTTGTGGCGGTTGGCAATTTTCCTGTAGAGCTATGTTGATCCAGGTGCACATGGTATAATAATAATGATTCATTTTTTTTTACCTAGAGGACACAGTAACGAATTCATATTGTTCTAACAGCGTGCGCGCGGGCAATCTATTGTAGGTCACGGTAACCATTTGCGTGCTCTTGTTTTCATCGAAAAAAAAAATGTCTAGTTTGTGGAAAAAAATGAATAAGTTGTTTACCGGCTTTAGACTGGGTCCTGCCTCTGCCCTCCGTCACACGGACCTGCCAACCGGTTAAGAGCATAAAAATTTTTTTCCAGAGGGTAACTCTAACGGCGCGTTTTCGTTCGAATCCGTATACTTTTTATACGTCAAGGTCGAGTCTGTCTAATGGTCGTAGGTCGCGAGTAAAAGGTGCGGGTGCGAGTGCGGGTAGAAGGTGTGGCTCTTAGAAATTGTCTGAAAGTACCAACCGAGGCACTGGCTACTGCGGGCACTTAATAAAGCTGTATTTTTTGTACCAGTGTACGAGGTGCTCGTAATTCGTAAGCTCCTGTTCTACACTATCTTACTCTACTTGAAGGCATATCTTTGGCCAGCGAGTTTTTAAATTCATACATTACTGAACGCAAGTCTGAGTTACCTGGCCTCCTGATTGGTTTGTTGTTGAGTGGCTTTCGCTCCTGATGTGATTGGCTAGTGCTTTTAAATTTGCGTTTAATTTTCGACACACATCTGAAATCTGCTCTATCATGTAAATTGGTCTTGCATTTTTGGTTTTGCAATTATTTACAGGAATGCAGCAAGTTTCATGCTGGAGAAGTGCTGGGCTCTCTTCGCTCCAAAGGGAAAAACAAGCTCCTTGACGAGAAAGCAGTGTTCGGAAGGGTCTGTAGGCATGACTTCCCGGCTGGATTTCTTAACATTAAACATGGAGAAAGGCAAGTAACCCGTACATTACAGAAATAAGATTTTGATATTTTATTGACTTCCCCTAGGCCGGGAAATCATTCACAGAGCGAACCTCCAATTACGAGGTCCCTTACTAGCCAGTGTAGTAAGGATGCACTGCACTGAGGATGGGTAACCTCCGACGTCTCCGTGTTTCTTTAACGCAACCTCTGGCTCAGGTTAACGAAGTGCATATGCGAGGTGGGACCTACGGAAATTAAATCAAAACACGCCATTGACAAGTCATTACTGAACGCAAGTCTGACTTACGGTCCTGTCTCTTTGTAATTCAAAAGTATTAAATTCAGTATATAAAGTTATTTTCTCAGATAATCTGCATTGTTTTAATGGCTAACATTTTGGGTTATCGAATACACTTTTTGAAACTTTTTCTTTTGATTTATGTAGCTTTAAAGGAGGGTATGTTATATTGCACATTTTTATTTCTAGGATTTCCTACTCTGTATATGAGTGTAAGAGGCTGTTGGATGAAGTAAAATCAAAGCAAAACATTTCAACAGTCATTATGTATGATATTGGGTGTATCCTCTCTTCGCATATAAAGGTACATGACAAGATTAATACAGCACACATGTATTTTCAAGCGATTGTTTGTTTTGTTTTGCAATACGCTACATTGTAGAACGGTGTTATTGGAAACCCTCTCCTATACAATCTGATTCACTCTTAAGATTGCAGCTGGCAATGAAGCTCATGTTAAGACGTGTTCTACCCATTGTGTAACCAGGCTCATGTCATTATTAATAAGCATTATTAGTATTTACTACACGGGACCTCCAAAGATCGCGCGTTTTGATTGGTTCGCTGTCTCTGGATAACGCCACAATATCTCGAGATCGAATGCATTATCCCGAGATTGAGGAGCCCGAGTGCAAGTGGTTCAGATATTTTTACTTTCTCAAGGAACTATCTGATTCAAAACGCAACAAAAATCCTTCTCAATAAACTTATGTTGTCTCTTTAGTCTTTCAAGGTGAATCAGAGAGAGAATTTATTTCTTTAACTTCAAAAATTTGCTGTTCTTGTTTTTCAGTTCTTCGGAATCAAATGTCGATGATTCGAATTTCACGGCACTTTTGAGTGGCGAATTACATTCACGACAACATATACTTAATTATTATTATTACTTAAAGGCAACTTTGTCGAAATTGAATTTCTCTGCCATCGGTTGAAAAATATAGTCATCCATCGGTGGTTAAATGGCGACCAAAGGCAAAAGTGTTTTCAGCGAGGCAACTCTGCAGTTCACAATCCATAATCCAAGGCACAAAAATGCGAATTTATCCCTCGAATCCATCCTTGCAACCTTCTAAAAACTTAAGTCTTTATCGTAGTCGATATTAAGATTTTAAAACAAGTGATTTCTAGCGTTTTTGCTTCTCTAAAACAGCAGCAAGTTTCCACCATGTGTTGAGTAACCGAATGCTTGTAGTGAAGTCTGACGTAATGTCGCGTGCGTGACAAACGTCACGCATACAGAAAGAGGCTACAAAATGTCGGCAAATGCCACATTTAGTGTCGTTCAGATATTTTTTGGAGTGTTCCCGTGTAGTATATACTAAAACAATTATTCTCCTCAGGCTCCGTGAATAGTGGCGAATAGTCCCCTCGACCTCCGGTCTCGGAGACTATTCGCCACTATTCACTTCGCTTTGTTATAGATTTAGACACACACTAAAAGCTGAGCTCCCGGTTACATATTTTTTTGTTTAATGAGATAGCCGTGCACCATCATACCACGTGACTAAGTTGATAATTACACCCCAAGTTTGGTTGGAGGTTCATCCCTTCCCGATATATGTTCTTTTGCTCCTTTGATGTCATAGACGACGTCATACAACGTGACCAGGCAGTTACACCCCTCTTGCCACTATAATACAACTTCACCAAAATTTGGTTGTCTGATGTTCATCCCTTCCCGAGATTATTCTTTTTCTCCTATGAACGTGATCATGTTACAGCTACCCCCTAGTAGCACAGAGAAAATATCCCAAGTTTCCCTTGAAGTTTCCTAGTATACCACAGGGTTCCCATGTGTTTCCGCGGGCGGACGCCGGACGGACGTTATGCCTTTTAATACTTTTTATACCTTTTAATACTTTTTATACCTTTTATTCAGGAAGAAACAAAAAATATATATTTCAAGATGGGAACCACCTATGGCAACCAAAATTTGGACACATTTATCTTTTCAGTAAAAAAAAACGTGAGCAAAATGAGCGTGAAAGCCTGTGACGTTTCAAAATCAACTCCATAGTTATGCCTAGACATTATTTCCTTCAGGTATGGTGCTCCGCTTGCGCAGGAGCTCCGCTATAATGTCTTTGCTCTAACCTCCATATTAAAAGCTGCACATCATATTTCTAAGAACAAAAGCTCTCGGAAATGTTACACTTTACTATTTACAGTGGGCAAATAATTCGAAAGAAAAATGAGCAGAATAAACGTTTAGGTTTGTAAATTTACCCTAGCTGTCAGACAGATAAGTACAAATTTAGAGTTTTATTTCTTACCCAAACATTTTTTTAACTTGGACATTTTATAGCCAAAGTTATTAGAATCTTGCTCAAGAATGCCTATATTTTAGCGCAAATTTAAGTTCGTTTTTCTTTGACTAATACCCCATTCACACCGGCGCTTAAACTAGTTTAAAAGTAGTTTAATTACACTGTTTAAAATCATTATCTCCCAGGGGAGACTGTTCCAAGGACAAAACTGAATAGACTACACTGTACATGTTGCTAAGTGATCAGTAAAGAGTTTATCGCAGTAAGGAACTTGGCATGATGTGAGGCAAAGATGCGAGGCAAAGATGGTTTTGGTGTGAATGCATGGGGTATAAGTAATTAAAGCATAATATAGGATTCTCAGTTGTTCTCATGTATGTAGATCACTCGTCTTATCTTATAAAATTTTCTTGAAACAATCGTGACATACAACGTACAAAACATGATCTTCTGATATTTTTTTAGAAACGACCTGAATTGAAAGACTTGGCAGATATCCCAATTTCTATCCCTATTTTCCATTGTTATGGACATAAAGCTTCATGTCAGGTTTGTATATCATGAATTATTGGAAAGCAGATGTTACAGATCGCTAGGCGAATTGATGGTCAGGTTCCAGTAGCGTAGTTTTTTTATCGAAGTTTACAAAATGCCTAGTGGCGATGCAACGATTTCAGCTGCAAAAACGACTAATTATTTTACTATGCAGGTTCAATTCAACCCAAGAAGAACCAAGTCGATAGGTCTTACAGATGGGGAGGGGACAGAAAGATTGTGGTCATTCTTAAGGGATTACAGGCGCATCACCAAGGAAATGGCTTCAGACAAGCGGATAGATGTCTTAACAGATGGACTGATCCATTATGGACAACTTATAATTGCAAAACAGGGTAATAATAACACGGCCATTTTAAAGTCTGATGTTTTATTGACAGTGATAACAGAAATTTAATGCATGATCCCCAAGTACTAAAAGGTAATGACTGCCTTTCTCCGCTGTGTACATGAAATTATACTTGATGCTTAGGATACAATTTGTATATGCCAATATAAAACAACAAAATTATTATTTTATTTTATTGATTTAATTGCTACCCAGGACCTTTACTCAAAGCTAAGATGAAAAGGACAGAAAACCTCAAAGATCAGACGAAGAAGGATATAGATGAACTGGTTTCTTTACTTCCTGATACATGTGAGTACGCCTTCATCTTAGTAAAGCCTGGTATAGTCTTATCTGTCGTATTATCTGTCGTATGAGTCAGCCGTGAAACAATAGAATAATTCCAATGTACATTGTTTCGCGGTCGACTGATACGACAGATAAGACTAAATGGAAACCAGGCTTAATGGTGACTGTTTGGATGTTGTACAAAGTTCGGGTTTTATCACTTTTTGTTGTTTTTTTATAAACTAATGGCAATACCACAACATATAGGAGCGACGACACCGTCGGTGAATGTACTTAGAAGTGGTGACATGAACCAAAGAAATAAATCAAAGTCAAATGGGAGTGAACATATGACGAAGAAATGTACATTTTTGTGAAATGTACCTTTTCCCGGGTGGAAGATTTTTTCTGTTAGATATATGCCGCTATTCATCGACCCTGTTCATTCTTCAAGTCTGTTAGATAAAAGATGAGTTTATTGTTTATGTTTGCGCGAGTTGGCATCGAAGCTAGACCCAATTTCCACGCTTTGGGAGCCGACTGATTCAGTAAATATTAAAAACGGATACGCAAGGTTATTTTAACTGAAATAAATGATTGTGCTTTCTGATGTTCCACTCAGTTGTATATAATGACACCAACATGGAAGAACTTATGAGAACTGAACTCAAGGATCTCCAGCCAAAGGAAGCAGTAGGTACGTTTTGACTGGGTGGGTATATATTAGACATAACTCTGCATAGGTACAATATCAAATGTATCCGTGGAACGGTTATTTGTCACGTACATGTTTCAAGTAGGTACATGTATCACGTTGGCTGTCTACTCGTTTAGAATTTACATGACTAACCAAAATTTTGCAAATTGCTCCAATACAGGTTTGCAGAGAGATTGGGGGGAGCAGTACGTGGAGCTGCGTCTTGAGAAGGAACAACTAAGGTAAGTTTTTTACGTTACCGTATTTGTGTCGCGTCTCTGTTGCGACGCTTATTGGATGCGACGAGGGAAGTGGCTAACACCAGAACTAAGAAAAGCCAAACGTTTCGATAAAAAAAACTTGACAGAAGAGCGGCAAAATATCACTACTTTGAACTAAAGGGCATCGCCATGAACGAAAAGAAATTTCCAATGGTGTTTTAGAATTGTGTTTTAATGTACTGACTAAAGTAATTACTCGAATAAGCGTCTCAGCATCACATCTGGACTGTGGCGCTTATTCACGAGCGCGGTATTATCAACTTTCTTGCTCTAAATGCAAACAATCAAAACCTTATCAGAAAATAACAACACGGTTACCTTTACTGGGCATCTCAAAAACCTTGCTCAGGCAGGCTCACAAGGTAATGAGTCATTTAAGATGGTACAAAGATTTGACTAAACCAATCTACGATCTGCCCCATGCACACAAAAAAGTTGTCGCGCAGACTTGAAATCAAGGTTTTTGGGATTATTAGCGAATATTTTTATTTATGCTTCACTGGAATAACCTCCCTCGGGAAGTATAGCACTGGCGAAATTTTTGCCCGTATTCAAGGACGCCGTTAGGCGCTTACTCATATTTATTATACTGTGTTTTCAATTTTTTTAAATCACATTATGTCTATTAGTATAGGTACAGCTTTACTGTTTGTAATTTCACGAGTCTTCTAAAGGGCGGTTTACACGAGTTAGTATCTCGTGACAATCATGCCACGCCTATTTTTACTCTCACCCTAGTTTCAGGCTGTATCGACTAAATTCTACAAGCCCGATTTGAAGATATTTAGGATTTCTAAATCAGGGCTATAATTTATGTAAAATTCAGTGTAGTGAATAAACATGGCAGAGTTTGGTACTTCATGGGTATAAACTGAAGGTTTTTATAGCTCATTCAATTTGAATATGTTTATGGAAGGTCATTCTTTTTATAAAAATTACATATTTCGCGATTTCGAAAAGGATACAAATCAACCTAATCGACCGATCCCGCTTCATTGTTCTACTCGGTAGTTACTGTTGCTACGTCGGACAATCCAACATTTTACTTTGGCAGCAAGATTTTAGAAGTTTGCTCATGGTATATGGGTTTTATATTTTCGTCACGAAAAGCTGAATAATTCATTAAAAATCTTCAGATTTCGAGTTGTTGCTCGGACATTTTAAATTCAATAGGAAAACTTCCCATTGTTTGGTGATTAATTAATGCGAAGACGGGATCGGTCTATTGTTTGAATTTCTGTAAAATATCAGAGACAAACATGCTTAAAAATGTGCTGGAATTTTTAAATAATAGGTGGCGCAAATTGGTCTTTCTGACTAATGTCAATGTGATCTTTTCCGTGGTATGGTTAGATTTTAACGTAGACGCCTGTATCAAAAGTTGAAGATTTCGTGCCAGGCTATGACGTCACGATGCGCCCACCTATTGTTTGCCAGTGGTTCCCATAACCGTCTGAATTCAGATCAAACAGTAACAGTTTAGATGCCCTCATTACCCTTTGCGCGTTACAGTCAAAAGACATGAAGCGTGCCCCCTAGAGTTGAATATTCAATTCATTGTTACATTATTGATTTCATTATTCAATCGAAGAATGTATTCTTAAATTCAATATTTAGAATGTTAAATGTTCAAATTTTGATTTCTGAATATGTAATTGTTCACCCAGAGTTACAAAATTTTCAATGTTGAATTGGATATTGCATTTTTGGATTGAATAATGAAATCAATAATGGAATAATGAATTGGGGGGGCGTGGGAGGTGCCAGTAGGGGGGGGGGGGGGGGGGGGGGGGGTTCGGAGGTTCAAGCTGGAAGCTAGTTTAACCTCTCAGGAAGTCTATATGCATGGGGGGAGTCATTTTGGGTGTCAAAAACTAGTGCTGCTTGCCCCCACATATATTTTATGGAATTGCCCATTCTGAGAGGTAAAATTGGGAGTCTCCATGCATTTTAGTGAGGTACGCGTTATGAAATATTGCAAATATGCTGTTTTCTCAGAACTTGAATGAAAAAGATTCCATGAAAGAATTTGTAAAAATTTCATCTTACAGAAAAATGTCATTCTATAAAGCTTTATAGTAAAGTTATTAGCTGCTTATGAAAATTAAATTGGCTGAGTGGTCATCGTAAGACCCTGGTCTTGTGTACTGAACTTGCATTAAAATATCCTCAATGTAATTGTATTTCATACTGTGAAAACAACTGGTGGTACTCTAAGTAATTTTGTCAACTACTGCCCAAATTATTTGGGAATTCCCTTTTATTGCAATGAAAAAAGCCTTATGGACTAATCTGAATAATGTGAGCCTCTCAATCAAAAACTGAAATTTCTTACCTTTTAGGGTAAAAAAGAAATATTATTACCCTAAGAACATTATTTTTACTTCGTCCATTTTGGTATCTTTTAGGGGTGAAACTGAAAATTCCCGACGATCATCCCCGACCAAAAAAATACGGGGGTCCCCCCCTCCCCGGTAAACTAATGCTTTTAATGCTTAAATATATCTTGTTTTACTAGACATGGGTTTCTACTATTACTAAATTTATTGTGTGGTTTGATTGTAGGAGTGAAATTGTCAATGGAGCAGATGGGAGTTATGCCCCTCAAGTGCATAGAAAGTTAAAAAGGTTGGTTTACTTTTACTCTGATGCTAATAAAATGTTAGTTGTGAATTATACTTGTGAATGTTTTAAAACATCATCCTAAAAGCATATGAGCAAGCTCGTTTTTAAAGTTTGAAAAGGATCTACACCAAACACACTACCATTTGAGGTTTTAAGAAATTTAAAGGACAAATGTTATGTTGATTGAAAAGTTGTGATTTCTTACAGGATTGATAAACGCCTGAAAACCATCGAGAAAAAGAATGGCTTAAAGAGACCCTGGGATTCGAGCGACCAAGTGTTTAGAGTAAAGAAGACCACACTTTGGGCCAAGAAAAGGCAACAATGCCTCACCAAGCTTCACCGAGTGGCTGCAGAACGCTGCTTTCTGCTTGAAATGAAGAAAAAGTATGCAGGTAAGCATGAGGGTGTTTCTTTTGTCGAACTACAGAGACGTTCCACGTTCCACGTTCCATCTTAAAAGAGCACGTATATGTTTCCCACCGCATGAGCGGCGGGTGGTGGGGGGGGGGGGGGGGGACACCATACATTGCCTCTAATGGGCCCCTTCAAAATCTGCTCAGCCGCCTATGTAACGAAATTCGTGATCATTGCCATGGTCCTCACAATATCTCAGTAGAAAAAGGCCTTCATAAATGCCTTTGACCAATAGATAGACCAGGGAGTTGTGACTCCCTGGATAGACCAATAGAGAGGAGCTGGCTCCTTACTGTATGGCAAAACGTGACTCGATATCCATGAACTTACAGATTGATTTGCGTGTTTAGAGTATGTTCTATTCTGTCTCACTTTTAGATGGGCAGGCGGTGGCGATAAAACTTGGAAAGATGCTGGACACCGTGACAGCCAACGTTAACAAATGCCTGGGGCAAGTGAACGCCCTTGCTGAAAGTGAGGCTTCAGCTTCAGTGACTTTTGATGACGCAAAAAACCCCTCATCGCCAATATATGGCATCATCCAGTCAGCCACACCAATGCTGCCCTCATCAACACAGCGCAAGCTCATCGATCTGCATTGCTTGCATGAGCGCTGCGAGGAGGAAATATGTCTTCTCAAGGCAGAGGCAACTTGTCTTAACAGCTTTCTTCTGGAGCAACTTAGTGTCATCACTAGAGCCATCGAAGTGGAGCCTCCAGCTGATGAAAGATTAGCTTGCGGGCTTAATGCTCTTCTTCGGCAGAAGCAACTTCTCCTTTGGTCAAAGCTCCATAAGCTGAAGGACCTGTGGGATGACAAGTTGATTCCTGTCGAAGCACCATCGACGCGAACGTTGTCATATGAAGTACTTGGTCCGTGCCCTTCCCTCCCTTTGCCTGCTGAAGAAATAGATGAGGGTGATGACGATAGTGACACCGAAGAAGAAGAGCTGTACTATTTTCACAATTCCTCTGACGACGAGCAACACTAAAGGTCCAGTATCCTCCTATCGTCTGGTTCTTCGCTTCTTTTATCTCAAAGACACAGCAATGCAGGAAGGAAAGAAAGAAAAGAAAGGGTCTTCTCGTCGTCGTGGAGAAACTCACAGCAGTCGAAAGTACACGACTGCTAGACAAGGAGAGGTTGGAGGACTTAACGAGCTGTATTAGATGGCCGTATTATTAGATGGATGTATTAGTTGTTGCCGCGCATCTTACAATCATGAGGGGTCAAGTTATTACAATTTATGGACAACGATGATAAAATTATTGAATTGAAGACAATCAACAGCAGAGACCAAGCATAGGCATCACTTTGAAGGACACCAATGCCTGTTATGGGAATAATTATGCCAAGGATTAATATGATTGATGATATGGTTCGATGCTGCATCTCATGCATGAAACATTTAAAGCTGTTGTTATTTTTATCTGGAACATACCCAAAAAACTGAATCAAGAAATGACAGCGCAGCAGGAATATCCTGGGGGCGACTCCCATAGAAATAGACAGGGGTGCTCGTTGGAGAAAATTGACTTACTGTGATTTTCATAATTTTGCGAACTTCCACTTGACATTTCCGAACGCCAAACTGCGTTTTGGGTTCCGGTAATCAAATCTGAGTCAAGTCAACGAATGTTTTCTGAGTTTGCTTTATAGTAAAAAATTGTGTTTCAGTTCACAAGATCTATCAAAGACTCCATGAAATCACACAGAGCTGTTCACTCGTTTGATTGACGGAAGCCAAACCGCGGTTTGTTGGTCGGTGTAGAGTTCGTAGAGTTATGAAAATCGCAGTAACCCTAAGGAATAGCAAATTAAATGCGCCAAAAACTGCAAATGCGTTTTTAGCTGTTGTTGCTTTTATACCTTTCTTAAAGGGGCTCTCGCACGCTTGCTGGTCACATCTCTGACAAGAAAATAGCTCCAATCGCAATCCAATTCCATCCGCTCGAGAACAGGTCAAAACAATCTAGAATTGCACTTGTCTAACACTTGAAAGGTTTTTCTATTAATCTGGAGGATTATTTTGATTACTACGGGCAATTGTACATGTGTTTTTATGGTTACAATTTTACTTATTTTATGTCCACGGTGGACGAATATTAAGCGTGCGAGTGCCCCTTTAAGGATAAACCATAGGGCTTGAAAACAATTTTGCTACAATTTCAAAAGATTATTGTTCTAACATATGCATGAGACCCCCTAAGGGTTAGCATTTGATGTTATGCAATCCTGATATCCCTAAGAGATAGCCCATGATTGCATTTTACACCCTAAAGGACAGGCGAAGCTCCCCTGTCTATGTTTATGGGGAGCCCCACCCCACCCAAAAAAACATGGCATTCCATGAATATTATTTTCAAACATGTGGTGATAAGTATGTAATCCAAATAAAATTTAGTTTGCTATTGCAGACTTTCGAGTTATATATGTGTGAGAACTTTCACTATATGTGTGAGAACTCTCACTACGGGGGGACTCTCACTAAAGGGAAACACTCACTCACTCAGTATCGGTTTTCCGTCATTGTCCACTGGAATCGCGGGTCTGACGCTGCATTGCTTTGATTCCCCTTCTCCATAAAACTCAGTCCAAGGCATCACTGGCCTGTAGTCCTGATATCTTGAGCCCTCTTGACCTGCTCCCCGGCACTTGAGCAGATCTGATCGTCCAAGACAAACTCCGCTGGACGTGACCATACCATCTGAGACGCTTCTGCCTGAGGGCAGTGTCAAGATCTTGAGCTTCAAGCGGAGGAAAGGGATAGTAAATTGTGTGTGGGTAGCAAACCATTATATTGGGTTGAGTGCTCACCCGGGTTATAGCCAGCTAGGGTAAAAATTGTGTTACTGTATAAACACCAATGCAATACCGGGTGATCTCCCGCGCAAAAAACTTCATATCTTCACACGTGAAAATAGCATGTTGTTTCACATAACATAAATTAATTATCTTGAAATTATTATCTTACACCATTAGAACAGAACATTACATTACCGCTTGGAGATGCTAATTTTATCTTCTCACTCGTGAGATACATTTTCACCATTTGCAGACAAAATTCGTATCCCTGCGCGGCCATGTTATATCCTGTATATGCTTAACATGAATCCCATGGCTTGAGAAGCCGTGTTAGGCACCGTGATGTTGCAATGGAGCGGTGATTGTACGCTTGTGTATAGCTGTCGATTTATTATGACGGCAACCTCTTTACATCACGATCCCGAGTTGAGCGCTTACCCGGGTAAGGACGCCAACCCGGGATGAAATTGTTAAGCTTTCATGAGTCCCGGGTTGTCAGACTAATCCGTGCCAACCATTCTGCTCATATTGCTTTGTAAGTGTTTACATGAGCCCGTCCTCAACCCGGATCAGTTTTCATACCGGGGACCGGGTTGGGGAAAACATCGCGATCGGTTGTTACATGTAAACGCCATTTGGCTTCTCAAACTCCCCTCAATTTTCATCCCGGGCTGGCGTCCTTACACGGGTAAGCATTCAACCCGGGATCATGTAAAGTTAACGAGACAACTGTTTATGTGAGACAACTGGTTGTTGTGTGTTTTTCCTACCCCAGGATGAAAACTGCGGACCGAATTCAGGACAGGTTCATTCAAACACTCAAGAAATCACTATCAAGTTAAAACAATTGATCTGCTGTCTTTGAAATTCCAGCCATAGACCATCCTAGTTATTCATGTGCGTGAAATTTCATCCATCTCGGACAAAGCTGTCCGGTCGAAACCACTCGAACCGTATCTAGCTAGTACCAAGACTACAAGAGACGATCTTGGACGGCCCGATGTGCCGTTCGACCACTTTGCATTGTCCGATTTGAACCACACTTGACTGGCGATTGCAGGCCATCGACTTATTCATGTGTGTGAAATTTGATCCATATCGGACAAAGCTGTCCGGCCAAAACAGCTTAGCCTAACCTCTCAAACTCTAGCTACAATAGCTGGCACAAGACTACAAGAGACGATCTTGGACGACCACCATGTGCCGTCTGACCACTTGGCATTGTCCGATTTGAGCCAAACTTGGCTAACAATTGCAAACCACCGAGTTATTCATGTGTGTGAAATTTGATCTATATCGGGCAAAGCTGTCCGGCCAAAACAGCTTAGCCTAACCTC
The DNA here is from genome assembly GCA_033964015.1 of Scolanthus callimorphus. Lineage (NCBI taxonomy): Eukaryota > Metazoa > Cnidaria > Anthozoa > Actiniaria > Edwardsiidae > Scolanthus > Scolanthus callimorphus. Next base: position 27,355 of record JAWWUD010000085.1, on the reverse strand, counting down.
TCAAACCCTAGCTTACTAGAAGACTACAAGGGACGATCTTGGACGACCCCGATGTTCCGCTCGACCACTTTGCATTGTCCGATTTGATCCAAACTTGGCTGGCGATTGCAGACCACCGAGTTATTCATGTATGTGAAATTTGATCCATATCGGACAAAGCTGTCCGCCAAAACAGCTTAGCCTAACCTCTCAAACCCTAGCTAGCTGGTACAAGACTACAAGAGACGATCTTGGACGAGCACCATGTGCCGTCTGACCACTTGGCATTGTCCGATTTGAGCCAAACTTGGCTAACAATTGCAAACCACCGAGTTATTCATGTGTGTGAAATTTGATCTATATCGGGCAAAGCTGTCCGGCCAAAACAGCTTAGCCTAACCTCTCAAACCCTAGCTAACTAGTACCAAGACCACAAGGGACGATCTTGGACGACCCCGATAATCCGCTCGACCACTTTGCATTATCCGATTTGAACCAAACTTGGCTGGCGATTGCAGACCACCGAGTTATTCATGTATGTGAAATTTGATCCATATCGGACAAAGCTGTCCGGCCAAAACAGCTTAGCCTAACCTCTCAAACCCTAGCTAGCTGGTACAAGACTACAAGAGACGATCTTGGACGACCACCATGTGCCGTCTGACCACTTGGCATTGTCCGATTTGAGCCAAACTTGGCTAACAATTGCAAACCATCGAGTTATTCATGTGTGTGAAATTTGATCTATATCGGGCAAAGCTGTCCGGCCAAAACAGCTTAGCCTAACCTCTCAAACCCTAGCTAACTAGTACCAAGACTACAAGGGACGATCTTGGACGACCCCGATAATCCGCTCGACCACTTTGCATTATCCGATTTGAACCAAACTTGGCTGGCGATTGCAGACCACCGAGTTATTCATGTATGTGAAATTTGATCCATATCGGACAAAGCTGTCCGGCCAAAACAGCTTAGCCTAACCTCTCAAACCCTAGCTAGCTGGTACAAGACTACAAGAGACGATCTTGGACGACCACCATGTGCCGTCTGACCACTTGGCATTGTCCGATTTGAGCCAAACTTGGCTAACAATTGCAAACCATCGAGTTATTCATGTGTGTGAAATTTGATCTATATCGGGCAAAGCTGTCCGGCCAAAACAGCTTAGCCTAACCTCTCAAACCCTAGCTAACTAGTACCAAGACTACAAGGGACGATCTTGGACGACCCCGATGTTCCGCTCGACCACTTTGCATTATCCGATTTGAACCAAACTTGGCTGGCGATTGCAGACCACCGAGTTATTCATGTATGTGAAATTTGATCCATATCGGACAAAGCTGTCCGGCCAAAACAGCTTAGCCTAACCTCTCAAACCCTAGCTAGCTGGTACAAGACTACAAGAGACGATCTTGGACGACCACCATGTGCCGTCTGACCACTTGGCATTGTCCGCTTTGAGCCAAACTTGGCTAACAATTGCAAACCATCGAGTTATTCATGTGTGTGAAATTTGATCTATATCGGGCAAAGCTGTCCGGCCAAAACAGCTTAGCCTAACCTCTGAAACCCTAGCTAACTAGTACCAAGACTACAAGGGACGATCTTGGACGACCCCGATAATCCGCTCGACCACTTTGCATTATCCGATTTGAACCAAACTTGGCTGGCGATTGCAGACCACCGAGTTATTCATGTATGTGAAATTTGATCCATATCGGACAAAGCTGTCCGGCCAAAACAGCTTAGCCTAACCTCTCAAACCCTAGCTAGCTGGTACAAGACTACAAGAGACGATCTTGGACGACCACCATGTGCCGTCTGACCACTTGGCATTGTCCGATTTGAGCCAAACTTGGCTAACAATTGCAAACCACCGAGTTATTCATGTGTGTGAAATTTGATCTATATCGGGCAAAGCTGTCCGGCCAAAACAGCTTAGCCTAACCTCTCAAACCCTAGCTAACTAGTACCAAGACCACAAGGGACGATCTTGGACGACCCCGATGTTCCGCTCGACCACTTTGCATTATCCGATTTGAACCAAACTTGGCTGGCGATTGCAGACCACCGAGTTATTCATGTATGTGAAATTTGATCCATATCGGACAAAGCTGTCCGGCCAAAACAGCTTAGCCTAACCTCTCAAACTCTAGCTACAATAGCTGGTACAAGACTACAAGAGACGATCTTGGACGACCACCATGTGCCGTCTGACCACTTGGCATTGTCCGATTTGAGCCAAACTTGGCTAACAATTGCAAACCATCGAGTTATTCATGTGTGTGAAATTTGATCTATATCGGGCAAAGCTGTCCGGCCAAAACAGCTTAGCCTAACCTCTGAAACCCTAGCTAACTAGTACCAAGACTACAAGGGACGATCTTGGACGACCCCGATGTTCCGCTCGACCACTTTGCATTATCCGATTTGAACCAAACTTGGCTGGCGATTGCAGACCACCGAGTTTTTCATGTATGTGAAATTTGATCCATATCGGACAAAGCTGTCCGGCCAAAACAGCTTAGCCTAACCTCTCAAACCCTAGCTTAGCTGGCACAAGACTACAAGAGACGATCTTGGACGACCACCATGTGCCGTCTGACCACTTGGCATTGTCCGATTTGAGCCAAACTTGGCTAACAATTGCAAACCACCGAGTTATTCATGTGTGTGAAATTTGATCTATATCGGGCAAAGCTGTCCGGCCAAAACAGCTTAGCCTAACCTCTCAAACCCTAGCTATAGCTTGTACCAAGACTACAAGAGACGATCTTGGACGACCCCCATGTGCCGTTCGACCACTTTGCATTGTCCGAGTTGAGCCAAACTTGACTTACAATTACAGACCACAAAATTATTCATGTGTGTGAAATTTGATCCATATCGGACAAAGCTGTCCGGTCAAAACAGCTTAGCCTAACCTCTCAAACCCTAGCTAGCTAGTACCAAGACTACAAGGGAAGATCTTGGACGACCCCCATGTGTAGTTCGACCACTTGGCATTGTCCGAGTTGAGCCAAACTTGGCTTACAATTACAGACCACAAATTTATTCATGTGTGTGAAATTGATCCATATCGGACAAAGCTGTCCGGCCAAAACAGCTTAGCCTAACCTCTCAAACCATAGCCAGCTGGTACCAAGACTACAAGAGACGATCTTGGACGACCCCCATGTGCTGTTCGACCACTTTGCATTGTCCGAGTTGAGCCAAACTTGACTTACAATTACAGACCACAAAATTATTCATGTGGGTGAAATTTGATCCATATCGGACAAAGCTGTCCGGTCAAAACAGCTTAGCCTAACCTCTCAAACCCTAGCTAGCTAGTACCAAGACTACAAGGGAAGATCTTGGACGACCCCCATGTGTAGTTCGACCACTTTGCATTGTCCGAGTTGAACCAAACTTGACTGGCGATTGCAGATCACCGAGTTATTCATGTGTGTGAAATTTGATCCATGTCGGACAATGCTGTCCGGCCAAAACAGCTTAGCCTAACCTCTCAAACCCTAGCTAGCTTGTACCAAGACTACAAGGGAAGATCTTGGACGACCCTGATGTGCCGCTCGACCACTTTGCATTGTCCGATTTGAACCAAACTAGACTGGCGATGCAGACCACCGAGTTATTCATGTGTGTGAAATTGTATCCATATCGGACAAAGCTGTCCGGTTAAAAAAAAAAGCCTCAACTCTCAAACCCTAGCTAGCTGGTACAAGACTACAATAGACGATCTTGGACGACCCCGATGTGCCGTTTGACCACTTGGCATAGTCCGATTTGAACCAAACTTTACTGGCGATTGCAGACCACCTAGTTATTCATGTGTGTGAAATTTGATCCATATCAGACAAAGCTGTCCGGCCAAAACAGCTAAGCAAATGAATTTTTAGCTGTTGTTGATTTCATACCTGTTTTCAGGACAAACCATAGGGATTGAAAACATTTTACAATTTAAAAAGAATATAATTCTAACATTTGCAGAGTACCAAGACTACAAGTGAAGATCTTGGACGATCCCGACTTACCGTTCGACCACTTTGCATTATCCGATTTGCTGGCTCTTGAAGAACCAAGTTATTTATGCCTGTGAAATTTCGTCCATCTCGGATAAAGCTAAATTTTGATTGTATCACTACTGCGTTTTATTTTCAGATAGCACGACGCCTAGATGGACCACTACGACGAATGAGTGCCCGATGACGTTAACTTTCAGGATTTTGTTTGGAACAGTAGTAGATGTCCAGTAAAACGCACTACTGATCATTAGAGAGCAAATGAAGTGAGAAGAATATGTAATATTTGCATGTATTGATTTGCGGCGCACTTTCTCAGGTAGCTGTTGCATTTTCTCAGGTATTTGAGAAATTCATCCCATCCCCCCCCCCCCCCATTAATATGGTCCCATTTGGGACCTATCTGTTATTCGATTCGGTCTGTAATCTAAGGGCTGTTCACATGGAGGTAGGGTATCCCGGTTAGCTGGGCGACGACGGCCAGGTGAGGTCCCCCGCCTCTTAACATATTGAATTTCTGTTTCTCTTCATCCTGTTCACATGAGCAAGTCGAGCGAGTCGCTCGCACTACTAACGTCAAAATAGAGTGGTTTTCATAAACCCGTGTAATTCACTTTAGCGCATTTAGTATGACTAATACACTCTAATTTCTTTGTTTTCTCTTGTGTTGGCTTGACTACTACACTTTGACTATTACACTTAAGTATAATTGCTCAAGTGATTATAAGAATTTTCGCGCGCTGATTGGTCAAGAGGCTCGTTTTCTCTCGCTATAATCACCTACAGGTAAAACATTGGAAGGATTGGGAGTGCGCGCGAGTTTTGTTATGATCGTGAAAAAGTCCAACAAAAAAGTTTTTCTGTGTAAAAACCTTATGAATCACTTGAGCAATTATACTAAAACAACTAATTGTCAATTGTTCCACGGGTTTATGAAAACCACTCTAACTTGAATCAGTCAATAAGAAATATTTATCGAGTGTGAAGGAATAGCCTTTATACATATACGCTTCACAAAGTCGATTAATAAATGAAGGAGTCATCTAATTGGACGCTTTTTTCTATCTTAAGAACAAAAAAGTAGTCCACAAAGGAAATTTGGAAATTTCATCAGCGTACGAAGCTCACCCGCTTATAGCTCGTCCATTATTCCCTAGTTCCAATGCAATTCAACACATCTTTTAGCAGTCATCAAGCGCTATAGCTTTTGATAATTTTCCTTTCGATATATGAAATTCGCTTTTGTCACACGGCAGCCATCTTGGATTTTTTTTCTTACAGAAATGACTATGCGTGCACCAGCTAACACGTTTGGCCTCGCTTTCATGCATGCTTTGCTGGATTAGGAAATTCAAGATGGCGTCCATGTGACAAAGGCAAATAGCTTCAAATGTCTTCAAATGCTTCGATTCCATGTAGATTCTTTCAGGTCAGGTTGGCCAGGCTAGGCGAGTGTAACAGTAACATTTTATGTAACTCCCTCAAGGCAACATATCATAATAAACACAACTGTCCACATAATAACAGTAGGAAGTGGAAAGACTTCGGTATCGTTCTGGCCATTCCTCATTGCAACATCGTGATGGGTTGCTCTTTGCGCCTATCCATGGCTAAGTTCAGTCCTTCGTTCCTGTAGCTAGAGGCAAAACAAAATAAGATATTAGATACTCCCGCCATAACCGAGGGAAGGGTGGGTGGTATGGCAAGCTGAAGTTATGTAGTAAGCAAGCATTGAAATCACCAGGCCCATAGCCGGGGGGGGGGGGGGGGGGGGGGGGGGGGGGTCCACATTTAAGGGTTTGAAAACACTGTTTTAGTGACTAAATGAGCCAAACAGAAGACGCAGTCACTTTGGCATACAGGCATCAGTCATCTTCTAGATTTTAAAATATACCACATTAACATTGACATCTACCGACAGTAGAGTTTTTCTCGGCATCTCCTGTATTTCTCCTCTAATAGTCCTTTATCACGCAATATTGATTAATAATATATAATAGTTATCCGAAAATGAAATCCAGTTTCCAATTCTACACATCTGTATTAGTAAAACTGCAAAGTTTCAAAAGAATTACTTGAATACTGACTGAGATATGAATTTTCAAAAATTGGTATTCTGTTTTATTTTTAACAAGAAATGTATGGGAAAATAAATCGAAACGAGGCTGGACGGGCATCGATGCCCGTCCAGCCTCGACTTGACGTATTTGCCCATACATTTCTTTGTAAAAAGTAAGTCAGAATAGGAAGTTTTGAAAATTCATATCTCAGTCAGTTTTCAAGTAATTCTTTTGAAACTTTGCAGTTTTACTAATACGGATGTGTAGAATTGGAAACTGGATTTCATTTCGGATAACTGTTATATATTATTAATCAATATTGCGTGATAAAGGCCTATTGTCCCAGCCAACACACAATTGATTTTTATTTTCGTCATTCTAAGACTTCACTAATCACTAAAAATTATCTAAGTTCACTTGTTATATTATCTTTACACACGCTTTTGCACAATTCATTCACATAATAAAACTCTTCTTTATTTCTATGTTTTTGTTTTGTACCCTTTGACACTTCGTATGATAATAAAACACTTCAGTGGAACTTCAGGAAAGCAGTATGTTTTGCAGCAAGTATAAAATGCAGACCATAAAATGCAGACTGCAGACTAGAAAAAGCAGACTGGAAAATGCAGACCGAAAAATGCAGACCAGAAAATGCAGACTAGAAAATGCACTCATCGTAAAAATTGTGAACAAGTTAGTTTTTGACCATTTATATCAAAGAACAACAGTTTTCGATGTTGTTGTTCGGTTTTCATGGTGAGAAGGCTCGTTTCAAGTTATTGAATGAGAAAAAGCAGAATTGGAATTCTCTCAAAATATTATTTCCCATTGCGGGATTCAGTGTCTGACTATAAATTTCAAAGAAACTACAGTTTTTTTAGCTCAGATCTTCGCAGTTCGGGATTGTTTCAAACCCATTCGTGCTAGCAGGCCCTCGATCTTGACGATCTCGCTACCCACATGAGCTCATCATTCTTCTAACTGTAATTTACACTTAGTTAGCATTTTCCAGCTGCACTTTCTAGTCTGCATTTTTCGGTCTGCATTTTTCGGTCTGCATTTTCTAGTCTGCAGTCTGCATTTTATACCTGCGGTATGTTTTGTGGTCCCTCGACTGCTGATGCTTCTCTTGGCTCTGCTGACCTCTGCTTCAGGAAACATCAGCGGTCTCCGGATCACAAAACATACTGTTCCCTTGGTCCCAGTAAATAAGTGTTAAATGGTTATTTTGCTTATTTCTTATGAGCCGAACTTCATTTGAGGTGACTAAAGTAACCCAAAAAATTTGATATTCCTTCTGTAATGCACTAGTCATTTGCTTCCACCGACCCCAACCCCCGCAACATGCGGGGATTTTGCCAGGCAATAGTGGGAGAAATATCAGTGGTTTGTCTTGTATTCATGCCCCGATCCCCAGCGAGTTTACTTCAAATTTGCTATGGCTCAGATAACCGGCCGGGAAAACAAAACACCTGTCTTTTTCATTTCGGAAAAGACACTCTACTGGTTTTGATAGTATTAGGAAATTTTTTTGTATCCATGGTGGAATTTGTCCCTTGGGTGTAGGAAATGTTTCCCTGGGGTGTAGGAAATTTGCCAAGGCGTTCTCCCCTGGTAGGCGGTGGAATTATTTCAAATTTGACAACATCTGTTTCATATTCCCCTGCTATGTCGCGGGGGTTGGGGGTCGGTGGAAACAAATGACTAGTGCATAAGATACAATTAAACGGATACGTGACATCGATGGGCCCGACTCAGTCTTATTTCAGCCCTATAGCGCAACGAGTGCATTGAGTACAAAACCAGTAATCTATGGCGGCCCTCGTCAACGCTGATTGACTCATGCAGGCTCTAATAATACATTAATAATTGTAAAATACCTATAATTCGAGTTTCCAGGGTGCTTTTTTTCAAGGTTCCAGTTTCCTTGTCGAGCTTGATATTTTCCTTAAAGCTTGTAAGCTTAAATACATTTTACCCTGCGAGCAAAGGTTTCTTTCTGTCAGACGTTTACCTTTTAAATGATTGAGGCTGTTTGCGTCGCTGGTATATCGACAAAACAAATGACAACGCGACATACCAGCGACGCGAAACAGCCTCAATAAAAGGTAAACGACTGACAGACATCTTGACCATTTCGTGACCGTAGCATCAAGTCGAGGCCACATAATTGCAGCAACAATGTCGTCTGTTGTTGAATGTTGCGCGTCGCCGCAAACGAATACAACACGTCTCAACATTGTTTTCGCCTCGCTGGTGATACGATGCATTCTAGGCAAAAACCTACCCGGGGGGGGGGGGGGGGGGACCCATATTTTTTGACCGGGGATGATCGTCGTATCTTTTAGGGGTTAAAATCACGGGGCCTTGGTCTCTTTTAGGGGTGATCTTAATCCTCAATAAAATTAGGGAGATTGGTATCGTTTAGGGCCGAAATATGTGTCCAAATTGTTTTCTCTCATGATGGTGCTTCTAAAAACCGTGTAAGAAAGAGAGATTACTCGATGAGAAGACGATAAATTAGAAACAAAATCGGAAATTTCTTGATGGGTATCTTTTACCTGTTACCTGTCTCCTTCGCACCTACTTTGCACATAAGGCCTCATCTTTTAGGGTATCTTTTAGGGTAAGAAATTATTTGAGCCACGCCATGGCCCGCCATGTTTGGTATCTTTTAGGGGTGAAACTGAAAATTTCCGACGATCATCCCCGGTCAAAAAATATGGGAGTCCCCCCCGGGGTTTTTTTCGGAATTTGCTTTCTTTGGTGCGCGGGATTCCTGTTTCACTTTCCCTCCGCGACACAGGAATCCCGCGCACCAAAAAAATCGAATACTTACCCAGAGCTCCCCGGCTCGTCTTCTCGCGGGGGAGGCTCTGGTGACAGCCACTGACGCATGCGCGAGATTAGAGCTGTTGAGAGAAAGATCTTTCTGCGCATGCACCAACGTTCAAAACCGGCCAATCAGCAACGGTCCTCAAATGGATGTCACCAGGGGCGCTTTCCATTTGGCAAAAAATCCCGGTTTGAATTCCCAGTAGTTCTCTGAGTCAAATGGAAAGGTCTCAATCCGGCAATTCACGAGAGCAGCCACGATTGGACGAAAGTCCGAGAACGGTCTGCACCGCTTTCCATTTGACCCGGAATTTCCGGGAATTTCGGTCAGAAATCAAATGGAAAGGGACAAATTCCCGGAAATTCCGAGTTCTCCGAAAATTCCCACTTTTGGGGTAAGCTCCAAAGGTTGTCCCAAATTTCCGAAACTTTTTCCCGACCCTAAAAGACCCCCTCCCCTGGAATTTCCATTTTTTTTCTGGCAAAATACCCCTGGAAAATCTAATTTTGGATAAAACCTTTTTACCCCCCCCCCCCCCCCCCTCCCTCCCGTGGAATTTCAAGAGTCCAAAAACAACAACCCCTCCCCCCGGAATTTTCCGTAGGGGCAAAAAGATTGAAATGACCATGTGTAGTTTCAGTTTCAGTTTCAGTTTATTTGCTCGGTTAAGCTGTAACACTCATTTATTTGGTCATCAATATTTTATCAAAGGCTTTCCAATCAATGATTATTTAAAAACTTTGTTTTTCTTTTCTTCCTTGCGCATGCTCTGAAATCCCCTCTTGCTCTGAAATCCCTCTTTGAATGAGGTATGTTTTTGCCGCCTTTCCACTAGAGTGACTCGTTTTTGACATTCTAATGTCAACTTCAAAACACAAAGAAAACAAATAAACAATCCACTTTTTGTACGGATACAAAGTAGCCTCTGCACACAAAAAAATGAAATGTCATTTTATTTGTGCATGGCGCGAGTTTGGAGAAACTGATGGATCAAGTTTCGCAAGCAAGAAAATGTCAATTTATCTGTTAAATTGTAACAGACAAAAATACAACTTTTTTGTTTTCGTTTACTCGGACGCATCCCTGATACTCTTCTTATCTATTGCATGAAACTCGAAAGATGACGGGCTCTGGGTACGAGATTGAACAAAATGTTGATTAATCGAAGCAACAACACGCTATTCATGTAAAAACCATCTGCTTTCACGATTCACTGTATGTAGTACGGAACACTGACTGAGAACTGTATGTCAAACAAAAGATTGAGATTTATCTTTTATAATAATACCGTAGTCTGAAACAAAACTATATACAATATATGTTTTATTGACTTTCAATCCTAAGGTTTGATATTATTGTGATTCAAGAAGATATCCATGGGGTGGGGCAATAATTGGTCCTTTGTTTCGTACATTATTTGTAAAAACGTTTGAAAAATTCCAAGGGAAGGCTATTACATAATCACAAAAGTTGAACAAACTTTCCTAGTGCAGCTACTAACATTGCTTCAGGGACAATATTGCCAAGAAATAACTATACAGTATATAACAGAGATGGTTTGCACTTAAAAAATGGATTTATATGAAATGAGGAGAACTTTTGTGCAAGCCATAAGATTTGTTTGCTAAAAAATAACATGTTTGTTAAAACATTCTCAAACTGTTGGGACTCCATGTAGACTGAGCCTGTGGGAAGGACTCCCATATTGATTGGGTGGGGTGCTTGTTGTATCTTTTAGAGGTTAATTATAAAATGTGGCATCTATTAGGAACTAATTAACAATACTCATTAGACCTCGACCCCGAAAGGGCTATGTACCTGTGGCCCTTGAGGGCGAGATGTCGAATTGTTTTAGTATCACCAAACTATTTGGTCAAAAAAGTGAATAATTGTCTAAAACAATCACCAGAAACCTAGACAAAACAAGAAGTGGCTGCCATTGTTTTCTTGTTCAAAATCGGTGCTTTCCCTACAGAGGTCTATTGATAATAGTCCCCTAGTAGTGTAGCCAGTCAGAATGCAGCATTGGCAATAGTCCACTAGTTGGGTGATACTACTATCAAAACAGGTAGACTTTCAATCCTGCTGTTGAAATTTTAAGTCGCGGGGCGCTGTTATCACCTGATGACCAAAAATTTGACACATGACTAATCACAGACTGTCAGTACGTAGTCACATTTCAAATGTTTGGTCTTTCAGCCAATCAAAATTGGCTGAAAGACATCAAGCCTAGGTCACCTGACAACTTTTAAGACATCACGTGATAGAAATTTGCAACCCACAGGCTTGAAATTGAAACGGCTCGATTGAAACTCTATCTGTTTTGATAGTAATATATAATAGCCAGAACATTTTGGGGATCTACTATCCTTTAGGGTGCCCAAGCCAGTATCTTAGCCCTTTTTAATCACTGTAAGAACTCTATCAGCAGTTGTTTGGCATTTTATCAGGTGTTAGAAAAAGATGAATGGACGTTTTCCATGTTTGTTAATGGTTTCTTTTAGGGGTTTGTCTGAAGGCTTGGCCACATGCAATTTCGTACCTTTTTAATAGCGGTCAAATTCGTATTTCATGACAATTTAACACCCCAGTCAGTAAAAATATAGGAGTCCCCTAGGCAAAAAGACCTTAGTACACCGGTCATACTAAAATTGGTGCACAGTACACAAAAGGAAGACCTTATAGTCATCAAAAACTGAATTCCACATTTTAGTCAAGTTTTGAACCTAAGAACTTTCCGTCTAAAATGTGAAGTGTGGCTTTCCTCACCACAGAGTTTAATTTCACTGTGTTTTCTTAGGAAAAATTTGTGTCTGAGCTTCCCTTAATCAAACAGTGTTTTTGACAGTTTTTGTTTTGGTTTCAGCATTAGGGGAATGCTGTGTTGACCCTGGATTTTTCACAGGGTCTATGATTTTGACCCTGGAATTTCCACAGGGCCATTCATTTTACCCTGGAAATTCCACAGAGTATTCATTTGCAACTGTTGAATTTAAATAGGCCCACGAGAGAATGAGGAATCTCCACAGGCGTTGTACCGGATTCCAGAAGTTCCACAGGGGTAGAGCAATTTTGAAATTTTGAGTTCCTTGATAGGGTGCACACGTTTGTTTTGGTTGTCTTTAATTTTAGTTATGGTGGGCAATCAATTTCTCTGCTTCAGTGAAATTTTGTGCTTAAATGACACCAACCTCCTTCCTGACACTTTATAATATTATAAGAGTAAAGGAGGATGAGGTCCTCAAGGTCCATGGATGTCTACTTATAAAGTATTGGTTCCACTGCAATGAATTGCAAATCATACACTTCCAAAAGACAAAACAGAGTCCTGGATAGCTCTTCTTCCTTTTTCTCTTCTACATCACAGTCACTTACATACATCTTGTGTTAATGTCGTATTAGCTTCAGTGTAGATGGGATGGGGTGGGTGCCTGAATCAAATGTTTATAGGTTGGGTTGTTTCCTTTTTAAACGGTCTGCCAGTGGGGATTTGTTTAATAATAGTACTTCACATCAATCATTAATTGACCACCTATGAATAAATAATAGCAAATGGGATTGCATCAGTCATGGATAGATATTGGCATAAAGTCTTTAAAATAATATTTAACTATAGCACTGACACAATGGAGATCAAGGGTTTTGGTTAAAATCTTGGAGGCACCCTGTTTCTCATAGACTGGGTGAATAAATTCAGCCAAGACTATAGTAGGGGTGGCGATGGTCCCATGAAAAAACTGTTTTCTCAAGAAATTTTAGGTGTTCTCGAATTTTTTGTTTAAGAGTTATGATAATTTGGAGAGAAGTGCCTCTGAATAGCATCTGTATGGAGGTCAGACGGAGAATGTGTCCAAGCCTCATAGTACAGTAAAACCCGGAAAAACCTAGAATTTAAGAATCTGCTAAGCCTAAAATTTGTATTTTTAATTTTCAAAAAATAGAAAAAAAAGAACTTGCAACATTCAGATACTTGCAGATCTTTAACTGTATTGTCGTTGTCTCTAAAAATACAGAACTTCAGCAGCCAGCATAACTTTGTTTGGTATTGCCATAGCCCACAATAAGAAGACCTGTTCTCCTCTATCACCTAAAAAAAGGACACAGCTTTCAGATCCTCACACAGCGCGCTTGGCAATAATTTCAACAAACCCACTCATTTCAGTTTCATTAATGAGTATATTTTGTTGGCATAATGCTATAATATCCTTCAGAACATCTTCGAAAAGGGAGGTCTATGTGATGGTCTTGGGGAAAGGTTGGAACAGTGTCCTCTTGTGTTGAACATTTATTACCAGAATCAGAGGTACCTTGCCTAAAATGTTTTAAAAGTTTGGAGGTCATGACCCATGGATATTAAACATTACTACATTACCCGGGGGGGGGGGGGGGGGGGGGGGGGGGTGGGGGCTCAAGGTCTCAATCAATCTATTGTTTATACACGGTAAAAATCTAATCAGGCAGGAAATATACTTATAATTTATTCAAAACCTACTACTAATATCTAACTATCTCAATATTAATAATAAATAAATCTCACTCTATATCTAATAATAAATAAATGAAACATAATATAAACTCAAAGCCTGTTTTCCATGGATGCAGTGTTTACGTTAAGAAACTCTTTAACAGTATTTATAGTAAAATCAGTCAGAGATTCGGCTAGACGTGCATGGGAGGGTAGACTGTTTACAGTACGGCACCACTATAGTTAAAGCTATTCTTATAATAGTTGGTAAATGGCAAGGGAACAGCGAGCTTATTCTCAGAATCACGAAGAGTGTAGGAAGTGACATCACTGCGCTGAATAAATATTGAGGATAAATAATTGGGAGCAAGACCATTAAGAGATTTAAAAACTAATTGTATTTTATGGATGGAACGTTGCGTCTCGAGATCTTTCCATCCAAGACAGTTTATAAATTCATTTGCATCAGCATCAAAACTAGAAAACGTAAGAACACATGATGCACGGTTCTGCCATTTTTGTAATTTGCTGGCCAATGATTTTCCACAGTTGCCCCACACAACACTGCAATAGTCAAGATGAGATTGAACAAGACCATGAAATATTCTTTGCAGCTTGGTGGAGGTACACAGTGCCTAATATGTTTAATAGCTCCGATGCTGGCAGCAATTTTTTTAGAAAGATTATCAATATGGTTGCCACAAGTTATATTTTGTCAATAGTAACACCAAGAGATTTAGTTGACTGAACTTGATTTATACTCTCTTCCATTGATAACAAACAATGGCAAGACAGATAATGTGTTCATCTTCTGTCTTGATGCTATTAACATGTATTCTGTTTTTGACATATTTAACCTTAATTTGTTTGCGGAGAGCCACTGATTGGTATTTAATAAATCTTGATTTAACGAGGTTTCAATAGAAGAAATGTCAGAACCGGCATACGTTAAATGAGTGTCATCAGCATACATTCTAGCAGTTGAATTAAGTAAACAATTTGGCAGGTTATTTATGTACAGAAGGAATAACAAGGGACCTAGAATGGTTCCTTGGGGAATTCCGCATTTAAGGGTGCAACTACTAGAGAGGTATCCAATTCTGACCCTATTTAGAGACTGCATATCCTTGTTTTTTGATACTCCTACCATAGACCTACACTTAAAATTGTATTACCCTACCAGTTATTCACCAGGGTGGTTCAATTTGTCACGATAAAAACGGAATTGTTAATAATGTATTAAGCTTAAAATACATATTAAGCTTAAAATAAAGATATTAAGCTTAAAATAACTTAAGTTACAGTGTCTTTCAGTGAATGCGGCCGGGCTGCAATTACCCTGCGAGCAGTGATTTCTCCTCTCTTAGACCGGCGGCTAGCGAGGGAGAGAAACCACTGCGAGCGACCGTTTGGTTTTCCATCGAGTAACGCAAGTCACATCTGGCGTCACATCTGGCGCTAATGGACTTAACACATGGGACTGACCTTTCGCGTGACACCTTCCAGCTAGATTTTCAGCCAGTTTTCCGTAGTTTTCCATCTCCGAAGTGTTAGAATTCCCTCCAAAACATACAGTTAAGCTTACTATTGCTTGTAGAAATTTATTATGCCGTGTTTGGAGCTTTTTCGTGGCTTCTTTGGATTCATGGCGGTTTCAACTGTTGATTAAATATGTCAACACGTACCAGTGTCAAACGGGATTAAAACCGGTTTTACTGCTTTTGAGTTAATTTATTCATCCAAGTTTGAGGACGGCGCTAAACGGTCGCTCGCAGTGGTTTCTCTCCCTCGCTAGCCGCCGGCCTAAGAGAGGAGGAAATCACTGCTCGCAGGGTAGGCTGCAATTGATCGAAATTTGTTTGCAGCCCCTAGTGACCATAATGAAATACATACCCTGATCAGAGTACAAACCAGCGAAAATCGATACCCTATCGCAGACCTGAGTTGCTCAGAACCCATACCCTATAGGGCTGCCATATACCGCCGACTGGTTAGCGCAGTGGCATAGCGTCGGGCTGTTGTGCGGGAGGTTTGGGAAAAAGTCCTGAAAACAACACATTAATGGCTTCTACTTTCATCGTGTTACTCACGTTTTACTCCATTGCCTTGTTTTCACTTATTGGACAGTCATTTGCTCCATGACCATAGAATGATGCTTCAACAAGACGACTGACCTCCGTGTGGTCATGGCTAAAAGTGATGACTCAGAAGGACCTGATTAATAATTCATAGGTTTCACGGTAGAACGAACCTACATATGCCATGTTATGCCATGTAGCTTCGTTCTATTGTTTGTCCTATGAATTATTAATCAGGTCCTTCTGAGTCATCCCTTTTAGCCATGACCCCTCCGTGTTCGTACAAAAATTACCACTCCGCCATTTTGTTTTACGGGCCAGTCTCCTCACGGATGCACAGGATGCCCAATAAAAGTTGGTTTTAAAAATAGACGTGTGGCGTGTGGTCAACAGTAGGGGTGGCGAATGGTCCTTAAAAAAACTGTTTTCTCGCGAAATTTTAGGCGTTCTCGAATTCTCGTATTTTTAAATTTGCTGTTCTCGGATCTCGGATTTTTTTTCAGGTCGTCTCGGATCTCGGATTTTCCAGTTTCTTGTGTTTATATGGCGAATCTCAAATCGAGTTCTCGATCTCGGATTTTGAAAGCGGCGTTCTCGCGTTCTCGGAATTCTCGCATTGACCATTCGCCACCCCTAACAGTGAATTTATCCCCAAAACTAGCAAATGCGATTCGGAAAACCCTTTTATTGCGGTCCTTGAAATTACCATCATGTCGAAACAATGTGTTCTGCACGGTCGCTCAAATTCTAGCCTGCTCAAAAGGCGCTAGCGATACCGAGAAAAAATTATTTATCCTGCCGGCCTGTAGCCGGCTCTGTTTGTTTTCGAGAGGAGTCGTTTCCCGAAGATTCCGGTTTTTTTTGGGTGGTGGTGGTGGTGGTGGTGGTGGGGGGTGGGGGGGGGGGGGGGGGGGTCTACTCCCTCATGACGGGGATACTCCGCCCGAAAGGGGTGGGGTTTTGAGGCAGGCAAATGATATTGGTATCGACTGTTAGGGTTTTGGTTGTTGTATAGTATAGAATTACGCTCCGTTTCGGAACTTTGTTTGGAAGAATGATCAAAAGGGGTACCTTTTCCTAATTTTACTAATAATATTATAAAAGGGTCCAGAGTCTGGGCGAAGCATCCCCATACAAGTACACTTCCAGAGTGGTTTACACTAGAACGCAAGCGCAATAAGGATTGGCGAGACTTTACAATAACTGAACGACCATTCTCCACTCCCGAACGCTGCCGTCAGAGCTTTTTCTTGCAACGGAATCAGCACTGACAGCACGCGCTGTGAATTCTCGATTCAATGACAAGTCAAAATTATACAACGCGCGCGTTTCTCGAATTCTGATTGGCTCTCTCAGCCATGGGTTCATCAGCGTTTGCGCTAAAACACCGTTTGGCTGCACGCGCGCTGTTTTTGTTTTTATTTCTGCCTTTTTTTGTTGTGGTACAAAGCAAATCATTCTCGTACCCAGAGCTCCCCGGCTCGTCTGCTCGCAGGGGAGGCTCTGGTGACATCCATTTGAGGACCTTTGCTGATTGGCTGGTTTTGAACGTTGGTGCATGCGCATAAAGATATTTCTCTCAACGGCTCTGTATCAAATCTCACGCATGCGTCAGTGGCTCCTGTCATCAGAGCCTCCCCCGCGAGGAGGCGAGCCGGGCGGGGAGCTCTGGGTAAGAGAATGAAAGCAAATGTCCTCTTATTTTCTATGGTATTTCCTCTCAACCACGGAATGACGTAATAAAGTGGTCAAAATGTTGTGGACTCACGAGGCGCAGCCGGGCCGATATACACCTATTTCAAAAAATGTAAAACAATGAGCAATGCGTCATAATGAAGACGCTTTTTCTCGTATTTTCTAGGAATTTTGCAGACCAAACTGCACTTAAAACACTCATTCTGTATAAGACTTAGTGATATAATTTGACTTAAATTGCTGCGATTTAAATACGAATCATCATTTCCAACTATGAAGCACGGTTTATGATACGTGGTTTTTATAGGAGCAACGTTAATTGAAACAGGTGTATAAGAGGACATACCACGGAAAATCTGAGGTCATTTGTTAATTTTGCTAAAATTTCGATAGCGACTCGGACATCAGAGTTAGTGCAGGCCTAAAATAAACATTTATTAGTTTGTTTGCGCTTTCGTTCGACTGATGTACACTAGACCCAAGCACAACCGCAACCAACGTCTCGATGTACAGGTTTCATGTTCTTGTGATTGCGTCCGTTCTTGTGTTAGACTGCTTGCAGTCTCTTCTTTGGCGAACGTCCGTAAATCGAGAGAAAGGGGTCCGTGATTGCCGAAGGCGCTACTTATTATCCGACACCTAGGCCCTCTCGTGAGCTGGAAATACGAGCGCGCAAACAAACTACAGTGTAGGACTAGGACTTTTTATTCTCGATTTACGGACGTTTGCCAAAGAAGAGGCTTGTTATCCGACACCTAGACTCTCTCGGAGCTGGAAATACGAACGCGCAATTAAACTATAATGTAGGACTAGGACTTTATTCTATTCTTGTGTTCGTGGTATCTACAGCCCTCAAAATACTCTCTGGTCATCATACATGTACATTGTGTACAATTCTTTATAGGCCTGGATTAAGCAGAGTTGAAATTATTCGAGAAGACGAAAGAAACATGACGTTGTGTTACGGAAGAACATGAAGGGCAACAAAAGGTTGATAGGATCCCTTTGTGCAATACGTTAGAACAAGAAAGCCTACACACAGAAAAGGGTTAGCTATGAATTTTAATCAAAAGCTACACCGATTACATAATTAATGTGCATATGCACTATCAAATGAGTCAAGTATTACAATCATAAAGCGTTGACAGGTATCATACATGACTCTTTTTCCAACAGACTGTAGTGCTGAAGTGCTTTGCGGACAGGTATCCAGTTTTAGTCGAATCCAGCTTTCAACCTTTGAATTCAATATTAAATCTCACTTGTTTTTAACCAAATCAATGCGCCCGTAAGAATTGAGCTATGGTATTATTCTAATTATTCTGGCTTTAAGACTTTAAGATGGTACAAGGTTGAAAAAATGGCAGCAGGAAACAGCTCTGGTGCATGGAATTGGTGCCCTTCCTCTAAATGGTGCAGGTAGTACAGTGGGCCAAGCTGTGGGTCTTTGATTAGATTTCTTCCCCATATTGAAACTGGTTGTTTTAAAACAGTGTATGTGTTAATGTTGTCGGTAACATCTAGCCAGTAGCCATTAATTGCTGCATTATTTTTGATCGATAAGATGTTCTTAAGTGGGCGTTCTGTATAAAAGAGCCAGAAGCAGGCTTCAAGATCATCTGTGTAGACCGCTAAGATGATGCCCTTCTTCTCAGGCTCTTCTCGCTGGATGTTGGCCCCAACAGCCACCCATGCATCAGGCTCAAAGTGGGGCCGTCCATGTGCCAACAAGGCCAGACGTTCAGCTTGGCTGAGGCACAATGCCTCAACCTCGACATTCTTTTCTTCGATGATGTCCTGTGCGCTGGCCGACTTGAAGATCACGTCATACAGGCCCTCTCCTATAATTTTAGTTATCGCAGACTTCAATTGTTGGTGGATCAGCAGCTGTGCAGGGGATTGTGATGTATGCACAGAAGCAACAGGTTGCTCGGGTGGTGTTGCTGCTGTAGGCTGGGGCTCTTCTTGCTGAGCTGCTGGTACTGCTGAATCTACCGCAGGTGACTGTGATACTTGATCTTCAGTGTCAATAACAAACCGAATGTTGTCCTTTGCAGCCATTATTTGGGTTATTTGGCTGTTACCATAGTTAAATGGCTTTTTGAAATCTATGCCTTCAGGCAAGTTTTGTACAGAAAAGCCACCTCTGAAGTATGGCACTCTGCAACCTTTCTTTCCTATGGCATCACCTGAAAAAATTGAAACATCAATAATGTAGTCGAGTATGGAAAGTGTTTTAGTGGTAAAATAAATGAGGTGTAATAAGTTTTATGGCAAGTATTTTACAAATAATAAATATGGACCTATTAATATCACTTTAAGTGCATCAGTAGGTATCAAAGCTTTTTGGGGAGCCATAACAGCATAGAAATTTTATAAGCTTGGTTATTTTAGAAATGGGTGAAACAAAGCATAGTCTTCATTGACATATAACACCATACAAAAGGCCGGTGACAGAAATGTTTTTGGAAAATACATTAAGTTTGCATTTTTTATTATCGGACATCCAGTGACAGCATAACAAAGGTTAACTGGAGGTGGGAATACTCCCCATAAGGATGCTAGACTGTCCAGATACCTTGGGGTATAAAATTCACTCACTCCCTTATATACTGTAACCCGGGTGTCAGAGGCTTTCTCCATCCAGGCATTCTCCTGGTGCAACATAGTCAAGTAAGAAGAAAATGTCTTAAAAACCTATGACTCGAGTATCGCCTGATTCCCTGAGGATGGGTTAGAAAGCCATGGTCAATGGGGTATTCAAGTTAATCCTTGTGATTAAAGCCATTCATCCCATTGGATAAAACGGCCATTGAAATTAATGAAAGTGTATGAACATAACATATGAAATAAAAAATTAAGATAAAAATCTTCTCAAACCTCTAATTACTTACTGTATTTTCTATTGAACAGGTCTTGCACATCCTTATATGTATAACGTTTGGAGTCCACAGCTATAAAATAAGAATGATATGGCGATTAGAGGAATAACTATAATCCAGACAATGGAAAGAGTTTCCAAAAACATATTATTTAATAATTTATTGAGCAACAAGTGAGTGTGAGTGACTGAATTATTGAACAAAATCAGAATTAAGAAAATCGTTCTTATGCAACTACAGCAAAGCAACCGCTTTTCCATTCATAACAATATTATTTATTAAATAGAATGAACCATGATTTAGGTTTTATATGTAATATACAGTAAGTAGTTTTGCTGGAGACAAATTTCAACTTCACAATTGTAAATGCAATTAAATCAGGCCTGCTTAAAAGGGAGGAGGTATCCCTTTTATAGTTCAAAGTCATGTCATATTCTAGGAATACACTGTTGAATCAAAAGCATGCCATAGGCCACCTAGATGTTTTACTCCTTGGAGAACATACAGAATGTGGACAGTCTAAACTGCAGGTTGATTGCAGGTTGGGTCTAAAATGCAGAGGCTGTTTCATTTTTGGCAAAAAATAATTAGAACTCCAAACTGCTGCAAGTTATCTTGATTCTAATAGAATCAAAGTTGGTGAGCAACCAAGTCATGTGGTATACCGCTGGCCTGATCTCTTTGTGGAAAAACATAAATATCTCTGGAAGGAAACACCATTGGAGCGCCAACTGCAGGTTAAGTTTTATCTAAGAATCAAGGCGGGTGAGCAACCAAGTCATGTGGTATACCGCTGACCTGGCCATCTATGGGTGGCCAGGGGTCTGCACTATCTCTTGTGCCCCAAGCATTTGCAAGCAAATTTTTTGCCCCTGGAAATGGAATTTTTGTCCGTGTATGATACACTGGGATTTTAAGCCAAACTCTGGATGGGAAATGGAGTGGTGCTAAGTCCTGCAGTTGACTCACTTGAAACCGCAGTCTGAGAGTCGGATAGCAGGTAATAGGTGTGCCAAGAGATTTTGCTAACGTGGGAGTGAATAACATGGAGCCTGGCCCTAAGTTGCTATGCAACTAGCCATGTGTTCAAAATGAGATCACTGTGCCTCTCATGGAGATGGATTAACGCTCAATTGTGTTCCAGAATCAGAAGAAATATTATATGTACATACACAGCATAGCAGATTTCTAATTGAGAAGTAACTTACAGAAATATTGTGCAAATCTCATACTGACATCAGGGTTGGAATTGAGGAATGATGTTCCCTCTGTTGATCCTCCAATGTGGACTGGACTTGTTTTTGTTCCCTCCAGAAACAACACAGAAGTCTCACACCCCAAATCTTCTAAAAAATATATCTGAAATTGAAATTAATGTATCACATTTTAGATGAAGAATTTAAAAAAGAGATTTATATATATGGGTCAGCAGCTGAAGCAATGAAGTTCATCCTATAGGAGTCATATAACTGTATTGAATTACAATCGAATAAACATTTTTCCATTAAATTTTCTTTCAGAAATTGTGATGATGAAACAGATGATGTTATGCTTGATAATATGACTTGGCAGCTATTGTGACTCCTTGACAAATTTTATTCAAGGTTTGTGCCATCTCATGCTGTTTTCTTTCTGGTATAGATAACAATGTAATATATAACTTCTGTGTTTACTAACAGAATGATGTTATTAATAATACATAATAATACACATGAAAAATCTCTGGATTCTAATTGGCTGAGAGCAGTGCAGTTTTGATGTAACAAAGTGCCAAAAAAAGGTAACAAAGAGCAAAAATGGATAACAAAATGCAAAGTTTCTTTTGAAATGATAAAATATTTTTGATAACATAGACGAGCTATATTATGGAAACTTTGGTTTTGTTCATGCTCAAATGCTGTCAGGTTTTGGTCCAGATTTCGATCAAGGAAAAAATGTGTGTGGCTTGTTTAGTAAGCAGATTTGTGAATGACTCCTTGGAAATTTTTTCATGGGTATTAAAAATACGAAATCATACAACTTTTCTCCTTCAATTTGGAATTTATTTACACTCGTGGGTTTTTCAAAAAGCTCAAATTGCACTCGCCTGCGGCTCATGCAATTTTGATACTTTTTGAAAACCCACTCATGCAAATAAATTCCAAATTGAACTCGAAGTCGTATGATTTCCTATACATATTTATAGCCCAGTCATGTACTCTTGCATCTGAAGGTATAGTGCTCTGCTGTACATATACACCATTGCACATTGATTGTTCTTGTCAGGGCTAGGAATTTACACTGTACATTATTCTTCCAAAATGCCAAAATGGTGTTTTTCAAAGTGCAAAAATTTAGTAAATTTTCCTATTTATAATTCATCAAGTTTGAACAAAGAAAATCACAACTGTGGAGGAGGGCTTAAAATGATACCTGATCTTAATTTGCATCTCAATTTTGAGATTTTATTCCATTCAGTAAAGAAGGAATAAAATCTAAACATTCTATGCAAATTCAGATCAGCTCCTCCACGGTGGTGATTTTCTTTGTTCAAACAAACTTGATGCATTATTAACGAGTTTGAGAAATCCTGATGAAACACGCTAACTATGAGTGTTGATATAATATTACTAAAATCTACAAACTAGCTAGTTTTGTGGCTAACATATAATATATTCTTATTAGATGTTTTTTCGTGTAATGCAGGCGGATATTTGAGTTGGAGATATATGGGGGTGAGAAAGAAAATGCAAGCAATGATGAGTCAAATGTCTGCCTGAATAAATTACATGAAAAACCATCTAATGAGTAGCTTTATTGTACAACGAACAAAACATTTTCTTCAAAATTCACTAGAAAAATTACATGCTTCATGACTAACACACAATCGGGAAGCCAGTCAAGTGTGCACACAAAACTCTGGTAACCAGATTGCTGCAGACAGTATAATGCTTTCGGCCATTTTTAAGACAGCTTTTGTCATGTGTGTTTCCAAAAAATATCCATACTCCCCACCCCCCATGAAATAGTCAAATCATGTATGTTTTCTAGTGAATCTTGAAAAGAAAAGAAAAAAGTTTTGATTGTCATATAATAAATAACTCATTAGATGTTTTTTCATGTAATACTTGCAGACATTTTACTCGTTGCTTGCATTTTTCCTCATGCTTCATAAAACTCGTAAAAATATCTGCCAAATCTCCCATTAACAATTTGTCACTAAAAGGTGACGTAAATATTACAGTTACAATTGTCTCAATCATTCATCATGTGGAATTGCTTGTCAGGTAATTATACTAACAACAAAATACTGTATCTGCCAGTATGTAGCATTTAACAGAGTTTACAATCAAAAATAAGTTATATAATTGCCTGTCAATTGCACCTGTTCGAACAGTTGTTTCCTGTGCTTCTCTACCAGTTTCTTCCTATCACTGTCGGTCAGGTTCTCTGTGGTGCTTAGTGACTTGACCTGCTTGGCCTTTTTGCTATACCTGCACAAACATAGTAGCATTGAACCAGGATCACTTTGTCACCTTATATTATTATTATGATTGGATGGCATTAATTCATAAAATAATGCAGGGGTCACGTTTTATCCCACAAACAAAGACAATTTGGGGGAGTGACAAAGGTTTTACAGTGAGACAGGGAAACTATGAACACCATGGATTGTAAAATAATATATTTAAGAATGTTATTTAGTCAAATTGTATTTTACCGGTATTAACAGAGATGCCAACCTGATAGAACAGCATAATTCAAAAAGCAGGAGAAATGTTAATAATGAACAATGGTTGAAACATTTAGCAGGAAATGTCAGGCAAAACCAGTGTGCAGCCTACTACACTAAAAGGGATGGTTGGCATATCTGTATTAATGAATTCATGAGCATGAACTGAAACTGAAAACAGAATCTAATGCTTTTCATTCTGGCTTGATAGAGGGGAAAGAATATCTCAATCTGAAACTCTATGAAATTGTTGAAATGTAAAATTTCTGGCATGGTGTTGCCAGTTTCCTTGGTCAACTGCAAAATACATTTACAGAGAAAGCATAAAAAGGAAGATAACAAAATACTTTTTTCAACAGAGTATAAAATGCAGACTTCATAGACTAAGGTAAAAAAATGAAGACTTAAGGTGTCCATGAGGGGGAAACAATGTCTGGACCAGTCGGGTCATTCCACAGTAAACCGTATTTGCGGAGTCTACATTCAGAGAGATTTGAGGCATCATCACTTCAAATCTAGAACTTCAGTCAAAGTGACTTTACATGTCTAGGGTATAAGAGTATAATTGCTTTATACAGTAGAGTTGACCATCATTCCAGTTAAAGGGGTTCCAAGATATTATTGTTTATTGGGTGTTGCGGAGTCTACTCAGAAAAACCTTTGATTTCCAACAAGTAACTTTAACTAGAAATCTCTGTGAATTTTTCAGCTGTTTTGAATAGTGGTTTTTGTTAAAAGAAGAAGCATTGATCTGTGTTTATTTTAAACACAGAGAGTTTCTTTCTTTGTTTTATATTTTTGGAGAAACGATTTATTTTATAAAGGCTGGTGTTGTTGCGGAGTCTACGTTGCAGAGTCTACAATAGGGCACAAGAGGAAAAACTAAGGCAAAAATACAAAACAATCCTATCAGTGTACTTCAATTAAATAGAAAATTCCAAATAAATCAATATCATTCCTTTCCAGTAAATTTCCAGCTATTTGGCAGCAGAATTAAAATTGGGAATTGTTGCGGAGTCTACTGTTGCGGAGTCTACAAATAAACAAGCTTGGCATCCTGCAATGCAAATATACTAATTTAATAGTCTTGCAACCTTTCCAACACTAATTTTTGGTTGTTACTTATGTATTACAACAATAATACAACTACTACTAACAAATTCAACAGTTTTCTAGTTAGCAGTCCAGAAGTAGTTGTAGATTCCGCAACAAAAATGTAGACTCCGCAACAAAAATTAATTACTTGTTATTACTCAAAGGAAACAAATTCTAATAATTCTTCCATATATATTTTACAACAGTGATAAATTAGAAGTTTACAAACTTTCAGAAAAAAAATGTTTATTTTTGTAACTTTTATTAAAACTAAAAGTACCAAAAGCGTTGCGGAGTCTACAATTCCTCATTGGACAGCAAATTCTCCCAAGCTCAAGCTAAACAGCCTAGACTGCTATGTGTTTTTAGAGAGAGCACCATTAGTAGATTGTGTCTATCTAAGTTTCAAACTGTTTATGTTTTATTATTTTCTTCAACAAGCAGAATTGAAATGTAGACTCCGCAACAGCATTTTATTCATCAGTGCCGCCAATTAGAGCAAAATAAATAGTAATAAAATAAACTTCAGACATTGTCCTGTAAGTTTCTCTGGAAAAGAGCCTAATATTTATGAATTTTAAAAAATGATGTTCAGGCTCAAAATACCGTGGAATGACCCAGTCACAATCTCAAATTTCATTGCATCAGAGAAAAATGAAATTTAATCTCCAATTTTCCACCTTTTTTTGGTCCACACTTTCTCAGCATAAACGTTATGGCAAACCTAGTTCTTGTTTTATGCGCTATCAACAATACAGAGATCAAAACCCAAAAGATCAAGCACTTGCAGATAAAAAGAGTTAAGTATTATTTCTCTAAAAAAAAACATTTTAACCTACATTGATTTCTAACATATACACCTATACTTGGTTCAACAAAATTCCTAAACTGTTTCTAACTAATGTACAGCTCTGTAGTTCCTAACTTGATACTCTGTAGGTCCTGAATGGTAATGTAGTATCTCAGTGCAAGTTTCAGCTCCTACTGTACAGCTGGCATGCATTCAGCTATAAGAGGGGGTTCATGTTTTCACATGAGCAAAACAAATGTACTAGTAATGCTTTTCTTCTTTGCCTCTCTCTTCCATCCTTGGCTCCCAAGCCCCGCATGCTAAGAATTTACTTGCCATTGATCAAGTCAGTTAAAAAAGGCTTTATACTCAGTCTGTAAACCTGGTCTGCATTTTTTAATACTACTGGCCATTTTCCATGCTTGTGAAACATTGCAATTAATTAATTTTTGTTGTGCTTTCTAAATGAATTGTTCTTAAAGAATGTTAAAGAATGTTCTGTTAGGTTCTAAAATACTCTTAGAATTTTTTAAGTACAATTGGCAGTTCATCAAAAGCCAAAGAAAGGTAAGATTTCTTACGAAAACTTGAAAAGGTGGCTAAATTTTGAAAGAAATCGACTTTAACTCTTTTGGTATCTCATTAGAATATAATTTTATGGACCAAAAAATTAAATGTCATGCAAGGTGGACAGACGTTCTTTAAAGCTGATCAGTACCTAAATCACTAAAATTATATAGTACAAACAAGGAGGTATTATTACTAAACAGTACAATCAATAAGACCTTATTGCTTCCGCATGCATAACAATTTAAAATGATGTGCATGTGGTTTGAAATGGTATAAGTTACTATTCTTACAGCAGGGACAATCAAAGGTTGAGATTTATGATAAACACCATGGAGAAATGGTGTTCCACTTTTTCACCCATGGCATTTAACATAAATCTCAATCTTTGGTTGTTGTTGTCCATGTTTACATCCCCATTGATGCAGACCACCCATTCTTACAGCTGAGTACCATCAAACTGTTTTTGGGCTTCTATCAATAATCAAACTTTGAAACTATTTGGAATACATAGAATTTAGTTATGATCACCATCCTAAAGTGAAATACCCCAACACACAACAAATGCTAAATATGTCTTTCTAAAAAAATCTGGCCTTAACTTAAAGTTGGCTAAGACTCGATTAATTAGATCAGAGGTGGAAACCTGTATAGGATAGCAGTAGTGCATGGGGCCAATAACACCTTGTTTGAGCCCTCACACAATCACAACGTTTAATACTCACTTCTCACTTTCATCAGGTGTGATATTTTTCCACCTTTCTGCTGCAAGCTTGTATTTTCCTTCAGTGGAAAGTGATTTGCATTCATCTACAGGAAATTATGGTAAGTTAGTAAATATCCTGTCTTCCCCATGAAAAAAGGATGTTGAAAAGTCATTTTTTTTGAAAAGCCATTTATACAACTTTATTTTTAAAAGTAAAAAGTAAAGTAGGTGCTTATATAGCGCTATCCTCAGAGTTCTAAGCTCTTTACATTGTTTGGATAACTTCATATAGAGACCAGTTATAATTATAATGAGTGTGTGTTAGTATGGTGAGTTCTGTTACAAGAGATTGGGCAACTTCCGACGGTCCTCATGGTTCTTTTACGTCCTTCTGGCCGTTAGTGTAGTGTATATGAGAGATGGGACCTTAGGGTTTAGCGTCCCCCCCCCCCCTCCCCCCGGGTC